>OU612045.1:7805761-8225565 GCA_914767935.1 Coremacera marginata
TTGTTATATTTTGAAAAACTATAAAGCATGGAAATAATTGAGGTGACCTCCATTGTACTCGTACTCTTTTCTACACAGCAACGAATTTCATACCTTGAATACAGTAGTAAAAAGTTTTCAATCTTTATCTTTAATTTTCTTTTAATCTTGTTTTTTTTTATTACTACATTAACCCTCCGATGAGTGACAGTTCTGAACTTCACGGCCGTGTAAAAAGGTCCCTACGGACCTTTTTTGTAAATCATGTTTTTTTCATATAAAACATTTTTTTTTTTAAATTTTTTTTTGTTTTTATTGTTTATAACTAAATTCTACATACAAAAATAATTTTTTCAATTTTTTTAATTTTTTTTTTTTTTTTTTTTGCTTGAATTTTCTTAAGACTATTATAAAAAAGTTTAAAAATTATTGTTGTTGAGCGTGTACTTCTTGTCCCCCGCCCTGTGCGCAAGTGTTGCAGCGATGTAAAACTGTGCTATGTTCTCCGCAAACAGCGTTGCCGCAGCCGAAGCAGTGTGCCCGCGTTTTCCGCTGCCGCCCGTACTCAGAACGGCAAAGGCGACATGACGGTCTACTTGACCTAGCCGCAAACGACGGTGCATTGCCTTCCATCGGTCTTGGTAATAATTGAAATGAAAAGAAAAATAAAAAACAAATAAATATATATTCTATTCTTGAATTTGAAGATGTTTTTCTTACCCTGACATCGAATGCTTCCATCGCATTGCGTATCCTTGGATATGAGGTTATATGGTTGTTCAGGGCACGTTCTTCGATATTTGGTGTGGCCAATTGTTTCGTTAGCAGTAACAAGAACGACCGCCGTCTGTCACTCCTTTTTATAGGCTTCATTTCGTTGTAAATCGTAAAAGCAGCAAATGCAGCGACGTCCAGCATATTATAAAACATGGCCAACGGCCATCGTTGTGTTGCTCTTTTGCAGCTGTAAGTGCCTAGCATTTGATCCATGGTATCAACGCCGCATTTGTTGGCGTTGTAATCTAATATGGCATAGGGCTTCCGCTTCTCGGTTTGCTCGTCAACGAGGCAGGTGTAGTGCATTGTGGAGAGCACGTTCACCACTTTATTTTTTTTCGGCACGTATGAGCATAACGCTATATCCCCTTCGTTGAACCCAAATAATGTACTATTGATGGTGCGCTTCTGGTTCTTCTTGAACTCCTGTGGAATGGATGTTTTGTTGTAGCGCACTGTACCAACATATGCGGTCTTCCTCCTCAACAAAATACGCGCCAAGTCAAGAGTGGTAAAGAAATTATCCGCGTATATAGTACGGCCAGCATCTAAATATTTTTCCACAAGATCCAGCACTACGTTCTGCCCTTGGTTTATCTCCCGTTGTTGGTTTGGCAGTTTTCCAGAATATACCATTCCCTTCACAGGATAATAACTCTATGAGTCGCATAACCACCATACTTTCAAACCATACTTAGCTGGCTTTATTAGAATATTGTGCCTTTCCTTGAAAGCAATAAAGTTCATGTCTTCGAATTTTTCTTAGAATTTTTTGTTTTTACCATCATCCCTAATGTCTTTGAGTTTAGGTCTTTGTGTTCAGAACAAGTAAATTATGTGTTGAAACAATAAAAAAATTATAATGATGCCCAAAAACATGCATTTATTAGTGAAATTCAGTACAAGGTCCATACGGACCTATTCACACGTCCGCGTACTATTCTCACTAAAACCTCAATAACTCCTAAAGTAATGATCCGATCGGCTTGATTTTTTTCCAAAAGATGCGCAACAAAATACTTTGGAATACAGAGAAACTTTGGGGGGGGTTGTAGTGGCCGAAGTAGGAGTAATTTCAGTTTGAAAAGGCAAAAAGGTCCCTAGGGACCTTCTCACTCATCGGAGGGTTAAATGAGCGTTACAGATATATTTTGAACTTATAGAACACATTTCATTTGGGATACATATATTTATTTCTATAATTTTGCTTTATTTAAAGCAATATTGACGCATTTTGCTTTGGTGTGAATTATCTGTGATTGAAACGAAACACCAAGTAGCAGTGGAAATATATTCCAAATGTATGAAGAATCAATTATCAGGTAACTGCAGCTATTTTCAATTATAGTACCTTACAATGCAAAAAAGCTTTTACATAACGCTGATAAAACTTTTTCGGTGCTCCAATTGTATTCCATGTTTACCAATTACTACCGAATATTTTGCCATTCATTCGATTGTAATGCAGAACTGTAAGCGGGGTATGGCACAACTTCGTGAAAGAGTCGTTGGTATGTATTTATTGCTCATGCAACTGTTTGACTTCTGTCAAACTAAACCGCTAAGGAGCGGCACAACGAGTTTCTAATAAGCACTAAAGAGGTGAAGTTATATTGTGTTAAGAACCAGTTTTTAAAACTAGAAAATAAAAAGTGAACAATATAACAAGAAAGGGTTAGACAACCATAAAAAATCTAGGCTGGCTAAGAAAACGAAAACAGATAATTGAATAATGCGAAGCAATTAATTACGAAAATAATTTATTGCATTATTTCAAGGTTGATTTATAAGGTTGTCGCAAGGGAGAGAGCGAGTACCCATAATTGTCAAATCAAAGTTGACAGCTCATAGAAAATCTGCAAGTGCTCTCTTTTATCATCCGTTTTTCATTCGTAGTCATTCGCAAAATTGGCTGGTTTTGACAATTATGGGTACTGAGAAGAGAGTGCGATCAGCCCTGCGACAACCTTATAAATCAACCTTGCATCATCATATAATAATTTACAAGGTATCCTTGACAGCTACATATTTTCTCAGAGCGTCGACCAACACTTGTCAAAATCAATACAAAGTTTAATTGTTCATCTGTATTGATGCTTATTCGTTTTCTATTTTTCTATGAGTTTTTGACAAATGCTAGTCGACAAAAAAACGGTCAGTCCTACCTTGTAAATTATTATATCATGCCTTGCATTACTTACTTACGTTTTTTATTTTTAATTTTTTTTTATGTTCTCTCTTTCGCTTTTGTTGTGGTTTTGGAATAGAGAGAAATTTCGTTAAATTTTTGTGTTCTCTGCTTTCGCGTCAAGTGTAGCAAGCCTACTCCGTTGCGCGCTTACTATGTCATTAGTGTTTTGGCGGACAAGTCAAAACAGTTGTAATAGAGAATTGAAAACAGGTTTAAGCTATATTGGCCCATAGTTATAAACAAAATAAAAGCGCCTTTAAATTTAGTATAAGCATTTTCGACAGTTTTTCAATATAATTTGTTGTCAAATAGCTTGCATTAAATTTAGAGCTGGATTTTATTTTTTTTTTATGATTATGGGCTATTGTTTAAGAAATAATCGGTCTTGTAATACTTCCATTCATCAGTGAGTATCATAAAAAAATACCTGCTCTTAAACTATTGCTAAATTGTTTTAATTATTAAAAGAACTACAAATTTTCCTCCTGATATTAAAATTGCTTTTTCAAATGCTATCTGAACGGAATATTGTGAGTTTTATGCACTTACACATTGGCACACATTTCACGCACCAACAAAGCTAATAAGCATTCCTCTTTAAGTGGGTGTAAAATTATTTAATCACTTAATTTGCTTAAAAATAATTAACCTTAAGGGGAGAACGCCCTTTATAATTTTGAAAAAATCGATATTTTACACATACTAAGAAAGTATTATGTATTGGGAGTAGAATAGAAAGGAGAACAATCGAAATATTAAATATTTACGGAGTTTTCGTACGACTTTCGAATGACTATTTGATTTAATCGATTTTAAGCAAAAATTTTTATCGATCAATAATTTTATTTTATCTTTAAAAAACGGAAAAATACAGTAATGTTTATTGTCATAAATAAATATGTTTAAATATACGTGCTCCGGTGTCCCGCAATTGAGTACAACTATTTACGGAACTGAAAGGTTATGTCGAGCTGAGCAAAAAATCGTACGGACGGGGGGGGGGATATATTTTCACATTCTTAGGAGCTACAAGGTTAATTAATATTTCACGTCTTTGATTCACGTTATTGTTTCTAGCAGAAAAACTAATTTACATAAAAAATCACCGTTCTAACAGCATGTCAACAAACCTCACCAACGTAACCGTTACCGAGATGTGCTCGTGTGAAGATGAAATCAAGCGATTGAAACTACAAAATTTTGTAGTTTGGAACTATTCGTTATGGAATTAGTTCAAATATGGGGAAAAAGGAATGCTAATGGATATAATTGCCTTTCCGTATGACATCAACCCATAAAAAGCGTCAGTTCGATCAATGTAAAAGGGTATTGCTGTGACACCAGAACGGGTTCTTATGGAACTAGTTCCGAACTATATCAAACTTAGCCCATTTTTTCTGCAGGGTACTATCAGAAATATCCCTATACTCTAAGAGCGATATATTATTTTCAGTAGGAAATAATATAAATACTATCAAAAATGCCCAGTAACATAATCACTAGCTCTACGAAATCATATTCATATGATCATGTTAAACCATTTACAAAAAAATATGAACTTGATTTTAGAAACAGATTTCGATTTACTGATGGATTAAAAGGCTCCTCTATTCAATTGATGAAAACCAAATAACAACGTGCATTTAAAACGATTACCTAATAAAAGCCAATGCATACCCGTTTTTTACATTACAGACGATCTTTTAAACGAGCCAATAATTCGCTTATTCGTTAGTGGTGAAAAACAGAAACTTTTAGCTCTGTTAACAGACGAAGAAATAACAAAAGACACACACTCTGCATGCAAAATGGCTCAGATTATATAGTATATCATGAAATTTCGATCAACTCGCACGCAGCAGCGCTTGTATTGTTTTGTTTTGCTTTTAAAGGTTAACCGTGTTAAAGTATCTCAATAAATTCAAGGGTATGAAACTCGCTTCGTTTATTCGCTTGAGCGCTACAGTTTTGACAATGTTGCTGGTCTTACTGACTGAAACACGAGCAGCGAATAGAAAAGGTGATAATAAATAAACAATAGCAGAACTTATTTTTTTAAAAAACTTAATATTTCTACGTAATTTACACAGCTAGAAAATGCTTGCAACCCGTGCAGAGTGGACAATGCTTTGGCTATATACCCAGTTTTGCTTACAACCCACTTGAACGGAAGTGCGAAGACTTTATCTATGGCGGATGTGGTGGCAACGATAATCGGTACAATTCAAAAATAGAGTGTGAAAAAGCTTGTCGGGATATCTAGTTGACGCGCTCCAACGCTCAAAGCAAACACTTAGATTCTACATCATTTCACTATCGTCCAAAGCTCCGTTCATCTACAAATGGGATCAAGAGCTCAAAATAAAAAATAAAAAAAATATTAAATTAAAAATGCGACATAAATAAACAATTCTTGGAATGTTTTTATATTAACTTAATATAAATCAAGCAAAATAAAATACAATAACGATAACGAATGCAAACGAGAGTATAAATATATTATATTAAATATATATAATATTTAGAACCATAATGTTCTCAAACTTACATACATATGCTAGCTCGGTAAAATTTTCGACCAACCACAGAAGTAACTTACTAACTTATAAATTTAACTCAAATATTGAGCACAGTATCTTCTTAACAATAAACACACAATAACTAATCCAAAGAATGGAAATAAAGTTTCCTCTTCCCTTCACTGCATTCTTCGGCGACGATGCCGTTCATTGTTACATATCCTCTCACAATCCTCCAGTGTTGCGAAGAGCTTCTTTTCTGTGCTGCAACCCATATATTTGCACTTTTGGGTCTCGGTATCGAAGTATATGCCGAGTGTGGATGAGACGCAGAGTCCATTGATGGTGGGTTTCCTTATGCAAATGTCACCTTAAAGGGTTAAAAAATAAGGGTGGATACAAAGCACTATATGCTCGTCAACTTACGCGCCCTTGAGAACACACCCCCAACAATGCTCAGCACCAAACAAAGTAACAAAGCGATGCTCTTCATTTTAGAAACTGTTTGCTATTCCGATACTGCAACTGATAAAAGTTTAACACTTCCTTAGCCTAAGCACTTCAACTTAGATAAATATCCCGATTAAATGTCCTAGAAATTGCTAGCATGCGAAACACTGACTGTCACAACGATGTGAGTTTAATGAATAATTTTTAACTCGGCCTTACTTTCACCTCTTATGGCGAATTGTTGAATGTTTCGCGTCCCACAAACAAGTCGCAATTGTTAATATTTATGGCGCAGAATTCAAAAGTTCTTCAGTTTCTCAAGAAGTTCACTTGAGTGCAGCCTATGCTACAGGTTCAGTTCCATACGTTTCAATTTTTTTTTTCTTTTTTTATCACTTTTTCACTTCACTCCACTTCGCCTGGAACAAAATTTGTACTAGTGGACATTGAACAAGTCGTTGTGGTATTTGCTGATAATTTTGTCAATGCGATCGCTGCCATATAAGCGTTGTGTGTTTCAGTAAGTCAGAGAAACGAATGAACCCGGGATTGTTGAATAGTTGATAGACTTAAAGACCGACATATAATTGTGATTGAGCCGCGCTGTGATAAGAAGCGTTTCAGCAGGAGGACCATAACAACCAAAGCGAGTGAAACGACAAACGAATACAAAATAAGCGATAAGAAATACATTTAGGGCGAAAAACAGAACATAAACAATTCATCACCATCAGAATTGTGGTCCCAGCCAGCTACAACTAGTGATAACTCGAATAAACAATTCCTCTTAACTAAGACCAACAGAGCAAACTGGAATTTTGGGGAGTCTTCTTGAGATGTTGAGTGATATTTTTAAAGCATGGAATTTTCTAGAAACAAAAACAAAAAACTTCGACTGCTTGTCGGTATCGATGATGATCTATTGGCTTAGTCACTATATAAGGATGAAGGCAGAACTTGATACGATTCTTTCTTAAGAAATTAAAACTAATTAAAAAAAAAACTAAAGCATCAAAATAGAAGCATGCGGATGTATCAAAAACACATGTCAACTCTTTAATGCGCAAAACGTGAATTTTATGCTCTCAAGTTCAAGAGCAGAATTCTAATCGAAGTGGTTGTTTCATTTAAGCGGTTGTATATGCTCTTTCAGAATCTGGCAATAATTTTAAATAAAAACATCAATAAACCGATTATTTCAGCGTTTTAAAAAAAAGGATAGGTTTATACTGCTTTTTTTTTTGTTGCTAGTGTTTCTGAATTTTCATTTGATTTTCACTACTAGTAATCGTACACTTTTTGTCTGAATTTTACAATTTGGTTTGTATAGTGGTCTTTTTCACAAACGTTTTCAAGCACATGTAACGTTTTTGTTCACAATTTGGGATATACCTACAGTATTTAATATTCATCGTATAAAAATAAAATATATGCCAAAATATCACTTATGTGGCGAATGAAATGAATATTTAACTTTGGGTTTTGTTACTGCTTTAATAAAGTCATAAAACAGTAAAATGTAAGAAGTAATAAATTCACATTTTTGTATGAGAAAAATTATGCATAAAATGCTTTAATAGCTGTTTATTTTGTTGTTATGGTTGTTGGTTTGGTGTCGTGTCGAAATCACAAACGCTACATAGTATCGTTTGTTAAAACGAATCGTTTTACGAATATTTCCCAGCAACAGCTTGCGTTCTTGTGGTTGTTATTAATATGTTGTAAGATTTACATATTTAAAATCATATCTGTTGCTTTCGTTTTAGCATTTCCTATTGTTTTTGTTAATCTTCAGCAAGATTAAAACAAAAAATAATACAGATGTACAGCCATGAACACATAAATAGCACAAATGTCAACTTATTTTTTAAACGTTTCGTTTGAACCTAATAATGCATATATTAACTGTAGTTATTATTTTTTGAGACTCCAGTGTGACGTAGTTTAAAACTCCGAAAGAGATGTACGGTTACTTACTTTTATTTGCTCAGGCCATCTCTTTCTGTATAGGCATGTACGATCTGCTGTGGTCATATAAATAGCACACATGTAAGATGGTGAATAAAAGTTAAAATATCGGGTGTTTGTAAAAATTGTAGAGTTTTATTCGGTTAATTTCGCCGATTCTAAATAAAATGGGTCGTGGCAAACATTGCACTCCGGAAAAAAGTCTATAATTGACGACCTAAGTGAATAAGCAAAAAACCGTCTGAAATCGCGGATATTCTCAAAATTTCGCCAAAAATGGTCTATAATGCACTCAAGCTGGTTACATCAAATGGTTAAAATAATTTCGAGAATAAGCCGCGCAATCCTAGACTTAAAACCAGCGCTTCCACTGATTTATTGTTCTGAATGACTTTAGTTCGCAAAAGTAAGGCTGATCCTTTCAAGACAGCAAAGCAAATTATGAGGGAAATAAATGAAGAAAATAACATTAATGTTGCAAGAAAACTAGTATCTTGGAGACTACATGAAGCTAATCTTTATAGACGCATTAGCCGAAGAAAGCCGCTCTGAACCAAAAAAAAATTTAAAGGATCGGTTAGCGTTTGCAAGGGCCCATGTGAATAAAGAAGACCAGTTTTGTAAGAACGTGCTCTGGACTGACAAAACTAAATTTAATAGGGTTGAACCAGATGGAAAAACTTTTGTTCGGCGCCCCAAACGCCAAGAGTTGAATCTGAAGTATACAAAAAAATCCTTAAAGCATGGATGAGGGAATTTAATGACTTGGGGAGCTTTTTCCTGGCACGGCGTTGGGCCAATTTTTCGTATACCAGGAATAATGGACAAAAATATGTATTTAGATATTCTTAGTAACCAGATGGAACCATTTGCATTTGAGAACATGCCTATTAGGTGAATTTTTATGCACTCTAATGATCCAAAACACACAGCAAAGGTTGTGATTGATTGGATAAAAAAGGAAAAAAGAAATATTTTGAATTGGCCGGCTCAAAGCCCAGACCTCAATCCCATAGAAAATTTATGGAATGATGTGAAGGTCAGCATAAGCAACCAAAATTTCGAAATTAAGATGAGTTATGGAGTGGAATTGAAAAGGCTTGGTACTCTATTCCGAAGGATTGGGTCGAAGTCGGACTGTTTTGGACAATTCGGGATACAGTACCAAGTACTAGTAAACATATTCGTAAGCTCATTGTAAAATAAAAATAAATTACTATGTCTTCTTTTCAGAATCCAAATTGTGCTATTTATACGTCCACTTCAGCTAAGGAACAATTTCAGATTTTTCATTAATTTTCTAATTTTTAATTCGTAGTTACAAAGTTAATACTGATTTTAAGTTTATAATGTTTAAACTCAAATACCATGAAATAAATTCTTGTTATCCTCTATGTATTTTATTTAAATTTATGTGAAACACCCTACATGTATTTTTGTGCTATTTATGTGTCCACGGCTGTATATATTTAGCTACAGAGCCGATATTAGCTACAAAAAATTATATTACAAAAAATTATTATATTAAAAATAATATTATTATATTATAAAATTATTTTACGACGAAAAATTAGAAACAATAGATCAAATAAAGTCGAAATAAGTTTGGATCATAACAGGGCATACTCATATTGTGCATTTATAATATTGTGAAAATTAATAAAAAAAAATAAAAAACTGTAACCGGTACAAAAAAAAAACCAAATACATTTCTGAAATCATCGCAAAAAGTTTTTATGCATTAACAAAATTACTCAATACAAAAAAGAAATCGGTTTTTGAACAAACCGAAACCGGTACAAAAACCCGAGTTTTGAAACCAACGTGCCATTTAAGTTTTGGAAATGAAGTTTTATCAAATCACCAACAACTCCTTCTATTTTTTTCCAACAAATGTATTGAGCCATCTCACCGTGGCGCACGAAAAAACTTAAAACAAAAAAATCTCTGACGTGTACATGAAAAACTACGAAACAAGTGTATTTTTACTTTTCCTCCTCTTTCCAAATATGTATGTTTGGTTCATAGGACAGAACAAAAGATAATTTTTGTAACGCAGTGTAATAATACAAACTTTAAAAAAAATTTCATTTAACTCTCCACACATGGTTGTGAACTTGGATGCACTGAACAAATTTTTTCCTTTTTTCCACAGAACGAAGAGTAAAAAGCTTCGCTTCAAAAATATATATTAAAGAGCGCACACGAAACAAAATTTAACAAACATTTTAGATACCTTGCCGAATTCCATAATTATTATTGGTATTCACGATGTAATGTGTTTCTGATAAATTTTTACAAAATTTACAATATTTACACCTTATTGTGAGCGAACCTTCAATAAAGTCTTGTATTTTTAAAATCAGCGCATTTGAGTATATACTTTTGTTTGGAAATATGAATTGAAATGCCTACAAAATAATGAAAAAATTTGAACGAAACAATAGGGCTGTTCACAATCAGGTGCAAATGGTCTTGCATCATAGCATTTGTAAAATGGTAGAGTATATTTTTACTCTACGCTAACAAAATATGCAGAGATGCATTTACTACGCTTGTGTAAATATGCAACACTTAAAACCCATAGTTTATATTTACTATACATATGCAATACTAAACTCCAAGATTGTCAAAAAAATAAAGTCAAAAAAATAAAAATAAAAAACATAGATATGGAAAATATGTAAATAAAAAAACGAATTAAACGGGAGAAACTCAATAAAAAATTCATTAAGTAGTCAGTGAGCTATCAGCCTTTAATTTTATTCTCTGCAACAAGTATTGCAAAGTAAACCGAAAAAGACCGCTCACGATTGATGGCAAATTTTTACAAATGCATTAATTTGCAATGTCAAATACTCAAGATTGTGAACAGCCCTAATATAATATTAAATTTTTTAAATAAATTCATTTCGCAGCCGGTAGCTTCCTCGATGTTGAGTTGAAATGCTTTTGCGATCAGCTGATCATATACACAACGCAATTTACAAAGAATACAATAGGGTTTTGTCGTTGTAT
This sequence comes from Coremacera marginata, assembly GCA_914767935.1. Classification (NCBI taxonomy): domain Eukaryota; kingdom Metazoa; phylum Arthropoda; class Insecta; order Diptera; family Sciomyzidae; genus Coremacera; species Coremacera marginata. The sequence goes on from OU612045.1 coordinate 7,816,664, forward strand.
TTTTGCGACAGGGTTGTATTTTGAACACTGTGTATTTTGTTTTTGTAAATTTACAAAATTTACTACAAATATCAAATTTATCAAAAATACACAATACAAGGGCAAATACAACACATCGTGAGTGCCCCTATTGATATCATCTATTTTTTTGACACTTAAAAACGCACTTGTCAACGCACTTGTGGGCATTGCTAATTTTCTTCGTACCCACAACACCACAAGCGGTATTCACAATACAAACACACCGATGCTGGAGACACCTTGTGGCAAATAAAAGCAAATTTTTGTAAGTTGTAGCATAGCAAATACACAATCCTCTATCTATTGATAGATGGTGACGATCTACTGCAGCATAGCTTCTGTTATAATTAACATTGAATTAACAACTGTTTCTTACAAGTCTTTGTGGCCTGGTGGATAGTGTGTTGGACTCTCATTTAAGAGGACGTGGGTTCGATCCTCACGGGCTGGCCATTAAATATTTTTAGTTTTAATATTAAAGTATTAAATTTTCTTGTTGTACGAGTAATAAGCGCTAGCAACAAAGAAACCATAAAATTTCCAAGAAAAAATCTGTCGAAAATTTTTCAGATTTCACTCTAAGCAAATCACAGAACGAGGAGTAAAAAGCTTCGCTCCAATAACCGACTACAAAATCACTACAAAGTAAAAAATAATTTTAAAATTTTCGTTTTAATTTCTTGGTCATATTTGACAATTTATTTAAACATATTATTACATTGGAAAACATATTATTTGAATTTTTTTCTAATTTGTTTTATTATCATAAATATATTAACTTCTTTTTGAATACAAAAGCTTTTAAGGTCGGCGCTAATATAATCAGACTTTTAATCATAAGCGCCAACTTCACACTAAATACAAAACAATCACAACTCAAAATTTACAAATTTTTACTTTTTAAATAATGTAAAACTATTCGTAGTGATCATTTACTTTGACTGTAACACTTCAAATGCATTTTTTACACCTCTTCTTGCTCTATAGTTTAAAAAAAAAGTGTTGTCTCATTGCTTTGTATTTAGTTCCTTAAAAAATAAAATTGTTTTTTGCTTCACCAAGAAATTTAAAAATTTGGAGTTGTGACTGTTTTGTATTTAGTGTGTAGAAAAAGTGCTGGACATATAATGCAAATGGAACACTTTAGAGCCTGGTCATCATTCTCAAGGCAGAGTCTACATAGTGAAACTACTGACAGATTCAGTTTTGGTAGGTGGTTTTTTTATAATCGGTTATATTATTTATTATACAACTTGCTATATTCAAAATTGATTTGCTTGGTAATAAGATAACTAACAGAAACACATATTGAACGCATGGACGTAGCGAAGGACAGCGATCCCCTTTCCATCTAAAAATAAGAAAAATAAAACAATTTTGTAGAACTTTTGTAAAAGTTATTTTCATTCCAACACATTTCACTATTGAAAAATTGTTATTTAAAATTATAATTATACTAGTTTAAAAGCCCGTCCTACGACGTGTTGGAAGCATTACTGATAAATATCAAATGAATTTTCTGTGCATACTTTCAGGCTGAACATTTGTCAGGACTGTATATGTTGTAAAAGCACTGTTATAATGGCAAAAAATAAGTACAGTTTGAGAGATATTAGGTGCGGAACAGCATGCTTAGCTTTTATGTATTAAGATTTTGTGTCGTAGGACCATAAATTTATTTTATTGGCATTTATATAGTACTCGAATATAGTGCAACATATTTGACATCACTGACAGATTCAAACTAAAAATTTTTTAAACATGGCCTAATTTTATGCATTTATCTCGAGCGAACAATGTGCTTTAGCAGGAAATTTTCGACGAACATAAACCGAACAACAACCGAATTTCAAATGTTCAAATGTCTGCAACGAAAACACTTAATTCGCCGATCAAATTTCTTTCGTTAGTACTACGATCTAAGCAGTTGGTATATGAATGTGGAGTTGGTGGTTCGACTCCTGGCAAGACAATGTTTTTCTTGATTTTTTTTTATGTAATTGAAAAAAAAAAACAGTTAAATAAATCAGTTTTTTAGAATAAGAGAAGTGATTAAATTGTGAATTAATGAAGTAAGCTTAAACTAGAGATAGACTATTGCAATATTTCAACTTTTGCACAAGCTTAGGTTCAAACCATGTCCTCCGAAGTAACTGCACAGAACTAGCGATGATATCAACATAGCCGAGTGAGGATTGGTGTTTTTACGGGTTTGTTGTTGAATAATCGCGTTAGAGAATTTGGTGGAAATCTTCCAAATGTCAATAACTTGAAGATTGAGGGAGACTTTTGTAAAAACTATTCGCAAATAGAGAGCGAAAGCGAGAATTGCTGCAAAATTATATAAATTAAAAGATAACCAGCAGCCTTTTGTGGGAAAAGCATTTACATTTTTTCTGTGTGAAGAGGCATTTTTCCTTGTTAACTGATATCTTTATTTATGAATTTTTGCTTTTCAAAATTTCACAAATTTTTCTCCAAAGGTAGTATAATTATAGTGTTAAAAAAATTACAATTTAAAAAAAATAGGCAGTGGGGGGATTGTCGACCATAGTGAAAACTTGAAGCTTTGAAATAACTAATTTGTTATACTTTTTTTATCAATTTGTGCATTGTTGAATAAATATAAACTGCTATTTTTTTAATGTTTATATACAATATATTTGTAACACAATTACTTTGGTTGGGTAATCGGTAATTGGCTCGGTAATCGCTTCGGTAATTGGTAATCGGTAATATCTTCGTTTAACGGTAATCGGTTGGTAATCAATTCTGTAACCGGTAATCAGTTGGTTATAGCTTCGGTAATCGTTAATCGGTTGGTTATCGCTTCGGTAATTGGTAATCGGCTGGTAATCGCTTCGATAAACGGTAATGGGCTTGTAACCGCTTCGGTAATTGGTTGGTTATCGCTTTGGTAATTTGTAATCGGTTGGTAATCGCTTCGGTAATTGGTAATCAGTTGGTAATCGCTTCGTTAAACGGTAATGGGCTGGTAACGGCTTCGGTAATTTGTTGGTTATCGCTTCGGTAATTTGTAATTGGTTGGTTATCTCTTCGGTAATCGAAAACTGGTTCGGTAATTATTTGGTAGTCGCCTTGGTAATCGGTAATTGGTTCGGTAATCGGTTGGTAATCGCTTTGGTGATTAGCCTGGTAATCGGTTCGGTAACCGCTTCGGTCATCGGCTTGGTCGATGCTAGGTAATCCCTAAAAATAAATGCTGTACAGCAATTAATTCTGTTACGCTAACAGCGTGACTATATCACTAACAGCGTGATGTTATCGCGAATCTATAGTTTTGCTCTCTACCAAAAAGTGCTCAACGCGCCTAAAGAAGTTTTCACTTCACAAAAAAATATTTATAATTGTTTTAAAAATGAATAAATAAATACAAAATATAATTAGTGTGTGGTTATTTTTAAACTTTAATTTTTTTATTGTGCTTTTTATTGTGTTATTACCATAACTGTAAATAAAGTCAATAATCGATCATTTTTTTGAAGCATGCGTGGCTACTCATTCACACGCAGATCCTGAATGCGTCGAGTTCCATGAACACATGTTGCCAAACAGTCTTGCCGCAATCCAAAACTCTGGCCTGGACTGGAACGACAACCACCGACCACATATAGCTGGCAGTCATTAGTGCGTGGGTCAAAGTAAAAGCCTTCGATTTCAACAGTGCAAATACCTTCAGATCTTGGAGGTGGCTGCAAACAAATATCTGCGAACAAGCAATTGAAAATTAATAGCATATGAACGAGATGGAGAATGAGGATTAATAATGATTCTGAGTTAATGAACTTGGTAACGAAAACGAAAGCAATTCCGAGCAGAGGTAAACAAACGCAAGCAGCAGCGCCACAGCGCATATGAGTGAACCCGATTAGTAATGCAACTTACTTGGAAAAGCACGACTTCTGGCATTTGCTGCACCAAGTAGTGACACTACAAGAACAAGGCCAAACAATATAAGGGCACTCGCAGACTTCATGGTGCTTAAGGATTACTTTAAGATACCTTAGGAAGAATCAATCGTTCTTCGTACTCCGCACTCCGCCAATGACAACAGATAACTAGACTATATATGGACCACTTAATGCCTCAGAACTTAATAGCTAAAGATAAGAAGGTCCCAACAAGTCATGCTAAGTCGATTGTGCGAACAAAGCATGTAAGTAGTACGAGAATAAAGCAGGCTGCTGTACATTTTAAAAATGCTGTACTAAAGAAAATGGAAGAACTTTCTGGCTGGTGGTGCGAATTCCATTCGATGCAAGTCTCTATGCGGGATAGTGTCACGCTCTTGACATAGATTACTTCATTAGCAAGTCACAACGCAGCAGCAAGTACGACGCAGCTTCATAGCGCGTCGTAGATGATTTGCTGAAACGCACGCTGATGCTTATCAGTAGTAAGCGCAGCTTTGGCGGCTATGAATGACTACAATGAACCGCTTAAATTACGGCTTGCCACCCACATGCAGTTGCAGCTTATGTCATATTAATCCAATTAAATAAATATTTGCATTAACTTAGCAAGCAACTCAGTCTTTTAGAGCTTGCTGTTCTAAGCAGTTCAATAAGCATTGTTTTGCACTAAAATCGAAGTTGGCATCGTTCCAACATCAAGATTTTAGTGTCACTTATACAACTGCAGCTAAAGAAAAGCTATGTAAGCAAAAGTGATATAAGTTTGAATATATTGAAACTTTGAAGTGTTCCTTCATATATTTTAGAAGATATGTGGCAACAGACTCATTCGGCAGATGGTTACTACGTGGAACCAGTTGCTTGGCGCTGTCATGGCCAGCTACCGCTTTGGTCCTATAATCTGGAGAAGGACGAGTGTGTTGAATTTCGTTACGGCGGTTGTGGAGGGAATGGCAATAGCTTCTATACCAAAGAGGGGTGTGAGGAAGCCTGCAAGGGCTAACAAGATCCTGAAGAAGCCAAAACGATTGTATGAGCAATTTTGGAAGAAGTTCTTAGTTGACCAAGAATTTTAAAATATTGTGATGCAGTAGCTATTGGTCGAGATTCAGCTCTACCGCCAATGAATATCGAATGGATCGAAATAAAACAACTATAGAGGTCCAACAGGAATAGAAGAGATTCGAGAAGAATTAATCGTTTGTAACTATTTATACTCTATATAAGAATTTAATATTCGATGCAATGATTTTCAAAAGTTTCACTCGATTTTAAGATTGATTTTTGTGTTTTCGCTCCAAAGTATTTTACCATTTTACTGTGTTTTCTCTCTCCAAAATAAAATGAATTTCAGCATTTTCAATTGAAACGACGCACTTTGTTGTGGAAGCCTCTCAATATCGTGTGTAAAATCATGTTTTATCACTTTGAAGTAAAAAAAACTCTCAATATCGCGTGAAATACTTTCGTTGAACGTATGCGTGTCCATGGCTTAAAAATGTGCGCGTCGCTTAAAGATTAAAATAAAGGTTGAAATAATGAAAATAAAAGATTGAGATATATACAATAGTATTGCATACAAAATATAAAAAGAAAAGGTTTTACTTTTAAGCTTATATTCGTATGTATAAGCTTATAGGAATAATTTTAAAAAAGATGAAACATTTCATCTTTTCAACATTTCCGTCTTCAGTGACGGCTTAAAAATAAAATCAAAAATAAAATATATTATTTCCATATATATATATATTTTCTATGCAATTTGATAAGCTGCAAGATAATAGGAACTAATGAACTCATTTTATTTATTGCAGGTTGCTCATGTTAAATTTTTTTATCATGTGTCTAAATATGTTCAAGCTTTCAAATAAAAAGCAAATCATTATAAAATTTGTCAATAGTTTTGAAATTAATAAACTAATTTTATATTAGTATATAAAAGAAATAGAAATGTCGCTATAGAAATGTCGTCCATCTTGAAAAGTTCATTTAGAGTGATTTCCCTATCTAAATAAAATAGTAGAAATAATTGATAAAATTGCTTTTGTTCAGTCATTTTCTGAAATCCGCCTCGAAAGTGAATCGAAATCGGAATTCATTTATCAAATCAAGTGGGAGGTAAGCCCGCAGGATTGTCCGTATGATACGAAACACCCTGTGTATATATATTATATCCATTAAAGCGCCTCACGCTCCATAGAAAAAAAAGTTTTTCGAGTCGGTTCCTCAAAATAATCCTTAGTTTATGTTATGATGATATTCCCCAAATATTTCGACTTAAGCAATTGCCATCTGTGAGCTGTAATGTTTTGAAATAAACTCTAAAAGTCTAAATTTTATAAAAATATTGCTTGGCTTGGTAGTTTAAAAAAATAAACAAACGGTCAAAAACAATAGTAATGAAAAAGTTCTTCCCATCTGCATCAAAATAATCTTCAATTTTTGACGTCAGACCAAAGATAATGCGGATTTTTATGTATTGTTTTAATTTTTTTTATATTATTTTCACAAAAATTCAAATTTAATTTCGTTTTTCTTTGTCATATAACTTCTAGTTACTGCAGAGGTACAGATCTAAAAGGCGTTCTAACGCCTTTAATATAAAGGACGTTAGGCTAATGAGCCTGAAATCCTTAAAGGTGGTATGTGATGTCTTCCCTGCCTTGGGTATAAAGACTCCCCCTTGCCTTATTTCAAGCTGTGGGAATATGTGATAAACTTGTGCAGCCATTGAAAATTATATGAAGCCACCAGGGTTTTATTGTATGCATGGCCTCTTTTATTTCTATAGGGTAAACGCCATCAGGTCTCGGTGATTTGTAGGGTTTACCGCCCATTTTACCTTTCTATCAGTTACGATGTCTTCGACTTCATGCTGGGAATAGCTAAGGTAAGGCAGGGATGCACACGAAGTTTTCGCTACCAAGAGATTCCTCGCTAGACATTGTCCATGAGCGCCGTCCGACCTTTTGAGGTAGCCGGGTGTACATGGTGTAGTAGCAAGAATTTTACGCAGTCGGTATGCCTCTGAAATATCTTCAATTCCTTCACAGAATTGTTACCCAGAGGATCTTTTAGCTTTCCTGGTTTCGGCTTTTAATATTTTAAAAGCTACCTTATTGACAGCACAATCATGTTCCGCTTTCGAGCATTTTGCTGCATTGAAGAGCTTTCTGCATTTAGTTCTTAGGCTATTTAGTTCAGAAGCCTACCATTTTTGTTTGAGCTTCCTCTTGGATGCCCTTTTTTATTGAGAGAGCGGTTCAATGCTGTTGTTAATGCATCGACTAGATTTTCTAAATCCATTCCCGATTTTGGTTTTTCAATCGGGGCTGATGGCAAAGATTTTGCCAAGGCCATTCTGTAGAGTCTGCAGTTCGAACTCCTAATGTTAGTCGAGATTGTTTTAGGAGGCGTATTAAGAAAAGTATACTCAATATAGCGGTGGTCGGACTAGCGGAATGCTAGTCAGACACTTTTCACTCACCACTTTTGTCGAAGATAAAGTCTGAGGCTAAAGTTATATCTAGGACTTCACTTCTATTTTTGATTATAAAGGTTGGGTCATCACCCGTATTACATATATGTATATAGGTTCGTACTTATCAAATACTCAAAAAGTAACTCACCCCTTTCGTTTGTGTTTGTGCTTCGCCACACGGAGTTGTGTGCATTGGCGTCAGCCGAGATAATCACCCCTCGACGCATGCCGCCGGCGTCCTCCACCATCTTTCTGAAGTTCTCTAGAGGCGGACTTACATCATGCGAGAAGTAGGCTGCAGCCAGCCTGAAACTTGACAAAAACATGGTTGTTGCATAGGTTTACATTTGTCGGATACATAAATATATTAGTTATTTTGATGTTTTGCGATGCAAGCGAATATATTGAACTGATCAATATGAGCTTAGCAATACCCGGTGTGCGTTGCTACAACCGGCAACTATATTGGAAAATAAATATCTGGCCAAATCGTAACTAAAGGGTGGTTAAATTTTAAGGATCGATGTTGATTTTGAATAAACCACAAATTATTTAGGAAATTATTGTCATTTCTATTTATTATGATAATATTTGTATGGTTCAATTATGTATAAACAAAATATCGGTCAAATGGCTGCCGCGACCTCGGCGGCACACCTCCATCCGATGGTCCAAATTTTCGATGACGCTGAGGCATAAGTGAGGTTCTATGCCGTTAATGTGCCAAATTATCTCATCCTTTAGCTCTTGAATTGTTGCTGGCTTATCGACGTACGCCCTTTTCTTTCAAATAACCCCAAAGAAAGAAGTCCAACAGTGTCAGATCACATGATCTTAGCGGTCAATTGACATCGCCACCACGTGAGATAACACGGTCATTCAATTTGTCGCGCAAAAGAGCCATTGTTTCGTTAGCTGTGTGGCAAGTGGCACCGTCCTGTTGAAACCACATATCGTCCACATTCATATCTTCCAATTCGGGCCATAAAAAGTTCGTTATCATCTCACGATAGCGAACACCATGCACAGTAACTGCCTGACCGGCCTCATTTTGGAAAAAATACGGCCCTATGATGCCGCCAGCCTATAAACCGCTCCAAGCAGTCACTCTTTGTGGGTGCATTGGTTTTTCGACAATCACTCTTGGATTATCATTCGCCCAAATGCGGCAATTCTGCTTATTGACGAATCCACTGAGGTGAAAATGTACCTCATCACTGAAGATGATTTTCTTCGAAAATTGATCATCCACTGTTGCCATTTCTTGCCACCATTGCATCGTTGCTCGATTGTGTATCTTTCCATGGTTCAAATTGGGATAGTCTGAAATTGAGAAATGTCAAATGAAAAAAAAGAAAAAACCTTGACGTTTAGGTGTGGTTCACATTCAAGATCGGCCCTTAAAATTTAACCACCCTTTAGATACTGAGTTGCATTGTTATCCCACATTTAGTTTCAAAGTAATTCGAAATCAAAAATTTTAATTGTTTGGGCAGAAAAGAGGAGTGGCACCCTCTTTTTCACATGCTCATTCAATTTATCCAGTCCGAACATTTGGACTGCTTTAAAAGTACTACGCTCCTCTTTCAACGCCCCTAAAATGTTACCAGTGGAAAGGCACGTGTAAATGGAGGTCGAATACAATTCAAATATAAAGTCGAATATAATTCCAAAGGCACCAGATATATGTTAGTGCCACAGCTGTTTTACTTAACCTCAAACCATCTAATCCTATTGCTCACTCAGCAAATGTCAAGAAAACTTACTAGACAATGAAACACCTGCTATGATTGGTGAACGATGCTCGAAAAACATGAAAATGTAAAAATCCATAATTCTACACAAAACTTAAAAGGTGAAATGTTGATGACTTAGTCAGCAAAATTGAACTGAAAAAAATATGGCCAGAAAGTTCTGGTCTGGCAAGGTATTTACATTTGCGGCCATAAAACATCAAATTTTTTGACAAAAGGCACAATAAGTGATGAAAATTTACCAGAAGTAGTGCCTGATAAAACAACTAGTCCCATTTTACAAGCGTAAAATAAAGATTCAAGAATATTTAGGCCAGACTTGGCAACAGCCCATACGAGAAGACAACTACAGTGGCTCACATCATAAGTCGGGCAAGCAATCGACACATTTTCTTTGCTTATTTAAAATATTTTAAACTTACTTTTTTCTTAAAGTTGCTAACGATTCCAGTTACTTATTTATGACAAAATAAAGGTTTGCAAAAACAAAATTCATGGATATGAATAAACCGGTTTTACAGACAAAAGACGAAAAATTCCTTGTAAATATGATCACATTGAAAGTCGGGCAGAACACGTGCACGAAAGAGAATGAATTATTTACCGTTAGAATCGAACAAAGTAAGGTTTGGGAGTTGAGGTAACTTCAGTTGGAATCTTCTTTTCGTAGGAGAGTTTTATTTTTGAACTATCAATTAATCATTTTTAAAATGGCACGTCAAATAAAACAATCTACGTGCGAAGAGCGTTAATTGGTAATTTATCACCATTCGAAAGGTAAAACAGAACGCGAAATCGCCGATTTAGAAAATAAAAGCAACTCAACTGTACACGATATATTGAAAAGATATAAAGAAAACGCCAGAATAGAAAATAAGCAAAGGAAAGGAGCTAAGAAGAAGTTGAGCTTGAGAGATGAAAAATTTATGATTAGAGAAATTCAGAAAGACCCATTTCTGTCCGCTCCAAAACTTGCCTCAGTTTTAAAAAACAATTTTCAGCTTAATGTCTGTGCTGAAACCGTGCGCAGGGTTCTGCGTAAATAAAATTGAAAGGGATGAGTAGCCCGTAAAAAGCCCTGCATAAGTGTGAAAAATAAAAAAGATCGCCTTGATTTTGCTCGCGAACACAAATTAAAAGATTTTTCATTTTGGAGCCAGGTAAGAAGCATATTTTATTATATTTAGAACATTTAATAATATATTTGATTTTTTAAAGGTGCTTTTCACAGATGAGAGCAAATTTAATTTGTTCGGATCTGATGGCAGGCGTTACGTGTGGCGCAAACGTAATGAGGAGTTTAATAATAAAAACACGAAGAAGACAGTTAAGCACGGAGGAGGCTCCGTTATGGTTTGGGGATGCATGGCAGCCTCGGGTGTGGGAAAACTCCATTTTATTGAAGGCATCATTGATAAAAACGTCTACCTTGATGTTTTAAAGTCAAATTTAAAGGATAGTGCTCGCATGCTGGGTATTTTGGATAACTTTAAGTTTTATCAGGACAATGATCCAAAACACTCCTCGTTGATTGTAAAGACCTGGCTCCTGTATAATTACCCCAAGGTAATCAAAACTCCTGCACAAAGCCCTGACCTGAATGTTATAGAGCATTTGTGGGACGAACTAGGTCGCAGGGTTCAAAATAGAAGGTGCTCCAATAAGGGCCAATTGAAAGCTGCATTACAGGACGAATGGGCGAAAAGAAGTTCAGATGTTTGTCGTAAACTGGTGGAAAGCATGCCAAGCAGGCTCCAGGAAGTGGAGAAACAAAAAGGTTATGCAAGAAAATATTGAATTGTTCACTACAATTATGCATTAGTACAATAAGCTTATTTTGCCCGACTTTCAATGTGACCATTTTTTTATTGAATTATTACGTTTTCTTTTGTTTTATTGTTATGTTTCAAAACATGGAATTCGTTTTTGTTGTAAAATAAATCTATAATAAATAACTTTTACAAATATGTAATATTTTTTTTTGCGACTTCAATTTGGCTAATTAAATATCAATTAAACTTATACATACATACATAACATACATACATAACATACATACATACATACATAAACTTATACATACTCTTGCCCGATTTTGGATGTGAGCCACTGTATAGAACTTTTGAATCAAAAATCTTCACAGAGCTTCGCCCCATCGCCCATTTTTGTTGCATTATTTCGATTTTGTTTTGGCTCCTTACTTCTTGAGGCTTTATTTCACAGAGCCGTTAAATCACATCAAAATATATTAGAGCGTATTTCAAAGTTGTTCATAGCTTAATTTTCTCAACTAGTTTATCTATTTGTGTTATCAATAATCTATTATTGATTTAAAGTAAGAAAGTTATTGAAAGTTATTGATTTAATTTAAGTCTGTGTGCTCTGACTAAAGTAATAACAAACAAAATTTGAAGAAAAGCGTTTTTTTAATTTATATTATAATCTAGAAAAATTTTTATTTTCATCACTGTATAAAACAAAATTAACAAGAAATACATATTTTTTTTTTTTAATACATAGTATCAGTTTAAGTATGGATCTTGGTTAGAAACATGTTAACAAAGCCAATTTGAAATTATCTGTTTTGTTAATGAATACAAAAAAAAAACAAATTTCAAATTCAAAGTCAAAAATATAATTAAACCAAATTGTGATAAAAAAAAAGCTCGTAAAAAATATAAAAATTTATACTCAAGGCTGTATGAATGTGAGCGCAGATACAGTCATTTATTAAGAATGGAAAAATATGCGTTTTTAAATTTCTTAAAAGATTATTTAGGTCTCTAGACAGATTTTAATTATCAACACGACCGCATGGCGTATTCTTGAAAACAATAAAACTCACACCAGAGACTTCTTAACAAGTAATCAACTTAAAAACTGATATGGAACGTACTTAGATTCGCCCAGTCATTTTTCTTTCATCCCACAGCCAAACTCAAGTTAAATTTATAATTTATATGTTTAGAACACTAAATTGTTTTGCAAAACAACTATTGCAAAAAACCTCAGACCTCTAAAGCAGCTCATGTATATGAATATCCTTACGCACAGCGTTGTTGAAACCTTGCTTGTAGCGATACCAAATGGGACTCTTTACAATTGGATCCGGATGTGCTGTAATGGAAATAAAAAGTTTTAATATTACTTGTAACAAATTCAGCGAAGTGCACTTTTAACTCACATTCTTCAGCAAGAGTAGCCGCAGACTTGCGCTGTATTCGGCCGAAAAAATCCTTAGAAATCTGAAAGACGATATTTGCCCACATTTATTGGTATTTGTAATTTACTCAATTTAATTCAATTTACATATTACAATAAAACTTTAAATAAGCAATCATTTATTATTTAAATAAGAGCTACAAGGACAAAATTTCCAAAAAATAATAGAATATATATTTATTATGTATAAGTTTCTATAGTTCTATGAAAACTAGTAAGGGTGGAGCTTCGGCAGGGTACCGAAGCTAAAATACCCCCCCGCGGCCATATTGAAGTATATTCGAAGTCTTTAGCCACGACATACACGATGACATTCAGTTTTATATATTAACGAAAGTTGATCTTTTTTGATGACGTCGCTTTGTATGGGAAGTAGGCGTGGTTTTGATCCAATATTGCCATATATCATAGAGATTGTTCATATTATACATCAAAGCTAAAGTGCAAAATTTCAAGACATTTCATAAATTTTTGTGGATTTTTAAGAGATTTAACGTTTAAAATAAAGTCAATTTGTATGGGAGGTAGGCGTGGTTTTCATGCGATTTTGCCAAATATCATAGTGGTGGTCTATGTTATATATCAAAGCCTATATGCAAAATTTCAAGGCATTTCTTTAATTTTTGTGGATTTTAAAGACATTTTACGGTTAATGTAGTCACTTCGTATGAGAGGTAGGCGTGGTTTTCATCCGATTTGGCCAATTTTAAAACTTAGTCTTCCTTTTTTTAAAATAAACTTGTATTTTGAATTTCATCGCGATAGCTTTAAAATTGCGGCTGTAATCGTGTCGACAGACGGACAGACAGACGCGGACATACAGAAATCGACTCAGGAGATGTTGCTGATCAAAAATATATATATTTTTCTATACCTGCCACGCCTCCTTATTGGCCTTACAAACGGAATGACAAAGTTAATATACCCCTTACGCAGTACGCGTTGGGGTATAAATATAGTGCCTCCACAAAATTTCATTCATATGATTTTGTTAGATGCGAATTTGTGAAGCTCATTCCAGCTTGTATTCACACTTTGTTATACCCATTGAAATGTTATATAGACCGCTCTAGCGTTAGCAATCGGCAAACATTCTAGTAAATAAATGTAACTTGGATTTAGTACTGCATTTTAGATGAATGTAGTCACTCAACTATTTCTACGAGCCCATCGTCAGAATAGTTCGGCCGGAATAGTTTACTAGCACTAGCAAGATTCAACTTCTTCCACAACAAAATTTGAGAACAAAACTTAACAATATAAAAATATGAAAAAAATTGCATTTCACAAACATTTTTTAAAAAAACAAATATAAGACTTCATTTAGTAAAGTTCGGCCACCTGAAGACTGAGTCACAGTAGTGAGTGGCGGCCTATTCCATACATCGTTGTGTAGTGTCGCATTTCTGAGCTATGACTGCTGCGGTAAGACGAGATATTTTGTCCACAAGTTCCTGGTAATGCTCTGGAGAAATTGATTGCCAAATATTCTTTAATTTTGTCTTTAAATCTTATTTACTCCTAGCAGGATTGCGTCTCAACTTCCTCTTAATTTTTACCCACAAAGACTCTATTGGAGATGAATCCCGACTACAGGAAGATTAGGCAATAACGGGATGATAGTAATTCTTCAATCAGTACTTAGTTGTTTTTGAAATTAATATTGCTGAAATCAATATTCACTTCCAGCAGTTTACTGTTTGAAGAAACTGGAGATGTTAAAGGCCGCCACCTCTCTGGCTATCCATTCACAGTTCGAACGCTGCAAGTCATCACAGCTGTCAAATCAAGAATTCAGCGAAATTCGCTCCGAAAACAAAAAATCATGGCCTGGCAAATGATGTCCGGCAAAAGTTCATGAGCCAAATTTTTAAAAAATACTTGAGACTTGGGGCTTTCAGATGCCGTACCGAACATTTGTTGACTGCAGCTTTGAAAAAAAAATTGGATGGAAAAATGCAAACATTTTTGCACAGAAAACTCTTGTTTACTGATGAACAAATTTTTACCGTGTATGCACGGTTATCTAAGGAAGCATCTGAACTGATTCCACGGGTCGAAAATAGTCATCACTTGCATTTCTGGGGACAAGGGGTCAAAACATCGGCCAAAGTGTACCAAGAAACCGTTTTGGAAGCTGTTGTATAGCTGATTCTCTATATATATAGATTGATTTATTGATTGATTGTTGATTGATTTAATTAAGATTGATATAGGTTGATTCTCTTAAGCTTTGATTCGTGCGAGGTGCGTGCGGCTATTTATGATTGGTCAGTCCCAATCATCCCCAATCAGTCCCAGACTTAAGGTTCAAAAAATTTGATTCAAAAGTCATTTTTAATTTGAAGGTGAAATTTTATAAGATGAAATGTGTATAGCAGTATTTATGTCCCTACTAAGTAGTTCACAATTTCGCAACTATAGCTTTAATTAGTGCTAATATGTGTATTTCGGTAAAGGAGTAAATGCATGGAACCCAATTGTATCTACACTTGTTTCGAATATATTTTTCCATTTTTTAGTTTTAAAACACTTTAAAATTTAAATAAAATTTAAAGAGATTTACCGCATGTTTATGTAATCCGAAATGAGCACTCTCGTTAGTGAAAGAAATGAGCAAAAATACTTTTTGATATGGAAAAATGTATTGCTAATTGTGTGCCACACGAACGAGAGTGCTCACTTCGAAAAACATAACATGCGGTTAGTTTTATGATAGATACCGTACTTTGTGGTGTATTTTTTTAAAATTTTTTTTTCAATTTTAAGACATGGCGTTCGATTTGTGCCAAGATATTGTTTTCTCACTCTTTTTTGTGTAATCCGGCCCATACTTGCTTTGAACAACAGTTTTGATATCATATGTCTATGTCAGTAGTGTCCAACCGGTAGTTCGCGGGCGCCTGGTAGCTCGTGACCGTATTTTTAGGCGGCCGCAAACAAAATGATGTGCTGATACACAGAATAGCAGAATCGGCGATTTGTACTAGTATGCTTATAACATGTTCAAACCGACTTAGCTTAATATGTTAAACAAAAAAAGAGCTTTTCATTTAACACGGTCGTTCACACTGCCTGTACGGCCTGTACTAGTTTCAAATTGACAGTGACAGCAGATTTGTATCTGCAGAGCTATTTCTTTGCAGACGCTACCATTCTTTTTTGTGCCACTCATGCCGTCAATCCATGTTTAACGCCACCATGGTTTAACGCCAGGTTATTAAATCTTAAGAATATTAAAAATAAGGATTTGAAAAAATTTAAGCAAACCAACAGTGAATTAGATCGTTTGTGCTTTGTTCGCGTACGGAAGGAGTTTGGTTTTCTCCACAGCTTTTTATTCAAACAATATATGTATAGCATCGAATCGAAACTAAAATCTCATCCTTCTGCTTTTTGGGACTTTGTTAATACGAAGCGGAAGACTAATGGATTTCCATCATGTTTAGAATACTTAGATGAAAAGTCTTATAACACTCTTGATCCTTGTAATCTATTTGCAAAATATTTTTAAAGTGTTTATGAAAAACACAATAATATTCAGAGTCTTACTTTTGGACCTTCAATTTCAAGTCCATTGCAAAATTTTTTAGTCAGCGACGAAGATGTGAGAAATGCCATTTCACATTTTAAACCAAGTTACAAATCTGACCATGACGGTTTTCCACCCATGTTATTTAAACTATGCTTGGCTAATATAACAGTACCGCTTGTATTGCTATTTCAGTTATGTTTAAATGACTGCACCTTTCTAGAATGTTGGAAAACTTGTTCGATAGCTCCGATTTTTAAATCCGGCGATCGATGCAATGTAGTTAATTATAGAGCTATTGTCAAACAGGGTATTTTTGCTAAACTATTCGATGATATCATCAAAGCCAAGCTATTGTATTGTATAAAAAACCACATAAGTGCACTACAACATGGATTCCTGCCAGGTAGGTCAACATGTACAAATTTAGCGTTGATTACAAATCAAATAATCAGCAGCTTTGAGCAGCATAGCCAGTTGGATGTTATTTACACTGACTTTTCAAAGGCATTTGATAAAGTAGACCACCTCATTCTTTTAAATATGTTGAAGCAGTTTGGAGTATCTGACCATCTTGTTAAATTCTTTAAAAGTTTCTTAACGAACAGAAAACTTTTTATTAAAATTGGTTCTTTAAAATTCGATATTTTGGTGGATGCTTTTTCTGGTACACCCCAAGGTACCCACTGTGGACGCTTCTTTTTTTAATTTTTATTGATGATTTACCGCAGCACTTTCAACACTCAAAGTGTCTTATGTTTGCGGATGATGTTAAATTATTTCTAAAAATTTCTATGCTTTCAGACTGTCACAACCTGCAGTCGGATTTAGATGTTATAAATAATTGGTGTGTTTCTAATAAACTATTATTAAATATTACCAAATAACGTTCGATTACTCAGTCAATAATTGTCATACTACTCGTAAAAACGAAGTCAAAGACTTGGGTGTGATATTTGACTCTAAGCTTAAATTTACCAATCATATTGACCTTATTGTAGCTAAAGCATACTCTATGCTTGGTTTTATTAAAAGAAATACGCAAGACTTTAAAGATCCTTTGACGGTTAAGGCTCTGTATGTGGCTTTAGTTAGAAGTCATTTGGATTACTGCTGCCTGATTTGGAATCCATATTTTGATGTTCATTCTAATAAAATTGAAAGCGTCCAAAAACGTTTGACTAAATATGCCTTAAGTAAAATGTGTTGGCCGGATGGTCTCCCTTCATATATAGCTAGACGTAAATTTCTTGGGCTAACTTCCCTTCCCTAACAATATTGTTTCGGGTAAAATAGTGTGTGCAGAACTATCTAGTTTATTTCGTGTTTATAACCCCCCCAGAGCTTTAAGAAATAACAGATTAGTCTCGGATTCCTTTCATAGGACAATTTATGCTGCTAATGAGCCAATTGCTAGGTGCGTTGATTTGTGCAATAGTCTTTCTCAAGTAATAAATTTCGATGTAAATGAGTATAGATTTAGATTAAATTTATTCACTGTATTTAATTAAATGTATTAGTCTGTAAGATTTTAATCCGTAGACTGAATTAATAAATAAATAAATAAATCCTTCAAATACTTGAAGAATTGTGTATTTGACATTAAAAGGTGTCAGCTTTTAAAGCTTTCTTTAGCTTCAACAAGCAAATGCTTTTCTGACGTTAGTAATGTCAAATTTATAAACTTTTTCAGATTTGTGTGTATGTGTTTAATAAAATTAATATTTTTTATAAGGATCGGTGACCGCGAAGCATGGTCATAGTTTCAAAGTAGCCCTTAATACAAATTCGATTGGACACCACTCGTCTATGTCTTTAGCTTTAAGTTTAAATTTTAATTTTTTTTTTTTCATTTATTAGTTTAAGTCTATTTTTCAATCCCATCTACTATTTTATATAACATATACTCTCACTTAGACAATAACATCCTAAAGTTTGGGCTATAGGACGTAACGAAATCAAAAATTTACACATTGGGTTTTATATATATGCATTACTTCTTTAAAACATTAAGCATTTCATTACTCACATTTGACATTACTTTAAAAATATCAGTCAATGAGTAAATATTTCGTAGTTTAATGTTATTTCATATAAATGAAAAAGCAAACATATCGCATTAAAATTAAATTATTGTTTTAACTGTCCAATTTCAAGAGTAGAGTTTAAAATATATATATATATATGACATGGAAAGACTTACCGCATCTTTAGCTGCTACTGCAGTGTTCTGTACAATATTTTTCGGTTTCAGTATTTGTAAATGATTGGGCAGCTCTTTCGGCCTCTCTTTATTATTTTGCTTTGATGTGATAGCTCTCTTATTATTTGTTGATGTGTTTTGACTCTTGGCCGAGATTCTTCTCATTTTTTCCAATTCTACTTCACGAGCTATCAACTGCCTGCCAAAGTAGGTGAGTGTTACTCCAAGACAACCTTAAAATGATCCAAACAAACATTTTAAATGGTGCTCAATTCATATAATTCGACTTTTTAATGCTACCAGGAAATTGCGAAAGTACATCAAGATCAGGTTCCATTTGAAACATAAAAGCACCCTCAGCTGACTTGACCTGTATATAAGTTAAGCCTAAGTCTGCCATGACTTCAACAGTGTGCCTCAGATCATAGTGTTCTCTGTTGAAACGTTGATAAAATTAACAAAAAACAATAGTTCGAACAGCAAAACTTACTTTGACGTTAAAAGCTGAACAGCAACAGAACGTAACTGCGGTGAGAGGATTCGTTTTAAAAGAGGAACTGTTTCAACCAGCACTACACTTCCTTGTCCCACACCCACAGCACCTGATGAAATGCCCTTGCGGAAAGCTTGAAATATATTGCTTTGCGTCATGCTCTTCTGGCGGAACTATAATAAAACGTAATGCTTTTAAAAAAGTACTTAAAATATTTTATGAATGAAAGAAAATAGATTTAGTTCCTATAAAAAAGACTTATGTTAACCAACACATGAACAAAAAATAAAGAATTCAACTTCATTCCAGCAAAAGCAATCTTCCTAACCATTACAGTTGAATTAATTTGCGCCTCAATACACCTAAAGGGTAGTAAACTTCTTTCAACATGCATATCAAATCAACTCTTTATTAATTTGAATTGCCATGAAACGACTTTTTAGTTATATAATGAATACTCTGACCGTCTTTCTTTCTTTATTTTATTTTGTATAAAATGCCGTATTCAAAGGAATGTGATTACATTTGTGTAGCAGCATAAAAGAGGGTCCTAGAAAACTTTACAAATGCTTTTGGCGAGGCAGCAATTCAAAGAAAATGATTTTGTTTGAGCACCTTAGAAAATTTTCTTTTCTTTGAAAGGTTTTTTATTCATACAAAACACTAGATTACATTTACACAATTTTATCTCACTAAAGAGTCTTATGAAGTCTTCATAATTTATATTGGTGGGCGTATGAAAATGCTTTCTAAATGAAATGCTGTTAATGGACTTTTATTAAAGAGCATTAAAAGAAAAGCCGATGCTACATTAAATAATAAAATATTTTTCATATTTATGTTTATACACACGATTTTTTATGTGTAGATGAAATCATGCTTAATAATATTTGCGATCAATTTACAGCATCGTGTACATTACAAAACTGACCCAACAAGTGAAGAGTAAATGTTATAACGCAATAGTTTTTTAAAAAAATACCTCAAATCCTTTAGTTGGAAACGTTATTTTTGGAAATGCAAGGGAGGCGAATAGCAAATGCCAAACGACAAAGCCATACTGTAGATATGGATACACTGAGTAATTCTGCAAATGGTTGATTTGATTAAGCAGACTATCCGAAAAACAAAACCATTTTGTAGCCTCTACAACACCGTTTAGATTTGGATCCGGCATCTTCTGTTGTAGATAGTTTTCATAGACGCCTTGTGTGAGCCTTAAAATATTGGAGTTATATTCAGTCTAAATAACGTTATAACATCAATGAAACATACCGCTCATAATCACCACCAGAATGCACTATATCAAGAACATTACGCACCCGTCTTCCTACAGACATATCGGTCATTGTTATTTGCGCCTCCTCTTCATCTCGCTTCTTTTCCAACTGCTTTTTAGGACGTTGAATCTGTTCGGTAGTAATTTGTTTTTCAAAATTTTATTTATATGCTAGTTCATATTTTATGGCTTACTCTAAAAATAGCGCCCCACACATCGAAAAGTCCTTGGTGCCGATCCTTTTGCCCCAAATTGCTGTTAAGCACATCGTGCAAAGACAAAGTTTTCTTTTGAGCGCTAGAAAAATGCAGATGAAAATCGAATTGCTTAATATGAAGAAGTTTAAAAATTTTACTTAAAAAACTGCATTGTGGAAATGCAAGAACGAACATCATTGCCAGATTTTTCAGCTAGAGTTATAAGAGATCCAAAGTCCGTTTTGAGTCTTTCCTTGCGCGCAATTTGTACCAATCTTTTTATCAAAAAAGAAATAAAACATTAAAACAATTTCGTTGTTGAACTTAATTTCTTAATTTATTTACCTCTCCGCTAAGCGCGCTGATTCTATAGGTGGAAAAGTGACGACAAAGGCTATCTGGCGCAGCTGTCTAAGAGCTGGTTCGTAGATATTGTTACATATGCAAATAATTGGACGCTTCAGTATATTTTTTTGCGATTTTCCTCCTTTTGCCTTCACCTTGCTGAGCACACTATCGCTTACGAATTTAATTAAAAATTCAATAGACTGCTTTGGAGCACCATCGATTTCATCTTAAATCAAATAGGCACATTAATATGCATTTTTTGTTTTTGTATAAAATAATATACCTAAAACTATGCAATTCGGTCGTTTTTCCTCATTAAGCACAGACTTCATTTGAGTACCATTCTCGAGAGCCAGTTTAAAAGCGTCTGGACTTCGATCGTCTGAAGCATTCATCTCCCGCACTTGATAACCAGCGTGACGTGCAATGGTATGAGCAAGAGTTGTCTTACCAAGACCTGGTGGACCACAAAGCAATGCCACCTTCTGCATTGGTCTGCCTAAGTCGTCGACGTTCGTAATAAGGTTCTGACGTTGCTTGCGTGGTTGCCAACCGCCATTAGATTCAAAACGTCCTGTTTTCTTATTAAAGCTGTTCAGTTCGCCTTTGCTGGCATTTTCTTTACTCTTGAACACTCTGCCAAACACTACTTTATCCCACATTTTAAGCCAGTAGAGTAGACTTCGGTTTGTCATTTCGTCCGACAGCAGGTCAATGTATTTTTTGGGTTTGTACTTCTCCACCCACAACAGACTATCACTCATGTGCTTTGCCACCTCTCCAACGTCCTGTTCCATTGACATCATTTGAGAATTTGACAAACTTGTCTTTTTCAGAATCTAAATTTTTTGCATTCATTTATAATTTATTTCATACATTATGATCCATCAAGCAATAAAAAGTTCAATACTTACGATTTCATTGGCGCCTGCCCAAATCTGCTGCTTACTTTCACCAAGCAGTCCACCGTAGCCTTTCCTAAAAACGTTTATATCTTCAATGGATTGCGATTCATACTCTTTCGAGTGAAATCTTACATAAACACGCTCATCGTCACTCCGCACAAGCACCAGAAATGGCCACTGTGGAACTGTGTACGATAGATTACGCATTTTAAAGGCATGCAGAGCATTGAGACGTGACAAGCCGTCTTGTTTCACGTTATTGCTAGCTTGTTTTAGTTTACGTCTCGTTTCTATTATCTGCTCAATCATTTCTAAATCTCGTTGTTCTTCCGAGCGTGCCTTTTTCGCAATTGGATCAATGTAACTGCTTTCACCGTCAATATCGTCGATATCTCCGAAAAGATCTTGTTCTAAGCGCCGCTTGCTGCGTATGCCCACATTTTGAAGTTCTCTTATAGCAGGATTTGCCGGCAGAGAATCAGTGACAGCTATTGGAACTTCAGCGATTTCTTCAGCGATGGCTGACATACGTTCTTTCGCACCAAACGGAGTCGATGAAACCCTCTGATGGCCTTTAGGTGTTCCAAACAGCCGTCTATTAACATGTCCTGCAATAGACACTCCTCCGACAGTGTCATCCAAACCATAAGATATCTGCGATAGTTGCGGGCTATCAATCACCTGTGCACATCCGATGCCTTTGGATGTGCTGGGTAGGGAGTAGTGGGACAAGTTGATGATGGGTTTATTATGGCTATTTATATCAATAGCATTGCTGTAGTTTTCTATAAAACAAATTTAGATTTATTCAAAATAATGTAATTTAGCAATTTAAACCTTCTTCCTGTGGTAGGCCTTCCAGCATTTCCATCTCTTCTTGGTATCGCAACTCGAATTCCTCATCTTCGTCTGGATATTGATCCATTTCAAAAATGTTTTTAATTATTAATATTGGTAATAAAAATTTTTACACATCTCCCTAAACATGAACGCAAAACAAAAATGTGTCAAATTTCGCGCGCCAATTACAATGCTGCCAAGTTCCATCGATATGACAGTGGGACGCAATTGTCAACTTATTACAATTTGTTCAAAAGCTTTTCGCATTCAATGGTTGGATTCAAGATCTAATTGAATAAGGTGATTGAATAAATCAGGTAGGAGTGGTAGCTGAAACTCTCTATTATGGTGGGCATAGCACCTGTCAAAATCAGGTTATGATGTTTGCAGTTAATTAAAATTTTATTTTATATGCTTTTAAAATTAAAATTTATATTATATACATATTGCTTTGAGTTTTTATAACATAAATAATAACAGAATACACCTAATAAAACGAACGTAACAGAGCAGAAAAAAACAGCTCCAATTATGCTTAACCCAAGCGAAGGTATAAAAGGTATTTGAAACACTTTCAACAAATGTAGCAGTTTCAAAAACTAAGGATCAATAGCAAGTAAGAGTAGAAAACTGAGATAAGGTAACGTTTTCCTAATCAACTGAAGTGGGAATTCTAACCCTTAATTCGTCATCGAAACAGCTGTTTTAACTTCCCGTTCAAAGCGAACACTAAAGTGTTATAAGAAAACTAAAACAAACATAACAATTTTTACAACTGTCGAAATTCGAAGTTACAACGTATTGCCATTGGTTTGTGCCTTGGTTAACGTCAAAAAAGCTTTATTTTGTGCTTAGCTCTGTTCATATGCTCAAATTTTCATCAAATTGTCGATCAAGCAAAATAGCACAGAGTGAAATTTCTATGTTATGTTCATAATAATTGGAGCTTCTTTTGGCATCGCTATATAAGCTCAACCAAAACAATGCTTATTTTTTTGCCTAACATTTCAATTAACATTTTTCGTCAATATTTGGCAGGATTGCAAGTCACTTGTCACTTTTCTTAGCATAGAAGTGCATGCTACACGATGGACACAGGCAAAATGTATTTTGTTTCCGCGAGAAAAAAAAAATCTGAAATTAGAGAAAGCCTCTCATTTGAACACATCCAGGTAACCGACAAATTTTGTTCACGGTCTGAAGCTGAAAACTATTCCGACAACCAGTTTTCGGAAATCACATATATTTTAACACAACTTATTGATTATAATAATGGTATTCAAAGAACAACGTACTAGTGATGTAAATAGCGTATTTGTCGTAAGTTTACAGAAGCGTATTTTGCAACAACAAAATTGTACGTGAGCAAATATACACAGCTTACCGCACAAAACTGCGGTGTAAAGAGCATGTATAACTCCTTTATGAAACTGTGGTCTTAGGTAGCATTTTAGGTAACTTTGCGCTAGCGAAAAAAATTTAAAAGTTAGTTAAATATTGCCATATGTCAAAAATGTCAATATGGATTTACAAAAATTTTGTGATGGCAACAACGATATTTCTATTATAATCGCTATTTATTCAGTCGGTTTCGTGGAAACTCGCAGCGTTAACTTATAGTTTTACGCTTCAGTAAATATACGATATTCATTGAATACCAATATGATCCTTAACACACGATTTTTAAAAAATTTAATTTTTTTACATTAGCTTCACATTTAGCTTTGATGCACGAATAGCTGTGTAGCTTCTTTTGATGGCAAATGGCTTACTTGTAGATGAAAAAAATGCTACAATCATGGTATAATAAGCAAAGGTAGACGAATTTCAGAAAGTTTTAATAGTCTGAAACTAATTTTTTTTCTGGATGGATATCATTTAATCATTTCTTTCACCGCTGAATATTTATGTTTTATACAGATGCAAGTTAATTTTTGCAAAAAGTGGGTCTCTGCTAAAATTACATGAAACTTATGAATATCTTCCACAAACTACGTTCAACCTTCCATGCAGCGCGTTTGGAAAATTCAAAGAATATCAGTTTTTTGTTGTTAATTTTGGCTTTGACAATTCTGGCTATGAGACAGAGAGCGCAGTGCGAAATGCGCCTACCTTCTTTTATTCTACCATGCCTGGTATAATTATATTATGCCTCAAAATTATAAAGAATACAAATTTTTTGCACTCTCAAGATCGACAGTTCGAAATTTCTCCTATCAAATGCCACCAACTGAATGCTAAAAAATGTGACATATAAGGAAAATATTAAACATGAATAGTATTCAAGCAAAGAAGTTAATATAATGAGCTATTAGCTATTTTTAACCGACTTTAAAACGGTTTCTCTGCTTTTTTTAAGGCAGTTTGCGTGATCCTATATATCTTCTATAATCAATGATGAATTTTTTGCATATTTGAAAACTTTTAAGCTAGCTAAAAAAAAACAGTAAATTTATTAAGAGCCGAAAGAAATTAAAAATAAGTTTGATTTGTCTTCTGTAGCGGAATTCCCAAACGAATTAACGACGATTTTCGATGTCGTTAACTAACGAAAACTGTAATTTGCAGTAAAGGACAACGATTATTATCGTTAACTTTTTGGGAATCCAGCTACTGGTGGATTGCAGAAAACCGGCTGTCTTCAATAATGCTTGCAGTAAATAATAAGGGGAGGAGTTGACTTTTTATAAAAGTTTGCCCGTTCGCTTGCTCAGCCAAATAGTAGAGAAAATACAATATATATATGGTTTGGGGAAAAAGTCTCCGTTTATAAGGCTGATAAATTTATTCCGTTAATACCATTTTTAATTGTTTGAGTTCTTTAATGGAACACTTCAAGAATGAATTAAAAAAAGTTTTGCAAATCACGTCAGTAGACTTGGTACCAAAAAAATTAATAAATTTTTATAAGTAATTGGATAAAAGGACACAATTAAATTTTCTGAAAATTCAAGATGAATGAATTTAAAATGTTAAAAAAAAAAATTCATCGAACGAATGTTGCATTGTTAAACATGTTTCTCGACAAAAAGCAGTTGCTCTATTCTATAACTGTGTACAAAATTTGTGTACACAAAATTAAAAGAAGACTCCAAGTGCACACTTTTAAATTTTAAGCGATTCAATAAAATGAATTGTACACTGACTTGTGTAATGAAAAGTCTGAAATTTTTGACTGTTTGGCAGTCAAAATTTCAAAATAGTGGTGTATAAATTCAAGTTAAAAAAATAGGCAATAGGGGAACTGCCAACCGAAGTGAAAACTTATAGCTATGATATAACATAGCTGTTATGAATTTCCGCAGTAGCTAGAGTAGGCAAATCAGAAGCTTTCTCCTTCTTTGAATGTTTTTATCAATTTATGAGTAATTGAATGTATGACCTATTAATTTTTACATATAATATTCTTGTAACACAATTACTTTGGTTGGGTAATCGGTAGTTGGGTCGGTAATCGCTTCTGTAATCGGTAATTGGTTGGTTATCACTGCGGTAATCGGTTCGAAATGCCTTGGGAAACGGTATTCGGTTGGTAATCATTTCGGTAATTGGTTGGTAATTGCTTCGGTAAACGGTAATGCGTTGGTAATCACTTCAATATTTGGTAAAGCTTTGGTAATCGTTATCCGGTTGATAATAGCTTCGGTAGTTGATAGTCGGTTGGTAATCGCTTCGGTGAACGGGAATGGGTTGGTATTTGCTTCGATATTCGGTAATTCGTTCTGTAACAGCTTCAGTCTTCGGCTTGGTCGATACTAGGATCTCCCTAAAAAGGAATGCTGTACAGGAATAATTTCTGTTACGTTACGATATCGCTAACAGCTTGATGATATTGTGAATCTACAGTTTTGCTTTCTCCAAAAAGTGCTCAACGCACGTAAAGATGTTTTCACTTAAAAAATATATCGTAAACGTAGGTAAACATCGCCATAGAAAATGAATGTTTGTATGAAAAAAATATTAAAAAAATTTAATCCCATATTACGTCGTGTATATTACAACAATTGTAATTGTAATTTAAAATTGTGGGCACTCCTTAGAAGTTAAAAACTAATTTTCAAAGCTAGGGAATCAGAAACTGAATGTGTTAGCAATATTTAGTGTTCACTGCTTTCCACAGTTCGAAAATAGAGCACCAGATCAACACATTCTTAAAAAATATTCCGAAAAATGCTTGAATGAAAAAAATTTTCTGTAAAAATACTAAACTTTAAAATAAAGTTATTCCCTTTTTCTTTTTCTTATGCATTACTTGCATTTGACACTTGATACCACATTCTTGGCGGCGCAGTCGCCATTTATCATGCAGTTGCATAAAATAAATTTTTTTCTAATTTGACGTTTATTGTTGGATTTCTCATAAGCTCAGCAAGTCGTCGTAGACTTTTTGTGTGGCTTGTAAAGCCTTACCACAAAAACTATACAAGGTTAACACCCAAGGAGGTGCTTCAGATAACCAAATAAACTGATCTGAATATATTGCAAGTACTTGGACTTTGAACTCAACGCACAAGCTGCGTCCAAGGAACAAACTCGCGTCGTCATCAAGAAAATAAAAACAATGTCTGACAGACATCGTAAACAAATATCATAGCAACTTTCGCCAAATGGAGCAGATGCAGTTCCACTAAGCAGCAGTTGCCGCAACCTTCTAAAATTCCAGATCTTCTTTAATTTAATACCAATATTTTGAATTATCATTACTCTTAAATATTCAAAACATGTGTTTCGCTAGTGCGCATTTCTAAAACAAAAAGCTAACTATAAAGAGCCAACGTAGTAAACAGTAATTATACGCAATAAGAAAGCGAGTCGAGTATGCAGTCGTAAACAGTTGAAGTTGTGAGACACTAAGGTGAATTGTGCCATTTATAGGGCCGTCTTGTCATACTGTAAACACCCGACTCGTCCAAGGAGCAACAGAGGCTTAAATATAGCCAAGGCCAATCCATTACTGCCAGCTAAACTCCAAGTGTGTAAGGTGAGTGCTATATATACAGGATGATAAGAACTTTGTTAATGTCTATATATATTTAAAGTTCTTATTATATTGAAAAACGTGAAAAGCGAAACAAAGACTAATTTTTTCGTTCATTATCTCAACTGGTAGTATATGTCAACTCTTCTTGTCATGCTAGAACTTAAGTACTCGATGTATTGATTAAGATCACGATGTATTGTAATGCATGATAGAAGTGTTCAGTTTTCTATATATATATATATATATATATATATACATATATAAATTACTTGATAAGATGTTGATACACAAGAAATGCTTAATTGTTTTTGCGTGGTTGTGTGCTCCAATTAACCTTAAGTCGCTTGTGTGAACCAGCTGTTTACTATCGATCATCTCTTGCTCGCAATTATTCGCAATTAATAAATTAATTCCATAACCAGCTTCATCGCAAACTCTGACATTCTCCAAATATGTACTATATATTGTAAAAATACTCACTTTACAACTACTTGTCAACTATAAGTAAAGCACAACTTGCCTTCTCCTGCCGTCATCATCACCATCGCTTTAAATCAAAAAACATAAAAGATAGTCGAACAGGTAATGGTTTTTATCTGGAAAAGGTTTCTTTGCCACACGATGTACACTTTGACTTTGCAAATAATCTGTTTGTCTGGAGTTACCTTTCATTGTTTATTCGAAATTTTCATATTTGTCACCAATAGATACTTGTTTCTTAATAAAGATCTTCCGTATTAAACAATTATTTTCCAAGTAAAGACATAGATTCAACATGCAGCGTTGGTTTTTTGCTGATGAGGCTGAGGCTTGCGATGCCATGGCCGCGCCAAGTAGTTCTTCATCTTCACTAAAAATTGTGAGCCGCACTTCTACCAGTATTACCGACCGACCTTGGACATTCCAAGTGCTGATGAACCGAGATCTTTATCCGAATGAAAAACTAGCCGTTGTGGGCAGCTGTGAATCGTTGGGCAATTGGCAACACCAAAACTGTGTTGTGATGACAAAAGACGAAGGTGAGTACAGTTAGTAGCGTTTTCTAGCCAAAAATTCATAGTTTTATGCTTAACACTTTGCAGACAGTAACTTGTGGTCAGTGACAGTCAATATTCCACGCGAACAACCCACAAAGTTTCGCTACTTGGTTTGCGCCATTGATCCAGCAGCAGAAAAGCTTATAGTGCGACGCTGGGAAACACACTTGAGTGCGCGTTTGATACCTGAGATGGCCGAAAATGAGACCTGCAGTCCGCATATTTTTGGGGTTGTTCATTGCGTTGAGAAAATTGACCGCGGCTGGTTGACGTCGGAGATAATCATGCAATTAAAATTCTTCAATGCGCCATTTAAGTGGAAGCAACGCATGAAAAAGCGTTTGGTTTTTGTTAAAGTAACTCCTATGCATCTAAATATTCCAAGTGGATGTGAGAATAATCCGTTTATGAACACATCTGCAACAATTTCACCTTTGGAGGATTCACTATCGAACGACACTCATGATACTCGTGAAAACGGTGCTGATCTTAGCACAGCCTTTGCTTTCAATGAAGTGGCCACACTTAGAATAGATGAAAGCGAAATAAAGCCACAGCCTCAGTTCGGCACAGCCTGCGCCCCGGAAGATTTAGTTGTATTCCATTTGACAATCGGTGACATTGAAAGCACTGCCTACCTGATTGATTTGTACACATACAGTTCCAAAGCTGCGCAGGACGAGCCTCCGTATCACCTCGGTTATCACTATGTCTTGCCAAATTTATTTAAACGTTCCGAGGGGTATCTTGAAGTTCCAATTACTTGCGCGTCGAAACATCGTCCTCTGGGCATGATGAAGATAGGTTATTTGATTGTAAAACCCTTAAGTTCCTTGACAATGGATATGAAAGTTTCATATACTCGCTATTGGAACCACAAGTGGACAGGCTTAGATGTGGGTCATCGCGGTTCTGGCACTAGCTTTAAGGCTAACGATAGTGTTATTCGTGAGAACACTATCTTTTCTCTTAAGAATGCCGCTGAACATGGCGCAGATATGGTGGAATTTGATGTGCAATTAAGCAAAGATTTAGTGCCTGTTGTTTATCATGATTTTATGATTTATGTGTCGTTAAAATCAAAGAATGACTCTAAACCCAATGATTATTTGGAGTTGCCGATGCACGGTTTAACATTGGAACAGTTGAAGAATTTAAAGGTTCAAAAGAATTAAAAAAAATGTATTTGGTATTTATTGTTCCGATATTGTTTAAAGGTTTATCACTTAGCTGAGGGACGTTCAAAAGAGACGCGCTGCTTCCAGCATGACGATATGCAAGAGCATCAACCATTTCCCCAGCTAGCTGATGTGTTGGATGCTATTGATCCCCATGTTGGCTTCAATATTGAAGTAAAGTGGTCACAGCAGCTCGAGGACGGTACCATGGAGGAGGAATACGAGCATGTTGTTGATCGAAACTTATACGTCGATTGCATTTTAGACGTTGTGTTTCGCAAAGCAGGAAGCCGGCGCATTGTGTTCTCTTGCTTTGATCCCGATATTTGCACAATACTACGATACAAACAAAATCTTTACCCAGTGATGTTCCTAACGCTAGGCGTTACTACAAAGTATCGGAAATTTATGGATCCCCGTGGATCTACCATTGAGAATGCTGTTTTTAATGCTTTGGCCATGGAGTTGCTTGGTCTTGTGGCACACACAGAAGATTTGTTGCGAGATCCAAGTCAGGTTTGTTGCTATAACATGCATATACTAATTCATCAATGCCATTACTTGTTTATTGTGTGTCGTTTTCAGATCAATTTGGCGAAAAATCGAGGTTTGGTGCTCTTCTGTTGGGGTGAAGAGAATAACTCTAAGGATACTATTAAATTATTGAAGCAAATGGGTCTACATGCTATTATTTACGATAAGATGGAAACTCTGACTAGCAAAGAAGTTAAAGTAGTTATTAAAATTAGAACTTATTTTTTATACACAATCTTATATAAAATTTTTGTTTTTCCTATTATAGCAAAGCGTTTTTCAATTGGAAGCTAAGGATAATCAAAAAGAACTTTTACAACTGCAGGCTCTTGAAATGAGCAAATGTCATTGAGGCCGCATATGTCGATGCCTTAGTTCTGACCCAAAATTCAAACTAACAAATATGAGAGCCAATGAAAACAATTTCGATAATGATACTCACTGACAAGGTGCTGCATTTGAATCACAGTTAATATATAAATATATATATATATTAAACCAACAATTCTAACCTCATCCTTCAACTTTGTAATTCAATCGTGACACACACACACACACATACACACACACAAATTATTTTTATCTTAGAAAAATTACAACTATGAATTTAAAGAATAATCCTACGTACATTCACATCTATACTTCGATTACACAATGAATTAATTAAAGATCTTTAATTTGAATAAATTTAAAATTGAAATAAATCATGCATCGCTTGCTTGGAATGCATAAATAATGCTTATATAAAGGACTTAATTTGATTTGAGTTTAATATTGATTTTGCAATACAGACAATGGAATGAAGGTAGTTGTGAAGATTATCATGAATATAAATTAATTGAAATTTTTGGAGCAGATTACAACGGGAGATTCTTGAGAAAGGAAATGAGAAAGAACGTTTCACCGAGTGCTTCAAATACCGTCTGACGCATACAATTTTTTCAATACCTACATATAATTTTTCTGATCGGCCGTTACCGATGTCTGCAGACACATACAATTTTATAAATAGAATTAACAGACTTACTTTGTTGGCTAGATAAGTAGATTTTTTTTACTGAAGAAATCCGTTATAGAATTTATAATCGTTTGAATCAAGCGGGAAAAAATTTCAATTTTGTAATGATGAAATGAATTATCAAATTCAAAAACCTTTGATCAATATCACAAAAATGTAGGTTTGGTATTTCGGTAGCAATATTTAAGCAATAAGTATAAGTTTGTCTGTTAGGGATAGTCAAGAGACCGATTATGTTGCGATCACATTTCAGAATGTTGATATTGAATACAAATTATAAGTAAATCTTGTAGAAAATAAGGCTATACACGCTAATGGGTTCATTTGAGCTGAGGTGCTAAAGCGCTAACAACTCCCGGGAGAAAAAGTTTCATGATTGGGGTGAATAGCACTAGTTTACAAATTTGGGCCTCATCT
Organism: Coremacera marginata; assembly: GCA_914767935.1. Classification (NCBI taxonomy): domain Eukaryota; kingdom Metazoa; phylum Arthropoda; class Insecta; order Diptera; family Sciomyzidae; genus Coremacera; species Coremacera marginata. The sequence continues at coordinate 7,848,039 of OU612045.1, forward strand.
CAAGAATTAGTTTCGCATAGGCTTTTTCTATGTATATCGGGGTGTAGATTCCAAAAGTGCCAACCATTTTTTTTTTGTTTTCTTAAAAAAGCGTTTCCAAGATATACTAAAAACACGGTTTTGGTCCTTTTTTAGTTATTCATCCATAACCCCTTAAATTTTAATCCGATCTCTTTTTCATGTTTTTAAGATTTTTTCAAGGTAATTTTTTCACTGAAATTTTTTAGTATACATTTGCCCAAGTTAGGCAAAAAATGTAAGGTTATTAAAAAATTCCGAGGCTGGTTTAGTAGTAATGTGGCGGGACCCACACCCTGCGCACATTCCATGTTTAAGGTCCACGGAGCGACCCGCCGCTCAAATTAGTCGTCAAATCAACGGATGCCAGTTTGCCGTTGTCCAGGGAACACCACGAAAAGGTTTGAGTCGATTTGGGACGATTTCGACATGGATAATGCTGGCCTCAGACACGTTGCCATGTGAAGGTTCGCCCCCTGATCCTCTGAATTTATTTATATAGAATTTCGTTATGTGAATGTACGACATAGTGAAATGCGAACAGAGTGAAATTTCCTTTTTTCGAACTGTAAACGAAACTGTGTAACTTTTTCGTAACATTTTCCTTAAGACTCGTTACGAAATCGTTGAGTCGCATAACGAAATTCTTTATAAACTCGTATAAAAATTAGAAGAATTTCCGAAGTAGCTATAGTTGGCAAATCAGACGCGTTCTACCTAACTCTTTTGATCAACTTATGCGTTATTGTATGTACAATAGGGTGGTCCTTATTCCTAAGAAAAATAATTTATTCGTTTTTATTTCATTGGACAAAGGATGCTACCGCTCGGAGCCCTCATACGTGAGCATACTCCTTACATAAGCATCCTTTGTCACCTCGAGCATATCCTTGTAGCAAAGTTGTTCAATCTCGGCTTCGCTAATAAATGGATGTCCCAGAATGGTCAATCTTATGCTTGCCAGCGCCGGACACTGGCACAGAATGTGTGCTGCTGTTTCCGGCTTCTCTAGGCATAACCTACACGCATCGTCGTCGGTCAGAGTAATCTTCGTGAGATGGTACATGTAAGGACCGTGTCCTGTGACCAGTGCAGTAAGCAAGCTTAGAGATCTTCGATTGTATCGGATAACTTTTGCTGCCTCACTACGAGACCTTTTCAGGGCCGCCTTCGATTGCCTGCAATTCACAGCTACTTTCCACCTTGTACGGTGTTCCGAGTCCGTCCATTGCTAAATAAGGCCTGCCACCATATTGTCGCTTATGGCGATACGTGGTTCATTCCGTTCTATACCAGAATGTCCTCTCATTCACATAAGTGTGAGCTCATTTGTCTGAGCGCACCTATTGACATGAAATCAGGTACCTATAGGTTTTTGGAGGTCGATAAACACGAATATGGAGTCAAAAATTGAAAATTCAAAATGGCGGCTCCAATATAGTCATGATGTGAAAAAACACACTTATGAACACACTGATTTTCCGCATCAATAAAAAAATACGGGTGCCTTAGATTTTCGTCCTCTATCACATATCCGAAGCTCATTCTAAACTTTGACAACTGGTAGCGACTTCTTAATCATATAAAAAATTAAAACAAAAATATTCTTTTTTATTTAGATGTATATGACATGCCGCGATGATAATTCAAAAGTCGAAATATAAGGATCACCCTAATAATATATTTGTAACACAATTATTTTGGTTGGGTAATCGGTTGATAATCGCTTCGGTAATTGGTAATCGATAATGGGTTGGTAAGCACTTCGGTAAGCGGTAGGTAACTGCTTCAGTGGTCGGTTAATAATCACTTCGGTAATCGGTTGGTAATCGCTTTGGTAAACGGTTGATAATCGCTTCGGTAATCGGTAATGGGTTGGTAATCGCTTCGGTAATCGGTTGGCAATCGCTTCGGTAACTGCTAATCAGTTGGTAACCTCTTCGGTAATCGGTTGATAGTCACTTCGGTAATCGGTTGATAGTCACTTCGGTAATCGGTTGGTAATTGCTTCTGTAATTGGTAATCAGTTGGTAATCACTTCGGTAATCGGTAATGGGTTGGTAATCACTTCAGTAATCGGTTGGTAATCGCTTCGGTAACTGGTAATCGGTTTGCAACCGCTTCGGTAATAGGTTGGTAATCGCTTCGGTAATCGGAATTTGGTTCGGTAATCGCTTCGGTAATCGGTAATTGGTTCGGTAATTGCTTGGTAATAGCTTCGGTAATCGATTGGTAATCGCCTCGGTAATAAAAAAAAAGCTCACCAAACATGTTTGCCTAGCATAATCACGGCATAAGCAATGCTGTACAATATAACATAAATTAACACCTAAAAGAGTGATGATTTCTCTTACAGCGTGATGATATCGCTAACAGCGTGATGATATCGCGAATCTATAGTTTTGCTCTCTACCAAAAAGCGCCCAAAGAAGTTTTCCCTTAAAAAAAAGAAAAAAAGTTAGAAAAAAAGAATTGCAATTTGAAAATTGCAAAATTGAAAGAAGAATAGCATGTTCTGAATCTATGCCCCAAACCAGTTTTGGTGTAAACAAGTGTAATTTACAATAAATAGTCCAAAATAGAAAATGCTTAAGCACACTTAACATTATTGTGTCCCGTGATTACACAGAACTTTTTGACAAATGCATGACTTTAATGTTTTTCTTTATATAAACTTAATATAATATTTACAAGTTTATCTTAATATAATAAACCTACATACACATACATTTCTTAAAATCATTAAAATTATGAATTTAATTAATACGCTTTTTAAAAAATCTTGAAAAAAGCGTTTAACGAGCTTTTTTCAAGATATTCCATTTACATGAAATAATATTATTCTTACGCCCCACTTGACTCCACTTTACAGTCTCTCTCAAACTGTATACTTTTTATGTAGGTGGCGCCTCCCCAACGTGAGCAGGAAATGCTTACTTTACCTGAGTGCAGAGAATCAGTCTGTAGAAGAGCTTTTTGCTGGAATAACGTGTAATCGGATGAAATAAATTGCACTCGGACTATTTTGGACTTAAGAATAATTAAACAAACACACAAGAAAAAAGCACACAAAAAAAAAAAAAGAAAAATTAAAATTTATTAAAACGTTAAAAATAAAAGCAAACAAATGAGATTCAGATAATAGAGGAATAAATGTAATTGCGGGGGTTCAAAATTAAGCAAGAAGTAAGTATTTGAGTACACTGCATTGGGGTTGGATAGAAAATCCAAGACATTTGTAAAATATTCTCATATTAGGCATAATAAAGAAGAAAAGAAACATTAATTTGGTGAAAATTAATATCTTCAAGGAAAATATAAATGGCAAGAAAGTGTAAGGATACACGTAGTATTTGCATATTTATAATATAATAACTACTTGGTCGAGAAGGATTTAACTAGTAAAAATAGCCTAGATTGGGTGAAAAATCGATGTTACTGTTGTTGCCGCCTTGAATTCTTATTCAAAATAATTTGAAGTGAAAACTAGAACAGTTAACCAAAAAAAAGAAAAAAAAAAAGTGACTAAAAGTCAAAAAGTTTCTTTGTTCAAGAAATATTAGGCCACAATATGTACTTTTTATTCTTATTGCGGTACAACTCATTCAAAATTCACAAAAAAAAAAAGAAACCAAATGTGAAAACATAAGTGCGAATGCGATTTGGTTAAGAAAATAATCAAGATCAGCCACATGAAAATCGTATTTGTTGCTTTTTATTTATATTCTGTGATTCGAGGATTTCTTGTGCCCACTTAGTTGTGTGTGTGTGTGTAAGTATGTTTATATGTGTGGCGATTCGCACTAGTATTAAGTACCGATTATTAAGTGAATCGTGTATTGATTCAACCTCTGTGCGCGCTCCCTGTAGTGAATTTTGTTTGTATGTCCACCAGCTGCTGTGGGTGGGGATGGACAGACAAGTTCAATATTTAAACAATGCTTGTTTTGTTTATAAATTGTATTTGTAATTATTTCACTTTGATCGCATAAAAAGACAACTAAGTGTGAATTCGGCTATTCTTGCTACATTTGATTTGATTAATCATCGACTGGTTGAATAAATTTTATTACATAAATTTTTAAAAATACTCTTAGTTGAAATAATTATGTGGAATCTAGCAATTGTTTGTTGTGATCTAAAAATCAGATTGTTTTTTGTTCACAATTAACAACCAATAATTTTCGAAAGTAGCTGGTTAAACTTCCACATGAGATCTGCAGAAGGTCTGTAGAGTTGTATTCCCATCAAAACTTGGTCTATGACCTAACGAGTTTTTCCAATTCCAACATCTGCAAATGCACTTTCCCTTGCAGTATTGGGTCATGCGCAGTATAGAGAAGTTCTTTCCTTTGATATGTTAGAGCTTTAAGAAGGATTCGAACAATTGTTTCTTTGAGTTGGACAGCAGGTATTTATGTTACAACTTTATTGCTTGCCTCAATGGTGCCTTTAACCGGCACTAGTACAAGTTCAATGGCCGACACCGACACACGTGTTATTCTAGTTGGTTCGAGAGTTCGTTGAGCATCATTATTGAGTGTACACCTTAGTTGAGGCATTGTTGATATTTTTAAAATTATACTACTTAAGAAAATTTATTTTTGTTTTGTTTTAAGATATTGCTAAAAATTGCTGTTTCCACCATCTCAACCAAAAGAAAGACAAGAAAACAAGAAAAATCCACAATGAAATTAGAAGTTAAGTAGCAGAAGTTGTCAACTCCAACAGGCAAATAGCTCCAAATAGCAGCTGCTGTATTGCTTCTGCAGCATTTCGCCTTGCAGTGGCTCATAAGAAAGGTTTGCTCATAAGATATTCAAGTAAACGCACATACATACCTCATCCAGCATCCGATCCGCACAACATCCTTACATACTCACACATTTTCCCCCGCCTCTAACAAAATGCATTACACGCACGCAGCCATGAATCTGATCAACATGGATTCAGAGAATCGCGTGGTACTCAATGTTGGTGGCATCCGGCATGAAACCTACAAGGCCACACTCAAAAAAATTCCTGCCACGCGCTTATCGAGACTAACAGAGGCACTGGCCAATTACGATCCCATCTTGAATGAGTATTTTTTCGATCGGCATCCGGGAGTTTTTGCTCAAGTCTTAAACTACTATCGGTGAGTGTGGTGAGGCTAATTAAAGCGCATAGATTTTTAATTTTAAATTTCTTTTTTGCAGAACCGGCAAACTTCACTATCCAACAGATGTGTGTGGTCCGCTTTTTGAGGAGGAACTCGAGTTTTGGGGCTTGGATTCCAATCAAGTTGAGCCCTGCTGTTGGATGACTTATACACAGGTATTGCTTGTCCCTCTCACATGAGTCACTACGTTTTGTTAAATGATCTTTTTTTTCCACCTTTCCAGCATAGAGACACTCAGGAAACCCTTGCAGTATTGGATCGCTTAGATTTAGATACAGAAAAACCGTCCGAAGAGGAATTGGCAAGAAAATTCGGATTTGAAGAGGATTACTATAAGGGCACATTGTCCTGGTGGCAGGAAATGAAGCCGCGCATCTGGTCGCTCTTTGACGAGCCCTACAGTTCAAATGCAGCAAAGGTTTGTTTGTCCGTTCCTTCCCAGCGAACTTATTTTTCTTATTGACTTAATTTACAAAACTTTTTTGCGTGCAGAAACTTTTGCTTGCGACCTTTTGTAAATGGATAAATTTGAAATCATTTGTCAGACTGAAATGTCTATTCAAAAATTTTTTTTTCTCTGTTCGCTGTACTTCTATTCGACAATTTCAATAGTTGAACTTCAATCAGCGTTAATTGCTTATTAATGAGTTTCAAAAATAGTGCTTGTAACGGAATCATTTCGATGTAGTAAATGGTACCGGTAAAAAATAAGCGATTTTACAAGTCTTGGTAGCTAGTATTAGCTTCACTTCAATATGATTTCTTTGCATTCAATCGGCGAATTTTCAGACAGAAAACAATTACAAACTTTTACTTTACCATTCCCTAGACAACACTAGCACCAAATTACGTAGGCATCTTGTTCAGTTAATAAATTTATAGATTTACAACAACATTTTTTTATTTACATATGCTCAACAAAATTGAAAAGCCTTATTTAACAGGTTTTTTCAAAAATATTACTTCTTCTAAAACATAAAATATACCCTGCCTTTGAAGTTAATTAAGCTGGCCCTTTTATGCAAAACCTTGGGTCAAGAAAGTAGTTAGTTCGTATATAGCAAGTGAAAAAGCTTACGAAGAGGGAACAATGGGTTACCTTCGATACTGGCGGGAATAACCTGAGGTTGAGGTTGATTGAGCAGACCCTTTTATCCCTTTAGCTAGTCTATATAGAACTAGTCACTCTCGTTACTAGCAGGTTATGATTAATTTGAAAATATAACTTCTATCTCTATACTTCTATATCTATCTATATCTATCTATATCTATCTATATCTTTCTATATCTATCTATATCTATCTATATCTATCTATCCATACTATTATATAAAATTGAAGTGCACATTTTTGTTTCCAGGTAAACTCCAAAAGTACTGAATCGATTTTTTTATAAGTTTTAAAATATCATATTTGTGCTTTGTGCTAGAACACAGTATAGGGATATTTTCTATTAAACATTTAATAATAAGTATATTTAATTAATGTGTAAAGTTTTTTTAAGAAATTATCCTCGATGCCATGCATTGTTTGGTCGTTTTCTTTTCACGTGTTTGTGAGATATACATACATATATCGGCGATTCCATGTCAATTCAGCCGCTTTTGCCCAAAAATTGATTTTGACAATCACAATTTTTTCAAATTTTGCACTTCGATAGTATATAGCATATTTTTTAAAATTTTTGAAGACTTCTTTAGGAGCGTTGAGCACTTTTTGGTAGAGAGCAAAACTATAGATTCGTGATATTATCACGCTGTTAGCGATATCATCACGCTGTTAGCGTAACAGAAATTATTGCTGTACAGTAGGCTGGGTCGATTTGTATGGAGGTAAAAAAATTGATGTTGCCTCGGCAATTTTCGGATTGAGCATAAAAAGTTATTAGAAAAACAAAAAAAAAAAGGGGGGACGATAGGGGTGCACTTTACCCTATCACATTGTCAATTTTGTGAATTTTTTCCTTAGGATTTTTTTTCAAAAAAATTTTTGTACATACACGCGTACAGTTAAAACAAAACTGATGCCAGAAATGAAATTCTTGAACCCAATTCAACCTAAAACCAGTCTCACATTTATACGTTTTTATACAAAAATTTATCGTAAAAAATTCATAAAGAAAAAAGTTCATAAAATTTAAGGTATAATCTTAACGTTGGTGCGTATGCATTTTTGACCATCACTTCTGAACCACTGAAGCTATCCACCTTATATTCACAACATGTATTCGTGTGGTCCTCCAAAAATTTTTTGTGTTTTTAGATCTCCCTAGGTGGCACTGTGGTCGATTTTTAAAAATAAATATATTTGTAAACCGATATATTATATATTCGGTATATATGATACCGGATATATGATATACGTATATTCCGAAACCGAAATTCACACCATACACTATTTGAATAAAAAGAATATCTTTGGCAAAATTTGAACCAAAAAAAAAGATTAAATTCGGATTATCAATATCAAAAATATTAATTAATATTACGAATTCTAAAAAATATTATACCTTGAATTGGTATTGAATTTTTTTCCTTAGGAATTTTCTACGATCAACTTTTGTATAAAAACCATGCATTGTAAGACCAGTTTAAGGTTGAATCGGGCACGAGGATATAATTTTTGACATCAGTTTGCTCTACCTGTGCACGTTTATATACAAAAAATTTTTTGAAAAATTCCTAAAGAAAGAATTCAGAAAATTGAAGATGTGATAGGTTCACCCCTATCGTCAAAATTGAAGATGATAAGTGCACCCCTATCGTCCCCCTCTTTTTGCTTTTTTTTAATAATTTTTCATGCCCAATCCGAAAATCGCCCAGGCAACAAAGGTTTGCAAATCGACCCAACCTACTGTACATCATTCCTTTTTAGGGATTACCAAGCTAAAGACCAAGGCGATTTCAGATTTAAATTCCGATTACCGAAGCGATTGCCAACTGATTACCGAAGCGATTACCAACCTATTACTGAAGCGATCACCAACCGATTACCGATTACAGAAGCGATTACTAACCGAATACCGATTACCTAAGCGATTGCCAACCAATTACCGAAGTGATTACCGTACCAATTACAGATTACCGAGGCGATAGCCAACCAATTATCGAACCAATTACTATTACCAACTGATTACCGAGCCAGTAACCGATTACCGAAGCGATTACTAACCAATTACCAAAGCAATTACCGATTACCAACCGATTACTGAACCAAATTACCGATTGCCGAAGCGATTACCCAACCAATTAACGACTACCGAAGCGATTACCAACCTATTACCGAACCAATTACCGATTGCCGAAGCGTCTATCAACCAATTACCGACCAATTACCAATTACCGAAGCGGTTACCAACCGGTTACCAACTACCGATGGGAATACCAACCGATTACTCACCTATTACCGAAGCGATTACCAACCGATTACCAATTATCGAAGCGATTACCAACCGATTACCGAAACGACTAATAACCGATTACCAATTACCAAAGCGATTAACAACCGATTAACGAGTCAATTACTGATTATCCAACCAAAGTAATTAACTGTGTCACAAATATATTATAAAGAAACATTAAGAAATACCAGTTTATACATTCAATAACTCATTAATTGATAAAAAGAGTTAAGAAAGTAGAACGCGTCTAATATACCTACTCTAGCTACTTCGGAAACTCATAACAGCTATGTTATTTCATAGTTTTAAGTTTTCACTTCGGTCAGCAGTCCCACCACTGCCTTTTTTTTTATTGTTTTTTTTTTGTAAGCTATACACAGTGAGAAATTAAAAAAAAATCAATTGAACAATTGGACACAAATGATCGAGAACTGAACCTACAAGTTTAATGCCGACTTCGAACGGCTTATGTTCTCAAGAAAGTTTTCATGGCAGTTTTTTACTTTCTGAGGTTTTGCCATTGTCCGCAGTGAGGTGACGGCCGAACAGAAAAATTTAAAGAGTAACAAAACAAAAAAGAGAGCACTCCATATTGATAATGAGGAAATGTCCGTGTTGAAGCCACGGACCACTGTGACCTGCTAGTTAAAGAATAAAAAAGCATCACCAATGCTTCATCTACGAATGAAAAACAATGTCAATTAAGATTCAGTTTCAAACTCATTTACGAAAATAAAAAAATTTATTAATGATTCATTTACAATTTTTTTTTTTACAAAACTGAACAAAAAAAGCAAGAAGTTTTTTTGTGATTTAACATATTGTGCTTAAAACTTAAAATTAATCAATTAAAAAAATTATGATAACTCTTTTCAATCTATTCTCCAATATAGAGGCTTTTAGAAAAAAAAAAAAAATTAACCAATAACGTTCTCTTTTTAGTAATTCACTTTATATATTTTTACTGCCTTACAGACGATCGGCGTTGTATCTGTATTTTTCATTTGCATCTCGATTCTGTCCTTTTGTCTCAAGACACATCCCGATATGAGGGTGCCTTACGTCCGCAACAAAACAGTTCGCACGGCGAATGGAAGCTCTGCCTGGTATTTGGAGAAGACGCAGACCAATGCACACATTGCATTCTTTTACATAGAATGTGTGTGTAACGCATGGTTCACCTTCGAAATCCTAGTAAGTTTAATATATCGAAAAATAACCATCGCATAGTTGAATTATTTCTTCTTCCTCTACCGCACAGGTGCGATTTATATCATCGCCAAATAAGTGCGAATTTATCAAGTCATCTGTTAACATCATAGATTATATAGCTACACTTAGTTTCTATATCGATCTTGTGCTACAGCGTTTCGCATCACATCTGGAGAACGCCGATATATTGGAGTTCTTCTCCATCATTCGTATTATGCGTTTGTTCAAACTAACGCGCCATTCATCCGGCCTAAAGATACTCATACAGACATTTCGTGCATCGGCCAAAGAACTTACCTTGTTGGTGTTCTTTCTGGTGCTGGGCATTGTCATCTTTGCCAGTCTTGTATACTACGCCGAGCGTATTCAACCGAATCCGCACAACGACTTCAACAGTATTCCGCTTGGGCTGTGGTGGGCACTGGTCACCATGACCACTGTAGGTTATGGTGACATGGCTCCGAAAACCTATATCGGCATGTTCGTTGGAGCACTGTGTGCACTTGCGGGCGTACTCACCATTGCACTGCCAGTGCCCGTCATAGTCAGTAACTTCGCCATGTATTACTCGCACACCCAAGCACGAGCAAAACTGCCAAAGAAACGCCGACGAGTTCTTCCCGTCGAGCAGCCACGTCAGCCAAGACTACCAGGTAAGCCAGGCGCTAAGTTTTCTCATTCCAAGCACAATAACCTCATTCAAGTGACAGGTCAAACAGGAGGAGTCAGTGGTTGCGGTACGCCAGGCTCAGGTCCGCATTCTGGTCCCATGGGTTCAGGTGGTACGGGTCCTAGAAGAATGAACAACAAAACCAAGGATCTGGTTAGTCCCAAATCAGGTACGTGCTACGGCAAAAATCTTCACAACGCACATCAATTACGAAAAGCTAACACCAAAATGAGCGCTTTCTTAACAACATAAAAAAAGAAATAATTAAAACTGTTATCGAAAACAGTTATTAGTTAGTTGCTAAACTTCTTCAACATTGTTTGCTCTCGTATAAAAAATTACAAATAAATATATTGTAAATAAAACAAACAGTACAAACAGAATTGGCAACAAGTAGCATTAACAATAAAAGCAAGAGAAATAAATACCACCGCCAAAGTAACACGATCGAGGTCAAACGACAAATAAACACTGTAGCTGCTTTTCCACCAACACCTGGTCACGCCTTAGCTTCACGCATTTTTAAACAACAAAAGCACCGCGGAAGCACCGATTAAAGCTATTCGTTTTATACTGTTCTGAGTGGTCTTCCTTGCAATGTTTGACAGAGAATAATTGTAAAAAGAAAGCGAAGTACGATATATATTATCTTTATTGTATTATACAGCAATAATCAAGTGAATATTGTCCTAACTGTTAACGAAACGAGTCCATTTAATCAAACCAAATCAAGCCTAACCTATATTTTATTTTTATTGTGCCTTTTTTGAACCTTTACTGTTATATTTTTCAATATTATGATTTTTTGTATGTTCCCAACGCCTTGTAAATAGATGAGTACTCTACAATGATTGGAAAGACACGTGATGGCAAAATGGGAAGACTTCTTTGAAAGAAGCCACGACGTTCCACAGACTCCACAGCTGATACGAGTAGACCAAAGCAACCAACACACAACGATTTTCCTAGTAAATGAAATCATATCGCGCGAATGCATAATTGTAAATATTTGTATACGAAACGAGAGACGACAACAACAACAATAAAACCAATCCGACTATTCGAAGACCCCATTTTCCCCAACAAATCAACTAAATAGTTATACAACTCAATAGAACTAAAAATACAAAAATCATAAATCACATGATCACCTCATCATGATCACCGACACATAACAATCATTTATATATTTATTGTCAACGTGGGACCACAGCTTGAACGAAAATCAACTGGATTCCACGCAGATATATCCTGTATAACTTGCAACAACCTCTGACCCAGATCAACACACACCGTCAGCACAAGGATAACTTATCATGATTCTGAACTCCGGTAAACATATTGTATGCGTTTGTTTGAGTTCTCGCTCATCTCACGATCTCAGCATTATCTTCAGCCTCTATGCAGCAGCGTTCTCTTAAGCTGCTCTCGTGTCAAATCGTTTTTGCTATTCTGTGTATCTTGTGTCTGTTCCTAACTTTTTTTGGACTGCCATGCTTGCCATGTTGTATGCGTTTGTATTGTGTAAATTTCTTGTGTGGCACGTCGACACTTTGCAGCCGAGCCAAGCATGCATCCAAGAATTAGATATTGGATGCATATGTTTAGTATTTCAAATTCAAATCAAGATTCATCTCAAATCTGCTCAAATATGTTTGTTTCAAAAAGTCTTTGATTTGTTTATCATTTCCATACTTTTGTATTTCAGATCTGGCCTTCAGTTTCGACTAACTACCTACTATTTATATTAATATAACGTAACTCTCAGTTTTTTATGCACCACAAACACTGATTTTATACAATAAACCGCTAAATTTTATCATCACAAGCTCGACGCACGACGCGTTCGAAAACATCAAGAAAGACTCGCTGAGCGGATCCGGGAGGGTGTGTTTAACTTACACTTCAATACAAACGTTTTTCTTTAATTATTCAAATTAGCTAACTAACTATCAGACCCCTTAGATGAGCTCAACACACAGAGTATCCAATTCCTAGGTGTACGCCGAATTTAGATACTACACAGTTTACATAAGCACTTTATTATTTTGCAAGCTCCGCTCGCTTAGTTTGTGGACCATTTTTACTTAGAGATTTTTTTTTTTTAAATTTTGACACTTTTTTATTCACATCAAAATCAAGCCATTATTTAGCGCTTTCAGCACCAATTGTTGGCTATTGTCTTAAGATCAAAATTTTATTTTACGTTTCTGTGTTTAAAATCCAAATTTTAAGAAGCCGATATAAAACAGCACAATAGCAGTATTGGCACTATAAGGGTTAAACAATGATTTCCTTTTTATAAAAAACATTCACTTTTTTGCATAATCCACCAAACAAACACTAATTAGCAAGGGTCACTTAGACCCAAAGTAGCTTATAGCACTTTAGAAATCTGAAATCTAACTTATGCCTGATAATCTTAAAAGTAGAAATGTGTAATTTTTTCCAATCATCACAAGCTTATCCATGTGTTTTACTACCAAATCATTTTCCGATATTTTCTACCCTGTTGCATGTCTTTTTTGCCTGAGTTCCTACATTAATAGTTATGTTTTCTTAGCTTCAAGAAACTCATTTTGTATACACTAATATCTGTTTATATTTCTGTATATGTAGGTCCAATTGGCGCAAGCATAGTTGCCATGAGTCCTAGAACCATGTTGGACTTGAATCCTGCTCTGGCAATGGTTAAGCCGACATTCGAGTCAAAAGGACCACCAATAACGAGCAAGGACACCTTAGAAGTGCTGCGCAACTCTAATGATAACAACAAAAAGAATTTCTTATAGACAATTCAAATGATAATTCTACAACGATTAATCAGGGCTTACAGTTGGGACTCATCGCCGAAATAGTTGTTCTTGTCGTTGGCATAAAGTGTGTAAAATATGTGTGGCCAGGTTGACTATGTACTTATACTATATTATTCATATTCAAATATGTACATTTATCTCTTTCTAAAAATATTTATCAAAACTAACACGTTCAAACTTAAGCTTTTGTTTACAAATCAGCGAATATAAATACATAATAACATTTATTACATATCGTTAAATCAAAATCAAAAGTTGGCCTCAAGCCATGCTTTGAAGTTTCCTCAATATTGTTTATGTACACGTAGTTTCATTATAAAATTGAGGTTCTGTATCGGTATAAATGGAGATGAACAGCAAGTCACAATTCCAACACACTTAAATAATTTTATATACGTATATGTACCTACTACTGAAGGCCTATTCTTAACATAGTTTTTAAGTTTTCCATAACACCTTTGCACCAATTTTTCTTTTTGCTATCAACTTGTAAAAAATTATTTGGAGAGTACACGTAAATAATTATTTGGCAAAATATGGTTCGTATTGCTCAGTAATTGTTTGTTAATGATGGAATTGAAGTAACATGTAGCTTGATTTTGTCTCAAATCCCCTTGTTTAATCCTAAAATCATGGCGTTTTTATTTAATAATCTCAACTTTTGTAGAGTTTCCTTTTATTTTTGTATTGGAAGTCTCAAGTGTTTCATATAAAATATTCAATTTTATAGATTATTATTCTATATTGTTAATTAAGTATCTTAGCTAGAATACTTGAATGAAGAGCTAAAATCGGAAAGCGAGATAATCATACAAAAAAAAAAAAAAAAAAAAAAAAAAAAACACCAAATGTCTCATCAAGTTCGTAACTCTCCTTCCGTTTTCCCGAAATAACTGAATTAAAGTCGGTTAAGAAATAATCATCTTTAGCTTAAATTTTTGGTTACTTATATTATAATAAACATCTTTGATATAATTTATATTAAACACATTATATGCTTTACTAACGAGAATTGTAAAGAACCACAAGAAAATAAATTCTGTATATTTAAAATGGAATAAATAAAAACACATTTCTTCAAAAATATGAATAGTTTTTCTAAAGTAGCTTAACAGAATCTGGTAAGTGATTGAGAAGATGTGCAAGGTCATTGCTTTAAAAAATTTGGACAGTTTTGTTATAAGACAACTGAAAGTATTTTATTTAACATTTATACTCGTGTAATCGTAAGTAAAAAAAGGATTTTATCGAGTTTCTTATTATCAATTGTGTTGTGCGTGTTTTGAAAATGTTCGAACACAAATGATCGAGATCTGGACCTACAAGCTTTATGCCAACTCCGAAAGGCTTGTGTTCTCAAGAAGCTTTTCATGGCAGTTTTTACGCTCTGAGAAAAAAATAATTCAATTGAAAAAACATTTTGTGCCAGATGGGATTTTAACCTGGGATCGATCGCATACAAGCCACGCTCCCAGTATGCCACCGTCGCCACTCGTAAATGGACAGTTAAAAGTTACTTATTTTTAACGTAGGAGAAGCGTGGTGGGCGTGCCATACTGGTTAAGGTGCGTGGCTGGTATGTGAGAGAACCGGGATAAGCCAGCGCAAACGGTGGCCAAACCAAGATTGACGGTCAGGTTGGTTTTGCTGTGGGCCTGGTGGGATTGCTACGGAATTATCTACTATAAGCTGCTCCCCTACGCTCAAACTCTTAATTTGGACTTATACTGTCAACAATTGGACAATCAGGACAACGCCAAGCCACACACATCGATAGAAGCTCCGAGAGCTTGGTTGGGATGTTTTTATGCATCAACCTTATTGTCCGGTTCTGGCACCAAGTGATTACCATCTGTTCCCGTCTATGGTAAATAATTTTGCTGATAAAACATTCGCCTCAAGAGAAGCTTGTGACTGTTTCAGCTTCTTGCCAATACAGATGAAAGTTGCTATGAGAGAGGCATAATGAAATTATTAGCAACAATTTATCGAAAAAAACGGTACATATTTGTACGGTACAAATCGGATATTATTCTATGCTAAATAAAGCCTTCAATTTCATGTAAAAATAGTATATTTCTTTTTACTACACCTGATATAATACCCTATATAAGGATTTTATAAAGTTTTACTCAAGGAAATTCAAAGAAAATTGTGTGATAAAGTTCCGAGTTCAATACACGCTGAGTGAACATGGTAAATATACAGACATTTTTAAATGTACATTTTTTTTCTAAAATTAAATGCACTTGCAGAAATATGCGAACAAATAATAATAATAAATAAAAACTGTTTTTTTTTTTATTTTACAGAATAAATACATTACGTAAAACTTTATTCATGTACTTATATAAAACTTTGTACAGGGTGTCCCACGAGTGCAACTATTTACGAAGATGAAAGGTGATGTTGAGTTGTGCAAAAAATCCTAAGGGGGGAGGAGGAGGGGGAGGTCTATTTTAACATTCTTAGGAGCTACAGCGTTAATTAATATTTCACGACTTTGATTCACACTATTGTTTCTAGCAGAAAAACTAACTTACTAGAATCGTATTTTGAGAGCTCATTGAAAAGGAAATGAAATCACCACTCTAACGGTATATCAACAAATCCCATTAACTTAACCGTTACCGAACTGTGCTCGTGTGAAGATGAAATCAATCGGCTGAAATTACTAAATTTCAATTTTTTGTGCAAATTTCTCAGAATTTCGCGTTATAAATTAAATTCTTTTTTACCATCAATTTTGCAATTTATTCAATTTTAATTTCAGTAACACCAAAAACATAAACGTATCTGTAAAAATAAAAAAAGTTGGTTGTTCCAAAAAATTTATACTTTCTAGAAAACAATGATAAGCAATAATAGTACAATTAGTTATGGAGTAGATACTATCTTTGTTTTCTAATATAAATAAAATGTAGCTAACAACAAGTTTCTAGCTGGTTATTCAATTTAATGTAAGGTAGGATGTCACAATGAAGTCTTGGAAAAGAAGTAATTTTTGAGGATTTATTAAAAAAAAATTTAATATTTTTATTGTATTGTGTTGAAAATCTAATGAATACACACAAAACAAAAACCTTAGCAAAAATCTTGACAAAAACTTTTGTTGACTCTATACTGACAAAAAATTTATCAACTCAACCTAAGGATTCGTCAATATGAAAAACATTGTTCGTATCGACAAATTCCTAGGTTGAGTTTATAAATTTTTTGTCAGTATACAGCCAACAAAAGTTTCTGTCAAGGTTTTTGCTTTGAGTGTAAGCTTTATGTTAAAGATATTTGAGTTCAAAAATCCATTTTTTTGAAATGTGAATCGGCTCGGCATCCAAATCGTCACCAGTTCGTGCTAAACCAAAAGAGAACAAAAATTATTAATTACTATTCATCGCTCATAGAATCATATGAATATCAAAAAACATTGATTTCGAAAGAAATGGCATAAGCATTTTTGTAAAGTAAGAAATAACACTGTGCATGAATTGAGCACTTTTTTAGTTGGCGAAGTTTAAAAAAATGAAATTGTTAATTTTTCTTATGAAAATTACTTACATGATTAGTAAAATCATCAAATCCCCATAAAATTGGACTGTATTAAATATTTGAAAAATATTTTTTTCTTAATATTTTTCTTTATATTTTAAAAATATTTTTTTTTATATTTTAAGATTTTAGGTGATTTTCCGAAACCTGTTATTTGGAAAAGACTTCGCGCAGAGCTAAATTTGTGTGCCAAGTTGAAGATTTTGAGTGCCTTATATACAATGTGGCGTAGTGGGTAGAGTGTATGGCTCATACGTCAGAGAACCCATGTTCGAAACCCCCTATCTGACACAGACAATTTTTTCAATTGAAATACTTTTTCTCTTCGGTCGTCCTCTCTATGCAGACAATGGCAAACCTCAGAGAGTAAAAACTGGCATGAAAAGCTTCTTGAGAACATAAGCCGTTCGGAGTCGGCATAAGACTTGTGGGTCCAGTTCTCGATAATTTGTGTTCAAACATTTCACAACTGATCATAAGAAGTTCGGTCAAAGTCTTTTCAAGGGCTGAAATGGCCATTTCATTTTTGTTTTGTTTTTATTTCAAACTATTCCAGCTCACGGATGGCTATCGCTACAGTCGAAATACTTGGGGAATCATCATAACACAAATCATTATTTTGAGGAACCGACCCGAACACCTTTTTTTTGTGAGGAGCCTTAGTATACATTTGGCTGGGTCGATTTGTATGGAGGTAAAAAAATTGATGTTGTCTGGGCAATTTTCGGATTGGGCATGAAAGTTATTAAAAAAACAAAAAAAAAGGGGGACGATAGGGTTGCACTTTACCCTATCACATCTTTCAAGGTTCATTCACACTGTGAACCGGACTTAACTGTCCGATTCGAAATTTTTTTTTGTAGGTTGCCACATGTGTCTATGACAAGGCTGCCAAATATCAGCGTCTCTCGTTGACATTTGGTAAAGTGACAGTGTTTTGTTTACAACAACTTTTTCGTGCCTTCGATTTTTACGATGGAAGAAAAAATTGAGCAACGAGTTTGTATCAAATTACCAAATCTGAGGCTTCTACGGCAAAAGCCGTCTGATATAAAGCATTTTTACTGATTTGTGGGTGGTGGTAAAAGTGGGCGTGACAACATTTATATTTACATACCAAGATTCACTATCAAAACTTGAACATGTCAGGAATTAAAATGATTTCTGAAAAGTGGGCGTAGATATAATGTGACCATGCCCATTTTTTGTACAGTCACCGAAAGTAACCATCTGAACAAAATTACCAAATTTTAGTTTTATACGATTAAAACCGTCTGATATGTAGCATTTTTTTTTGTTTGTGGGCGATAGAGCCAATTTGGGTTGTATGTGAGGTACCAAGCCGCCTTATCCAATCAACACCAAACATCACAGCAACACTCTCAGAATGCTACTTCAGTATCCCTTTTTTTCATAAAAAAGGGAATAGCAATTTCATAAGGATTGGTTCGGCGGTTTTGGAGTATATACATGATATACACACATACCCACATACATACATCCATTTTTATATATATAGATAGATAGATATTCGTTCTAGGTATAATTTCCAATATATATTTTTTCGGATATCGGGGCCTTTTTGAGCATCAAAATCCACAATTAAAAATGGTTCTTTAATATACTCACTCCTTGCAGTTAAATTCCAATATAATGATTATGACTTTTATAAGCAAAGTTAATCTTCCATTTGCCAAAAAATGTTTTCATTAATTAAGCAAAATTTTTTAAATTAGCTTTGAAAATGTTGAAACTTTTGCATCTTCAAGTAAATTCACATCATTATCTCAGTTTATCTTCAAAAAAAAGAATACATTTTGAATTTAATAGTCTCATTTGTGTTATTTTTTCAAACTTTCTGAACCCTAAGGGGGAGTTTGAACACCTAAAAAATCCCCCCTTGACTACGGGCCTGACCTAAAGTAACCAATTTTATGGCCCCCCAAAATTACCCCAAAAGTAACAAAATCAAGTATCTTTCTATATGTTTCTTCTTGTGAGAAAACTTCAACAAATGTCTGCTAAAAGAGCTTAAAACTCATTCGTTGCATTGTCACGCAGAAAATTCGGTCAACAATCACTAAGCGAATCTGATGGGAATGGCGAACGTTTTCATCAGGTGACAACGAGACTCGAGCACTGGTATAGTAAACTAGATGCTCTGTTAGAAGACCTTTGTTGGAACTTACAAGAAGCAGCAGAGGAAACAGAAGAATTTGGAAAAATAAAAAAAAACTAGTAAGGATAGAGCTTCGGCACGGTACCGAAGCTAAAATACCCCCCCACGGCCATAGTGAAGTATATTTGAAGTCTTTAGCCATGACATACACGATGACATTCAGTTTTATATATTAACGAAAGTTTTTTTAATTTGAAATGATATATGACGTCACTTTGTGTGGGAGGTAGGCATGGTTTTGATCCGATTTTGCCAAATATCATAGAGGTGGTTCATATTATATATCAAAGCTTGTGTGGAAAATTTCAAGACATTTCTTTAATTTTTGTGGAATTTCAAGAGATTTTACGTTTAAAATAAAGCCACTTTGTATAGGAAGTGGGCGTGGTATTCATCCGATTTTGCCATATATCATAGAGATGGCTTATATTAAATATCAAAGCTTACGTGCCAATTTCAAGGCATTTCTTTAATTTTTGAGGATTTTAAAGACATTTTATGGGTAAAAAAATTCACTTTGTATGGGAGGTAGGCGTGGTTTTCATCCGATTTGGCCCATTTTCGAACTTGATCCTCCTTTTTTTATAAATAAACTAATATTTTGAATTTCTTCGCGATAGCTTTAAAATTACGGCTGTAATCATGTCGATAGACGGACATAAGGAAATCGACTCGGAAGATGATGCTGATCAAAAATATATATATTTTTCTATACCTGCCACGCCTCCTTCTTGGCGTTACAAACGGAATGACAAAGTTAATATACCCCCCTTACGCAGTACGCGTTGGGGTATAAACATATATGAAAAAAGTTGATTTTAATATTTTTGGGTTAGTTTTTTGGGACACATAAAAATGGTTACTTTGGATTAATTTTAATTTTTATTTAGATTTATAAGAATATTATTTTGAATTATGGGGTCAATTTGGACCCTAAGGGTTTGATTTTGAGGGTTAAATAGTTATATGAAATTATTTCTTATTAAAAGATTAAAAAACGGTTAACGTCATTAAATTCAACGTCCTCGAATTATGCTGAAATGTCAAGTCCCAAGCTTGTTTGATTTTTGGACATCCACAGTGTAATTATTGTATTTTCAAATCGAAAATTAAACTCCAATAATTGTAGATCTCCAATAATGCTTCACATTTTGGGTTCGTTATCATTTATATCCACCAATGAGATTTTCAGTCCCAAATAAGACTTTCATAGTACTTGGTTTGGCTGACTGCAATGCAAATATAACTGCCTGCCACAGTTGCCACCTTTTACAGTGGAAATACTCTCATAGAAATTATTTCTTGTATTTTCAGTTTTTTTTGTTTATTTAATATATTTATGACAACAAATATTTAAAGCTTCCACTTCCAGTGGTCTATGCTGTGGATGAGTGTACGTGCGAGAGTGAAATGCGTGTCATTCATAGAGAAAAATGTACTGGAAGTGAACTAGGTTGAGTGCTGCCATGCGTTGTGATTTGTTCCCGCTCCGTGTTTTCGGTGTGAGAATGTGAAAGCTTCCCGATGCTATGGTTTAAAGTTAACATAAACATAGACTGGATTTGATGCTGAGATGCGGCTGAGTGCTACGTGGTTGTGGCTCTTGGCTATTGCTTGGATATCGTCAGTTGGCTTTCGGCTCTTTGCATTGTGCGAACGTTGCGGTGTTTGCTTGGCTACGCGTACGATTATTATTACAACTACCAAAACCGACTGGTTCTTCCCTAGCTCGTCATTTGCCTAGTATTTGCTGCCATTGTAAAGCGCGCGTTCCATTACAAAGCTAAAGTAAGTAGTCCAACAAAGCGACCAAGTGTCCAACCAAACAAACCTGACCAGCTTGCAGCATTACATTTACAAAGTAAAGAAACTGATGCTGAACTGATATTGTTCATCTTCCTTTATTGATTCCACATTAGTGAAGAATAACACCAGCGTGGCATCGCAACAGCCATAGATGCAACCCTAAGACTAAGTACACAACCTCGTTTAATCGACCAGGACTGTAGTTAGACCAGGACTCGCTGACAAGGCATTTATTTGCTGCTGCATGGAGCGTATAATTTATGCTGATGAAGCAACCTTCGTTTACAAATTAACGGCGGATGAAGTGTCGAGAGTAGGCCACGTACTCTTATGTGGGTGAGATGTGGAATAAATGTAGCTACTGCTGTTGCTACTACTGCGTGTGCTGCTTGTTAATCGATACAAATTCATAAGATCTGCAGCGATACCAGAGGACGAGCGCCGAGTGCGAAAACGCTTATTATACACTTTAAATGAATTTAAGGTAGACACACAACCGAACTGTCAGCGGCGCTGAGGGGATGCCAAGGAGGAGGAGGGGGAGGTGAAACGACAGACAGTCAGCTAGACAGACCGAGAGGACTGAGTATAATGTGCAAATTTTGGATACGTAGATACTTAAGTAGATACACATAAGGAGCAGATACTAATCCAAATGCTAGTTACTGTGAATTTAGGCTCCATTTCCATTAGTTGAACCATCTAAATGAGTCATAATTAAGTTGAATGATTTTTCACAAAGAATGCAGCAAGTTGTAGTACAACTGCTTGGATTTCTTGTAATGGGTGATGGATACTCGGATAACAGATTTGCATATCGGATATGCTCTGCTCTTGTTGATAAAAAACAAAGTTGCATATGAATGCTTGTTAGCGAGAGGTCGAGCAGCTAGGAGAGCAAGTTTATAGCGGTGTTTAGATATATGAAATATGACAGATGCAATTTTTTGCACTTTAGCACAAAATGATTTTTTTTTTTGTGTACGAATGACCCATATTAAAACAGTGTGCTTAGAGCCCATCGTAGCACAGTGTGTACAAAAAGTACCGCATGAGTGAAGCTTCCTCAGGGAGTTTATTCAATTGCAGGCACTCAATTCTTGCAGTGTATGCTATTCATAGAGCAGTTTAATTAAGCCAGCAGGCAAAAAACAACTACTTTCAGCTGTCTTCCGAGACCGATGCGAAAAAGTATTTCAATTAAAATCTGTTTACTTTTTTAATTATTTAAAATATTTAATGCCTTCCCCTGCCGCTGCCACTTGTTAATGTGCTGGCAAGGCACATGCCGGAATTTTGAAGCAATGGATTTCAAATTAAATCCAGTGTTTGTGACTCGAGATATTATCTGACATAATAGCAGTTTTCCGGGTTTTCAATAGACTGCATATCTTGTTTTTTTTTTTTTTTTTAAATTAACTTTGTAGATGCGAAAGATTAAAAATTGTATTCTTAGTTTTTGTATCTTTTTGCTTTTATTTGATTTTCTTAAAATATGCTTTTATGCATCTACTTGTGCACATTTGACTCCAGGCTATGCTGTCGCCTCTCGGAACTCTACCAAAATGAGACACAAACATAGGCTGGCGACGAAATCAGTCAGCCACAAACGCGCCAAATGAACGTGCGAGTTCGTGCTAAAAAAGAGCAATGCCCGTAGCTGTATCTTGTTGATACAGGCAGGCAGTATGTGAGATGCTGGCAGTTTGGTCGACTGCCACTTAGTAGGGAATGTGTGCAGCTCATACGGCGCAATGCTTTGGAATGCACCGAAAGAGTAAACAAGATTGAGGACTTGCCACTCCGCCAGCCTGTATGTAGCGCACTTGAGCGACAATGAGGCAGCGGCTCATTGTTCTGTTGGTAACAAAGAATTTACATAGCAGCATGCATCAAATGGTTCCCAATTAGGCGGCTTTTATGGTAGTGCTTCTCATTTGTGGGACAGTAGGAAGAGAAATGGTAGCATGGTTAAACCTGTTTTATATGATCCTTGTTCACTCTATCCATAAAAAAAAAAAAAAAATTAAATTGATATTATTATAGACAGGAATCAATTAATTTTGTGCTCTACTTTTTTAATGGGCACAACCTTAAAGAAAATAGCGAACAAAATAAACAAGCATCTGTAAGATGCATGAATAAGCTTTATTCCATTGAACTATAAATAGCAAATCTAGGACAATGCGACGAAAGAGTTGATTTTAGCAAACATTCGGTAGCAAATAAATTTTAAGAATTGCAACAGTTTATTAAATGACAAATTTAATGATTTTCTCTCTTTTATTTAAAATTCCTTTAGATTCCACCAGAACAAATATGAGTTATATTCGCAATTAAGTGCAGGTGGAGAGACTTTATGCCAGACCTTCTAGTTCTGCAACTTGAAGTACACTTGAAGGAACGCACACCGCCACACTCAAACTTACGCATGTAAAATGATCATTAACTGCTCGTGTGAATGCAATTGCAGCGACCGAGCATCGTGTTCTACGGACCGTAGACTCAGTGATATCATGGCAAGTGGTGATCGCTATCGACGCCTATCGAACTCATCCTCAGCCTTGTACAATAGCTGCCCACAACTAACACAGCTGCTCGTCGATCATCACAATAAACTACAGCGTCAGGAACCATTCGCACTGCGCTATAATCAGTTGCCTAAAGCCACAAGACCCGCCACACATCGAACTCCAGTTTTGTGCCAAAAATGCTCTGTGTGACGAAAACAGAATTTGTCTTGTGAACATCCTTATCCAGTTAATTTTATAAGTAAAAAAAGCATTGTCACATCTGCATCGAGACCCCAGCCGATCTCGAAACCAGCAACTGTTGCTGCCGCCAATACGAATCGTTACTTTTGCCCGAACTGCAAGTTTAACGATCGACCGTTAGCCTGGTGGGTTTCGTGCCCACGCCTCTCAACGGTTGGTATTTCATCCAAACCTGAGCAGTCGATTGCCACATCAAGGCATTCACAGCTGCCTGTGATCTATAGTGATTATAAAACGAATTGGAACCCTAAAATAAAGTCACCCAGTACGATGTCGTTGGTTGGCCATCAGTATATCGATGCGAGGCCATTGCCATGCACCGCCAAGAAACATTTTACAGAGGGGCAATACGATGCTTATCGCTCTTCGTCAAGGGAAATTCACTCACTTCTGCACTCTCGCCCCCATTCTCACTCAAACACCACCTTGCACAAGAGCAATATTCAAGAGCTCCACTCTGTGATACCAGCTCTGCCTCCGATTAGCGGCGTGACTTCCAGCAGTGGCATTTGCAATCAGCATTTATGTCCTGGTCGATTTTACGGCGTCAATCAGCAAATTCCGGTTAATAATGGATGCTGTCATTACAAAAATATGGCTGACAACGCGGCTACGCCTTTGAGAGTGGCAGCTGTAGAAGACTGTACGTGTGATCATTCCTACAAGCCGTACCAGACGCCACCACCAATCTCGTTCGCTGATCGAAGCTATGCGCACAAAAGCTACCCGAATGGATGCTATTCAGGTAAGACTCTTCAATATTCATCGTAAATCAGTAGCACTTACCTGATCTATTTACACACCTAAAAACTTTACCGTTATGACATTTGTATTATTTTAAAGTTACTAAAATATTTTTTGAAAGAAGTGAGTATATACAGAATGCAATATCTGGTACTTACAACTTAAGAACGAACCATCATTCGACCGTGACTGTTCCTGTTTATCGCACTACTCACTACTGGAACTTTTTTTCGATTCTATTTAATAGACTTAAATATAGTAGACTCCCTGCAAATATACGGCTTGAAAGAAACTTTTTTTAGAAAAATAAAGTTGGGGCTTCCTGAGATAGACCACTCGGAAATCGAACTTTTGTTCAAGTATATCATCAAATATATCATCGACAGTTTTTTATTTTTTTGAATTTATTCACTTTAATTGTTAATGTTAATGAAGTATTATTTACACTATTTATTTTAATATTAAAATTCCAATATATATTCTTATAAGTTCAAATAGATCTGATTGTTTAATTTTATAGATGATCTTCTTAAAACTTTTTTATGAGAATAAAGAAAGAAATAAATAACAATAACAATAACAATAACAATAACAATAACAATAACAATAACAATAACAATAACAATAACAATAACAATAACAATAACAATAACAATAACAATAACAATAACAATAACAATAACAATAACAATAACAATAACAATAACAATAACAATAACAATAACAATAACAATAACAATAACAATAACAATAACAATAACAATAACAATAACAATAACAATAACAATAACAATAACAATAACAATATCAATAACAATAACAATAACAATAACAATAACAATAACAATAACAATAACAATAACAATAACAATAACAATAACAATAACAATAACAATAACAATAACAATAACAATAACAATAACAATAACAATAACAATAACAATAACAATAACAATAACAATAACAATAACAATAACAATAACAATAACAATAACAATAACAATAACAATAACAATAACAATAACAATAACAATAACAATAACAATAACAATAACAATAACAATAACAATAACAATAACAATAACAATAACAATAACAATAACAATAACAATAACAATAACAATAACAATAACAATACCAATACCAATAACAATAACAATAACAATAACAATAACAATAACAATAACAATAACAATAACAATAACAATAACAATAACAATAACAATAACAATAACAATAACAATAACAATAACAATAACAATAACAATAACAATAACAATAACAATAACAATAACAATAACAATAACAATAACAATAACAATAACAATAACAATAACAATAACAATAACAATAACAATAACAATAACAATAACAATAACAATAACAATAACAATAACAATAACAATAACAATAACAATATGATAATGATAATGATAATGATAATGGTAATGATAATGATAATGATAATGATAATGATAATGATAATGATAATGATAACGATAATGATAATGATAATGATAATGATAATGATAATGATAATGATAATGATAATGATAATGATAATGATAATGATAATGAAAATGATAATGATAATGATAATGATAATGATAATGATAATGATAATGATAATGTAATGATAATGATAATGATAATGATAATGATAATGATAATGATAGTGATAATGATAATGATAATGATAATGATAATGATAATGATAATGATAATGATAATGATAATGATAATGATAATGATAATGATAATGATAATGATAATGATAATGATAATGATAATGATAATGATAATGATAATAATAATTACGAAATTTTTCGCATTTTGATGAAGGTTATGAACTCGGAAATAGACTGACTGATGAGGAGGATTCTGCATTTCCAGCACTGCATGATCGCGAATTCCACATATTACATCGCAACATACCGGCTCTCAGACGGTCTGGAATAGATACGTCAACAATAAGACAGGTAATCTTTCATGATTGAAAGTTATGAATATTTTTGACTGTATATTACTTGCAGCACTTTTATCCCGATGGTGGTTGGGGCTGGATTATTTGCAGTGTTTCTTTTTTGGTGCACATCCTGACCTCAGGCTTGCAATTGTCTTACGGCCTATTACTTTTCTATGCTATACAGCACCTGCACGACTCAGGACAAATAGGTATATATTGCTATGCAAGATTTCCACAGATCTGAAATATATTTTGTTTTCCTTAACTTTATTAGAGTGGTTGGGAGCATTAAGCTGGTCAATTTCAATGCTAGTCACACCATTCGTTGTGACCTTTTGTCGAAAGAAGTCAACGCGCCTGCTAGCAGTGGTTGGTGGCTTGGTTATGTCGCTGGGAATACTTTTCACATCGTTTGCAACGGAATTCGGACAGATACTTTTCAGCTATGGTATATTAGATACGCGAGTTGACTGATAAGTTAATCTTTTATTATACTCTCTAGGTATTGTGCTTGGAGTTGGAGTTGCTATGGTGCGCGAGTCATCCTCAATAATGCTAGGAAACTATTTTAAGAAACGTCGAAAATTCGTCGAAATGGTTGCAATGTCTGGCGAGGGAGTAGGCATTGCTTTATTTTCAGTCATTCTAAAGGAAGGTGTCGGGTGAGCCAATGATTATAATATATGAATTAGCATTGATATTCGTTTCATAGGAAAGCTGGTTGGCGCCTGGGACTGCAGATTATAGCGCTACTTGTCTCAATTAACTTCTTCATGGGCATGTTATATAGACCAGCTTCCTTGTATCATCCGCAGAGAAGAGCAATTCAGCATTTGAAAAACCAGCGTAAAAAGGTAATTACTGCTTTATTCAACCATTCTGTTTTTAATAACTCTTTTTTTTTCTTTCTTAAAAGGTACGTGAGAAGAAGTTACCTCCCACACTCGGCAATGAAACGCCTTCGAAAAATTTTATTCTGGATTTTTCGCCACTTAAATCCACAACGGTTAAAATTGTACTGCTGACAACTAGTGTTGCATCTCTCGGCATCTATGCACCAATTTTTTCCATGGTACTCACTTCTAACGTTTACTCCTACGGAAGATAGTTTAATTTTTTTTTAAATACTTTAGTCTATAAATGCTGCTAAGGAAGGTTCCGACGTTCAGGATCTGGTTTTGCTGCAGACTTTTCTTGGGATGTCTACGGCTCTTGGAGTGGTGCTCGCGGGTACAATATTGCGCAGACCTCTTAAAATAAGAAACAAACTGTTAACAACTCAAGTTGTCACTCAGGTGAGGAAGTCAGCAGTTAGACGTCAGATCAGTTACAGAGTTATTAAAAAATTCTTCTAGGTATTTATTTCAACGGTTGCGGTTGCCATTTTGTTCTTGTCGTTTGTAATGGGCTACCGAGGATTGTGTATACTGAGTTGGATCTATGGCATAGGCTTCGGAGGATACCGTTATTCTATCAAAACACTTGCACTGGAGCGTATAAAAGTCAAACACTTTTCCAAGGCTTGGGGTAGGTGTAAATAACATAGGTGTACATTTTGTTGAAATTTATGTGATAAATGCTCTTTAGGCCTTATAAAAGGTGCAGAATCGATACCAGTTCTTATAAGCGTACCGCTGACATCATTCCTCAATGACTATTCTCTGAAGTATGGACGCGCTGGATATTACATCTGTTCCGCAGCAGCAGCTATAGCTGGTATAACAATATTCTTTATAAGCTATACTCAGTCATATGCAGTGCCACCTAGCAGAAAGGTAGCTAACGGTAGAGTATCCACAATGCGGCCTCCAGCTCAGCATTATAAACCCGCTGCAGACTATTTCTATGACAACTGGGACTATCCAGCTCCTGATTTGGTGCATAACAGCTGTATTAGCTTAAACCAAACTGCTGTGGATCCCAGCTATTGCGATGCACAATTCGAATTAAATCGTAGCGGTACATCGCGACATATAATGGAAAGTTCAATGAACCGTTGCATTCCCCAGTATCATTTCGGACAAGGCAGTATAGGTGCACGCATGGGTAAACGTCTGCAGAAGAGCCTTTCCCTCATCAACTATCCATGCAATAATGATGGTCAATGGTGCTGCAACTATAGAAACTCTTGCATTTGGAAGTTGCAACAACACCAGCATCAACAACAACCACTTGTCTGTACTTGCAGTCCTGCATCGCAATGCAATCAAAGCTCCAAAAGCCGTAGCGTGCCTGAAGGACTTTCGTCGATCTTCCAAGAATGCAATTGTAATGCAATGAGAACTAGTAGAATGCAAAGCTATCTACCGAGGACTCCTTCTCAACCATTGGGAGTTAGTTGTTCGCACTGTCCACACTTAACTGCCACAATAGACAGGCCGTGCTTTCGTCAGCGATCGCAATCTTTATCAAAACCTCTTCAGTTCGTTGAACAGATAACAACATCAGTATGAGTGAAAAATATCAAAACCTTTTCTAGTCTATTTATACAGTTTTTATCAAATTATAGAATTTTTCGAAATATTTATAGTGGAATTGAATCCTTAACAGAGCTTTATTTAACAATCTATACTAGATAAGTGAAATTTATGGTCCATTTGTAGATCCACCGAGAAACAAGAGATAGCCCGTAAAAATAACGGATTCTTTAATCACACAATCAGCATTTTTATCTTTACCTAATGTTTAATCAACATGTTCGAAAACGTTTTCCAACTCCTTATAGTCAAATCCACTAGTTAATTGATTGCTCACGCTGCGGAGTTCAACCCACTTCCCGTTAGCTCCTATAGATACTTAGCAATTAGCATTTAGAAAATAATAAAAAATTGTGTTCAGAACATGACGGCATATCTTTAATAATTTTTACCTAATATACATATAGATATTTATATAGATAAAAATGTGAATAATTAAGAATACAATTAATATAATATTTATATTTCTTAGCTTAAGTTCGTTGATTATATAATAGAAACATTTGTGGTTCGATGTGAATTCTTTAAATAAACTTAAAAAGAAGATTTTAAAAAGGTCAATTTTATTTGATAAGGGTGACAAAATATATTTTTTTAACTTGAAAGCGTGTATAAAAAATTACAAAAGAATTAAAGTCTGTGATAGTTTAACTCAACTTTCACCCAGAAATCTCTATTTTCTTTAGAACAGTTTTTTATTTGTAATAAAATAATTAACTAAGAGCGCTTTCTCCATAACATTTAGTTTCACTAAAAATTGGTCCTGATATCTTCATATTCAAAGAAAAACTAAACCCTACCTAGGATCTACAGGTACGGCGTGTTAGTAGTTGAGCACAATACGAGTATTATCACATATTTTTGCCTTGACACTCCTTAACTTTTGCGTTTTTAATTCCTGTTTCTAAAAAATAGTCGACAGGAGAAAAACTACCGAGTAAACAAACTGTCTTGATTGAATTTCATTTTTCAATCAAGACAGTTTAATTGTTTCCGAATTACTCTCATTGTATTTTTGTCTTAAATAATTTGGACTAAGTTGTATTCTTATCATTGGCCAGAATCTTTGAGTGTGGGTGAAGTGTAAGCTAATCTTTAAATGTTGGAGCAAATGATGAACTAATGCTACTATGGAACCTAATAAAAAGTCGGAACAGCAAAATTATTATCCTTCAATACATAAGATTTCGTAATTTTATTTTTAAGAAATTAAAAAAAAATTTTTTTTGCTTGCTTATACTTCCTAATATGTGTAAAAGAGTACGAGAATAATTGGGTAGTGAAAACGAAAAAGGTAAGAGGCATGCTGATAGGCATAGTCAGAATATCAGGAGATATAGCCATAGTCAGGGGAGAGTTTTTTTATATTGGTGGTTACATAAATATACATTTTTCTACGTCGCAATTTGCTCTTCCCACCAAAAAACTTCTTTACACCCATTTTTGAATTATTCTCAAGAACGAATTTGTTCCCAAAATTAGAAAACACTTAAGTTTTAAAAAAATTGCATCCAATAAAACTCTTATCTTGTTTTGTTAGTGATGACAAACTGTGTAGCTTGATATTCGACTATTCCTTAGATGACCTATATATTAATCAATGCGATGAGACAGGCTATAAGCTTCAAATTAAATCTTTTGCATTCAAAGGTCAACTATTTCCAAATCAAATCCAACCTCTTCACTGTAAATTCAACCTTTACATTTGAAATTCAATTCAAAGTAGAATTGGAAATTCAATTCAACTTTTTATACTTCAAATTCAACCTCTCAATCTTCAAGTTCAACCCTTACAAGTTAAAGTTATATTTAAGTTTTTTCATTATTATTTTCATATTTCTATTTGTGCTATTTCTGAAGTGCGTACTTCAGTAAATAATATAAGCTTTGCTCCCACAAATTAGTTCGTTTAATAAAAAAGTATATATTAAAACGTGGTGGCCACGGCACAGGTAAAATTTTTGGTATTTTGGCATCATTATTGTTTTCAATTAATTTTTTATTATAGCTTTCATCACATCTTACGTATATTTTTGTTGTATTTAACAAGCAGGAAAGTGATCGCTCCATTAGCATATCTGAAGCGCTCCAAAAAAAAAAAAAAAACAGTAGAGCGCTTCATTCTCCTTGTGTATAGCGCATTTTTGAACAAAGTCATGTCATCAGATATATGTGCTCCACTCCTGCTGTAGGAAATATAAAATCGTTACGAGAGCCGGTCGCTTTGTTCTCCTTATAATTGAAATAAATATGTATTGAGAACCGAGTGCTTTGTTCTCTTTGCAGTTGAGATAAAAATTTAGCGAGTACCGAGGTATTTGTTTTCTTCATAGCTCATATCGTAACTTGTAAGTCATATTGTTTTAATATTTTTGTGACACATAAATAACTACTGAAACTTCACTTACACTGAAAATATTAGTTTTATTTAACTTTCTATTTGTCACTTAATATTTGTCACTTTTATTGCTTTTTCGAATGAAAGCGCGGACACTTCAAACTATTCACTTTATTCACGTAGAGCGGTTTTTTGACATTAAAATTTAATACTTTTTTTCAAGTGCAACGTTATCGTTACGGAAAGTGCTACAAATATAGCGCTATACGAACAGCACTTTTCGTAAAGAAAATGAAGAGCTTTTTATGTGCATACAACTAATGCGCATTCAAATTTTTTGCTGGGTAGTTTTTGTGTCAAGTACTTATTTATTTAGTTAAAGAAAAATATATAAAAATATTTTTACATTTTCCCATTTCTATAAGGAAAAACTTCATATTATTCATCAAAACCGTAATTTTAAGGAAAACTAGTTATTAGAAATTAAAATAAAACTTAATTAATACTTCATTAATAATTGAAAAATAATTATTAATCAATTATTGAATCTATATAAATTTTTTTTTAATATTGAACTTTTTTTATTTATTAGAAAAATTTGTAGCATTGTGCAAACGTATGATGAGTCAGGCACCTGTTCGAGAACCTGCTTCAATGTTGATTGTGTCAAAACTTTCAAATATCTAGGCTTATTACTGGACTGGAAAAATGAACCTACTTGAAACTGGAAATGACTGGAAAAATGAATAATTACTTTAGTATTGTTCAATCCAGGCTAGATTATTGTTTGGCCTGCTTGGGCGGTACGTATCAGAGAACTGCACAAACCTATTCATTTGCAATTTCAAGTACTTACTAAATTTATGAATACAAGCGCGCTTGAACTTGATAATTTTCAATCAAGTTCAAGTATACTTGAAATTAGCCAAGTCGACGTCAGCTTGTTGCCCGAATTTATGAATTATGAACACGAACTAAAAACAAGCGGCAGCAAACTTGAAACGTACGTCATAGAGATTGAAAAGCTTGAATTTGTTTCTGAATTTGCAACTAATTCAACTTACTTGCTTAAGAAAAGTACAGTTAAAGAAAAATTTGTTGGGCACAAGGGTGTACCCAAATAAATAGTTTTAAAAATAGTTTGTGAAAAATATGGGTCGCTGATAAGGGTGGTCCTCAAAAATGTTTTCTTCGTGCTTTTTTTTTAAATATTTTGTGCTGTACATCGGGCCAATTATTTGGAATCTGATGTTTTTTGACGCCGCCCCCCTAAAAATGTACAAAATGGGGGATTGATAGACCCCTCTATTTATGCGTCTCAAAAATGCCTTCCCCCTTAGAAAGTCCCAAAAAATGGTTAGATTTTACCTATATGGCTTCCCCTTAGCAAGGGGATTCCATAGATATGGCACTTTTTCTATTTTATCAAAGATGTTTCGAAAATTTTTTGAGAATTTTTCGATATCTTTCGATTTTATGTTCTTCCATATCTCGAAGGGGAAGCAAAATAGGTAAAATCTAACCAATTTTTGGGGATTCCTATTTGAGGAAGCATTTTTGAGACACACAAATGGGGTCTTTTAACTCCCCTATTCGACCTATTTTTAGGGAGGAACCGAAACACGTGTACGACTTACAATTTTACTTTCAGTGGACAGTTAAGCACGTGTTTCGACGTCCCCCCCTAAAAATGTGCAAAATGTGGGATTGACCCCTCTATTTTTGTGTCTCAAAAATGCTTCCTCCTATAGTAACCACCAAAAAATGGTTTTTTGCTTCTCCTTTCATATATGTCCCTTTCATATAATCGATACCAGTTCTTATAAGCGTACCGCTGACATCATTCCTCAATGACTATTCTCTGAAGTATGGACGCGCTGGATATTACATCTGTTCCGCAGCAGCAGCTATAGCTGGTATAACAATATTCTTTATAAGCTATACTCAGTCATATGCAGTGCCACCTAGCAGAAAGGTAGCTAACGGTAGAGTATCCACAATGCGGCCTCCAGCTCAGCATTATAAACCCGCTGCAGACTATTTCTATGACAACTGGGACTATCCAGCTCCTGATTTGGTGCATAACAGCTGTATTAGCTTAAACCAAACTGCTGTGGATCCCAGCTATTGCGATGCACAATTCGAATTAAATCGTAGCGGTACATCGCGACATATAATGGAAAGTTCAATGAACCGTTGCATTCCCCAGTATCAT
Organism: Coremacera marginata; assembly: GCA_914767935.1. Taxonomy (NCBI): domain Eukaryota; kingdom Metazoa; phylum Arthropoda; class Insecta; order Diptera; family Sciomyzidae; genus Coremacera; species Coremacera marginata. The sequence continues at coordinate 7,881,363 of OU612045.1, forward strand.
TTCGGACAAGGCAGTATAGGTGCACGCATGGGTAAACGTCTGCAGAAGAGCCTTTCCCTCATCAACTATCCATGCAATAATGATGGTCAATGGTGCTGCAACTATAGAAACTCTTGCATTTGGAAGTTGCAACAACACCAGCATCAACAACAACCACTTGTCTGTACTTGCAGTCCTGCATCGCAATGCAATCAAAGCTCCAAAAGCCGTAGCGTGCCTGAAGGACTTTCGTCGATCTTCCAAGAATGCAATTGTAATGCAATGAGAACTAGTAGAATGCAAAGCTATCTACCGAGGACTCCTTCTCAACCATTGGGAGTTAGTTGGTCGCACTGTCCACACTTAACTGCCACAATAGACAGGCCGTGCTTTCGTCAGCGATCGCAATCTTTATCAAAACCTCTTCAGTTCGTTGAACAGATAACAACATCAGTATGAGTGAAAAATATCAAAACCTTTTCTAGTCTATTTATACAGTTTTTATCAAATTATAGAATTTTTCGAAATATTTATAGTGGAATTGAATCCTTAACAGAGCTTTATTTAACAATCTATACTAGATAAGTGAAATTTATGGTCCATTTGTAGATCCACCGAGAAACAAGAGATAGCCCGTAAAAATAACGGATTCTTTAATCACACAATCAGCATTTTTATCTTTACCTAATGTTTAATCAACATGTTCGAAAACGTTTTCCAACTCCTTATAGTCAAATCCACTAGTTAATTGATTGCTCACGCTGCGGAGTTCAACCCACTTCCCGTTAGCTCCTATAGATACTTAGCAATTAGCATTTAGAAAATAATAAAAAATTGTGTTCAGAACATGACGGCATATCTTTAATAATTTTTACCTAATATACATATAGATATTTATATAGATAAAAATGTGAATAATTAAGAATACAATTAATATAATATTTATATTTCTTAGCTTAAGTTCGTTGATTATATAATAGAAACATTTGTGGTTCGATGTGAATTCTTTAAATAAACTTAAAAAGAAGATTTTAAAAAGGTCAATTTTATTTGATAAGGGTGACAAAATATATTTTTTTAACTTGAAAGCGTGTATAAAAAATTACAAAAGAATTAAAGTCTGTGATAGTTTAACTCAACTTTCACCCAGAAATCTCTATTTTCTTTAGAACAGTTTTTTATTTGTAATAAAATAATTAACTAAGAGCGCTTTCTCCATAACATTTAGTTTCACTAAAAATTGGTCCTGATATCTTCATATTCAAAGAAAAACTAAACCCTACCTAGGATCTACAGGTACGGCGTGTTAGTAGTTGAGCACAATACGAGTATTATCACATATTTTTGCCTTGACACTCCTTAACTTTTGCGTTTTTAATTCCTGTTTCTAAAAAATAGTCGACAGGAGAAAAACTACCGAGTAAACAAACTGTCTTGATTGAATTTCATTTTTCAATCAAGACAGTTTAATTGTTTCCGAATTACTCTCATTGTATTTTTGTCTTAAATAATTTGGACTAAGTTGTATTCTTATCATTGGCCAGAATCTTTGAGTGTGGGTGAAGTGTAAGCTAATCTTTAAATGTTGGAGCAAATGATGAACTAATGCTACTATGGAACCTAATAAAAAGTCGGAACAGCAAAATTATTATCCTTCAATACATAAGATTTCGTAATTTTATTTTTAAGAAATTAAAAAAAAATTTTTTTTGCTTGCTTATACTTCCTAATATGTGTAAAAGAGTACGAGAATAATTGGGTAGTGAAAACGAAAAAGGTAAGAGGCATGCTGATAGGCATAGTCAGAATATCAGGAGATATAGCCATAGTCAGGGGAGAGTTTTTTTATATTGGTGGTTACATAAATATACATTTTTCTACGTCGCAATTTGCTCTTCCCACCAAAAAACTTCTTTACACCCATTTTTGAATTATTCTCAAGAACGAATTTGTTCCCAAAATTAGAAAACACTTAAGTTTTAAAAAAATTGCATCCAATAAAACTCTTATCTTGTTTTGTTAGTGATGACAAACTGTGTAGCTTGATATTCGACTATTCCTTAGATGACCTATATATTAATCAATGCGATGAGACAGGCTATAAGCTTCAAATTAAATCTTTTGCATTCAAAGGTCAACTATTTCCAAATCAAATCCAACCTCTTCACTGTAAATTCAACCTTTACATTTGAAATTCAATTCAAAGTAGAATTGGAAATTCAATTCAACTTTTTATACTTCAAATTCAACCTCTCAATCTTCAAGTTCAACCCTTACAAGTTAAAGTTATATTTAAGTTTTTTCATTATTATTTTCATATTTCTATTTGTGCTATTTCTGAAGTGCGTACTTCAGTAAATAATATAAGCTTTGCTCCCACAAATTAGTTCGTTTAATAAAAAAGTATATATTAAAACGTGGTGGCCACGGCACAGGTAAAATTTTTGGTATTTTGGCATCATTATTGTTTTCAATTAATTTTTTATTATAGCTTTCATCACATCTTACGTATATTTTTGTTGTATTTAACAAGCAGGAAAGTGATCGCTCCATTAGCATATCTGAAGCGCTCCAAAAAAAAAAAAAAAACAGTAGAGCGCTTCATTCTCCTTGTGTATAGCGCATTTTTGAACAAAGTCATGTCATCAGATATATGTGCTCCACTCCTGCTGTAGGAAATATAAAATCGTTACGAGAGCCGGTCGCTTTGTTCTCCTTATAATTGAAATAAATATGTATTGAGAACCGAGTGCTTTGTTCTCTTTGCAGTTGAGATAAAAATTTAGCGAGTACCGAGGTATTTGTTTTCTTCATAGCTCATATCGTAACTTGTAAGTCATATTGTTTTAATATTTTTGTGACACATAAATAACTACTGAAACTTCACTTACACTGAAAATATTAGTTTTATTTAACTTTCTATTTGTCACTTAATATTTGTCACTTTTATTGCTTTTTCGAATGAAAGCGCGGACACTTCAAACTATTCACTTTATTCACGTAGAGCGGTTTTTTGACATTAAAATTTAATACTTTTTTTCAAGTGCAACGTTATCGTTACGGAAAGTGCTACAAATATAGCGCTATACGAACAGCACTTTTCGTAAAGAAAATGAAGAGCTTTTTATGTGCATACAACTAATGCGCATTCAAATTTTTTGCTGGGTAGTTTTTGTGTCAAGTACTTATTTATTTAGTTAAAGAAAAATATATAAAAATATTTTTACATTTTCCCATTTCTATAAGGAAAAACTTCATATTATTCATCAAAACCGTAATTTTAAGGAAAACTAGTTATTAGAAATTAAAATAAAACTTAATTAATACTTCATTAATAATTGAAAAATAATTATTAATCAATTATTGAATCTATATAAATTTTTTTTTAATATTGAACTTTTTTTATTTATTAGAAAAATTTGTAGCATTGTGCAAACGTATGATGAGTCAGGCACCTGTTCGAGAACCTGCTTCAATGTTGATTGTGTCAAAACTTTCAAATATCTAGGCTTATTACTGGACTGGAAAAATGAACCTACTTGAAACTGGAAATGACTGGAAAAATGAATAATTACTTTAGTATTGTTCAATCCAGGCTAGATTATTGTTTGGCCTGCTTGGGCGGTACGTATCAGAGAACTGCACAAACCTATTCATTTGCAATTTCAAGTACTTACTAAATTTATGAATACAAGCGCGCTTGAACTTGATAATTTTCAATCAAGTTCAAGTATACTTGAAATTAGCCAAGTCGACGTCAGCTTGTTGCCCGAATTTATGAATTATGAACACGAACTAAAAACAAGCGGCAGCAAACTTGAAACGTACGTCATAGAGATTGAAAAGCTTGAATTTGTTTCTGAATTTGCAACTAATTCAACTTACTTGCTTAAGAAAAGTACAGTTAAAGAAAAATTTGTTGGGCACAAGGGTGTACCCAAATAAATAGTTTTAAAAATAGTTTGTGAAAAATATGGGTCGCTGATAAGGGTGGTCCTCAAAAATGTTTTCTTCGTGCTTTTTTTTTAAATATTTTGTGCTGTACATCGGGCCAATTATTTGGAATCTGATGTTTTTTGACGCCGCCCCCCTAAAAATGTACAAAATGGGGGATTGATAGACCCCTCTATTTATGCGTCTCAAAAATGCCTTCCCCCTTAGAAAGTCCCAAAAAATGGTTAGATTTTACCTATATGGCTTCCCCTTAGCAAGGGGATTCCATAGATATGGCACTTTTTCTATTTTATCAAAGATGTTTCGAAAATTTTTTGAGAATTTTTCGATATCTTTCGATTTTATGTTCTTCCATATCTCGAAGGGGAAGCAAAATAGGTAAAATCTAACCAATTTTTGGGGATTCCTATTTGAGGAAGCATTTTTGAGACACACAAATGGGGTCTTTTAACTCCCCTATTCGACCTATTTTTAGGGAGGAACCGAAACACGTGTACGACTTACAATTTTACTTTCAGTGGACAGTTAAGCACGTGTTTCGACGTCCCCCCCTAAAAATGTGCAAAATGTGGGATTGACCCCTCTATTTTTGTGTCTCAAAAATGCTTCCTCCTATAGTAACCACCAAAAAATGGTTTTTTGCTTCTCCTTTCATATATGTCCCTTTCATATAATCGATACCAGTTCTTATAAGCGTACCGCTGACATCATTCCTCAATGACTATTCTCTGAAGTATGGACGCGCTGGATATTACATCTGTTCCGCAGCAGCAGCTATAGCTGGTATAACAATATTCTTTATAAGCTATACTCAGTCATATGCAGTGCCACCTAGCAGAAAGGTAGCTAACGGTAGAGTATCCACAATGCGGCCTCCAGCTCAGCATTATAAACCCGCTGCAGACTATTTCTATGACAACTGGGACTATCCAGCTCCTGATTTGGTGCATAACAGCTGTATTAGCTTAAACCAAACTGCTGTGGATCCCAGCTATTGCGATGCACAATTCGAATTAAATCGTAGCGGTACATCGCGACATATAATGGAAAGTTCAATGAACCGTTGCATTCCCCAGTATCATTTCGGACAAGGCAGTATAGGTGCACGCATGGGTAAACGTCTGCAGAAGAGCCTTTCCCTCATCAACTATCCATGCAATAATGATGGTCAATGGTGCTGCAACTATAGAAACTCTTGCATTTGGAAGTTGCAACAACACCAGCATCAACAACAACCACTTGTCTGTACTTGCAGTCCTGCATCGCAATGCAATCAAAGCTCCAAAAGCCGTAGCGTGCCTGAAGGACTTTCGTCGATCTTCCAAGAATGCAATTGTAATGCAATGAGAACTAGTAGAATGCAAAGCTATCTACCGAGGACTCCTTCTCAACCATTGGGAGTTAGTTGTTCGCACTGTCCACACTTAACTGCCACAATAGACAGGCCGTGCTTTCGTCAGCGATCGCAATCTTTATCAAAACCTCTTCAGTTCGTTGAACAGATAACAACATCAGTATGAGTGAAAAATATCAAAACCTTTTCTAGTCTATTTATACAGTTTTTATCAAATTATAGAATTTTTCGAAATATTTATAGTGGAATTGAATCCTTAACAGAGCTTTATTTAACAATCTATACTAGATAAGTGAAATTTATGGTCCATTTGTAGATCCACCGAGAAACAAGAGATAGCCCGTAAAAATAACGGATTCTTTAATCACACAATCAGCATTTTTATCTTTACCTAATGTTTAATCAACATGTTCGAAAACGTTTTCCAACTCCTTATAGTCAAATCCACTAGTTAATTGATTGCTCACGCTGCGGAGTTCAACCCACTTCCCGTTAGCTCCTATAGATACTTAGCAATTAGCATTTAGAAAATAATAAAAAATTGTGTTCAGAACATGACGGCATATCTTTAATAATTTTTACCTAATATACATATAGATATTTATATAGATAAAAATGTGAATAATTAAGAATACAATTAATATAATATTTATATTTCTTAGCTTAAGTTCGTTGATTATATAATAGAAACATTTGTGGTTCGATGTGAATTCTTTAAATAAACTTAAAAAGAAGATTTTAAAAAGGTCAATTTTATTTGATAAGGGTGACAAAATATATTTTTTTAACTTGAAAGCGTGTATAAAAAATTACAAAAGAATTAAAGTCTGTGATAGTTTAACTCAACTTTCACCCAGAAATCTCTATTTTCTTTAGAACAGTTTTTTATTTGTAATAAAATAATTAACTAAGAGCGCTTTCTCCATAACATTTAGTTTCACTAAAAATTGGTCCTGATATCTTCATATTCAAAGAAAAACTAAACCCTACCTAGGATCTACAGGTACGGCGTGTTAGTAGTTGAGCACAATACGAGTATTATCACATATTTTTGCCTTGACACTCCTTAACTTTTGCGTTTTTAATTCCTGTTTCTAAAAAATAGTCGACAGGAGAAAAACTACCGAGTAAACAAACTGTCTTGATTGAATTTCATTTTTCAATCAAGACAGTTTAATTGTTTCCGAATTACTCTCATTGTATTTTTGTCTTAAATAATTTGGACTAAGTTGTATTCTTATCATTGGCCAGAATCTTTGAGTGTGGGTGAAGTGTAAGCTAATCTTTAAATGTTGGAGCAAATGATGAACTAATGCTACTATGGAACCTAATAAAAAGTCGGAACAGCAAAATTATTATCCTTCAATACATAAGATTTCGTAATTTTATTTTTAAGAAATTAAAAAAATATTTTTTTTGCTTGCTTATACTTCCTAATATGTGTAAAAGAGTACGAGAATAATTGGGTAGTGAAAACGAAAAAGGTAAGAGGCATGCTGATAGGCATAGTCAGAATATCAGGAGATATAGCCATAGTCAGGGGAGAGTTTTTTTATATTGGTGGTTACATAAATATACATTTTTCTACGTCGCAATTTGCTCTTCCCACCAAAAAACTTCTTTACACCCATTTTTGAATTATTCTCAAGAACGAATTTGTTCCCAAAATTAGAAAACACTTAAGTTTTAAAAAAATTGCATCCAATAAAACTCTTATCTTGTTTTGTTAGTGATGACAAACTGTGTAGCTTGATATTCGACTATTCCTTAGATGACCTATATATTAATCAATGCGATGAGACAGGCTATAAGCTTCAAATTAAATCTTTTGCATTCAAAGGTCAACTATTTCCAAATCAAATCCAACCTCTTCACTGTAAATTCAACCTTTACATTTGAAATTCAATTCAAAGTAGAATTGGAAATTCAATTCAACTTTTTATACTTCAAATTCAACCTCTCAATCTTCAAGTTCAACCCTTACAAGTTAAAGTTATATTTAAGTTTTTTCATTATTATTTTCATATTTCTATTTGTGCTATTTCTGAAGTGCGTACTTCAGTAAATAATATAAGCTTTGCTCCCACAAATTAGTTCGTTTAATAAAAAAGTATATATTAAAACGTGGTGGCCACGGCACAGGTAAAATTTTTGGTATTTTGGCATCATTATTGTTTTCAATTAATTTTTTATTATAGCTTTCATCACATCTTACGTATATTTTTGTTGTATTTAACAAGCAGGAAAGTGATCGCTCCATTAGCATATCTGAAGCGCTCCAAAAAAAAAAAAAAAACAGTAGAGCGCTTCATTCTCCTTGTGTATAGCGCATTTTTGAACAAAGTCATGTCATCAGATATATGTGCTCCACTCCTGCTGTAGGAAATATAAAATCGTTACGAGAGCCGGTCGCTTTGTTCTCCTTATAATTGAAATAAATATGTATTGAGAACCGAGTGCTTTGTTCTCTTTGCAGTTGAGATAAAAATTTAGCGAGTACCGAGGTATTTGTTTTCTTCATAGCTCATATCGTAACTTGTAAGTCATATTGTTTTAATATTTTTGTGACACATAAATAACTACTGAAACTTCACTTACACTGAAAATATTAGTTTTATTTAACTTTCTATTTGTCACTTAATATTTGTCACTTTTATTGCTTTTTCGAATGAAAGCGCGGACACTTCAAACTATTCACTTTATTCACGTAGAGCGGTTTTTTGACATTAAAATTTAATACTTTTTTTCAAGTGCAACGTTATCGTTACGGAAAGTGCTACAAATATAGCGCTATACGAACAGCACTTTTCGTAAAGAAAATGAAGAGCTTTTTATGTGCATACAACTAATGCGCATTCAAATTTTTTGCTGGGTAGTTTTTGTGTCAAGTACTTATATATTTAGTTAAAGAAAAATATATAAAAATATTTTTACATTTTCCCATTTCTATAAGGAAAAACTTCATATTATTCATCAAAACCGTAATTTTAAGGAAAACTAGTTATTAGAAATTAAAATAAAACTTAATTAATACTTCATTAATAATTGAAAAATAATTATTAATCAATTATTGAATCTATATAAATTTTTTTTTAATATTGAACTTTTTTTATTTATTAGAAAAATTTGTAGCATTGTGCAAACGTATGATGAGTCAGGCACCTGTTCGAGAACCTGCTTCAATGTTGATTGTGTCAAAACTTTCAAATATCTAGGCTTATTACTGGACTGGAAAAATGAACCTACTTGAAACTGGAAATGACTGGAAAAATGAATAATTACTTTAGTATTGTTCAATCCAGGCTAGATTATTGTTTGGCCTGCTTGGGCGGTACGTATCAGAGAACTGCACAAACCTATTCATTTGCAATTTCAAGTACTTACTAAATTTATGAATACAAGCGCGCTTGAACTTGATAATTTTCAATCAAGTTCAAGTATACTTGAAATTAGCCAAGTCGACGTCAGCTTGTTGCCCGAATTTATGAATTATGAACACGAACTAAAAACAAGCGGCAGCAAACTTGAAACGTACGTCATAGAGATTGAAAAGCTTGAATTTGTTTCTGAATTTGCAACTAATTCAACTTACTTGCTTAAGAAAAGTACAGTTAAAGAAAAATTTGTTGGGCACAAGGGTGTACCCAAATAAATAGTTTTAAAAATAGTTTGTGAAAAATATGGGTCGCTGATAAGGGTGGTCCTCAAAAATGTTTTCTTCGTGCTTTTTTTTTAAATATTTTGTGCTGTACATCGGGCCAATTATTTGGAATCTGATGTTTTTTGACGCCGCCCCCCTAAAAATGTACAAAATGGGGGATTGATAGACCCCTCTATTTATGCGTCTCAAAAATGCCTTCCCCCTTAGAAAGTCCCAAAAAATGGTTAGATTTTACCTATATTGCTTCCCCTTCGATGTTTCGAAAATTTTTTGAGAATTTTTCGATATCTTTCGATTTTATGTTGTTCCATATCTCGAAGGGGAAGCAAAATAGGTAAAATCTAACCAATTTTTGGGGATTCCTATTTGAGGAAGCATTTTTGAGACACACAAATGGGGGTCTTTTAACCCCCCTATTCGACCTATTTTTAGGGAGGAACCGAAACACGTGTACGACTTACAATTTTACTTTCAGTGGACAGTTAAACACGTGTTTCGACGTCCTCCCCTAAAAATGTGCAAAATGTGGGATTGACCCCTCTATTTTTGTGTCTCAAAAATGCTTCCTCCTATAGTAACCACCAAAAAATGGTTTTTTGCTTCTCCTTTCAGATATGGAACTTTAAAACCTCAAAACATCATCTTCATAACATCAGACTCCACATAATTAATCCGACTTAGTTTGCAAAACAGGGCAAAATCTTTCAAAATCACAAAAAAGTGTTGTTACGGTCCACCCTAGTGTCCAAACAACTTTTTATATTCTGACATCAGAATCGCAATCAGCGACCTCCAAGACAACAAGCTTTCCCAATTCGAACTATTTTCAAATAAGCTTATAAGCTTTTGCTGAACATATCAATCTTTTCAAGTATTTTACCGAAAATTTCAAGCGCTTCAAGTTTTTGTTCGCAGTAGAGCAGTAAAGCTTGCGATGGATTAGTTTGATACGAAACTTGCTTTGCTTGGGTTTTTCAAGTTCAAACCAAATGAATTTTCAAGTACTTGAAAAAGCTTGACAGGTCTCTGGTACGCATTATGATAAGATCAATCCACTTCTTACTCTCCACATATGTACAATTTCATTGATAACTAAGATAAGTCGTATTGTACTATTATTAGGTTCTGAAACATTTTGTAAGGTCTTGCTACTCATTAAACACAAGGAGTCATTCGAATTATAATTTTAGAATAAATAATAGCAATTTGGTATCGGTCCAAATCGACAATACTATTTGCACTACTCTGCTTCTATAGCCCCAAGAATTTTCAATATGTTTCCATATCATAATATAGGATAGCGAAGTACCAGAACTCAGCTGGGTATGGAAACGGTTTCATTTAGTTTCCTGGGTATAAATAAATCTCGAAAAAAAACCAAATGGCCATTTCAGCCCTTGAAAGGATTTTGCCCGAGCTTCTTAAGATCAATTGTGATGTGTGTGTTGTGAAATGTTTGAACACAAATGATCGAGAACTGGACCTACCAGTTTTAATGCCGACTCCGAACGGCTTATGTTCTCAAGAAACTTTTCATGGCAGTTTTTTCTTCTGAGGTTTGCCATTGTCTGCAGAGACGGTGTGACGGACGAACAGAAAAATTAATTCAATTAAAAAACTTTCTGTGTCAGGTGGAACTCGAACCAGGGTTATCTGGCGTATGAGCCACACACTCTACACGCCCTGCGCCACGCCCGCCATAAATAAATATCAGCAAAAGCAAAAAAATGAATAAATAAAGTTAATCTAAAAAACGGCAAAACTACTTCTCAAAGCTTAAAAAATAATTTCTTATAATAAAACTATCATGCATTGTAAATGTTATAGGAAAAACATAGAAACAATTATAATAAATTTATTTTGACAACGTTCATATTTCAAAACGGAGACTTCAGCATAACCATTTGATGAAACCCTAACTACGCCTATGCTTATGCTGTGCAAGGATGTCCTAAAATTAAACATTTATCGTTTTCATCAACAATGACCGGAGTTATACAAAAAAAGCCGCACACATGTTTGATGAATTGACACTAAATAAGAAAAAAACATGTTTTTTTTTTGCATACGCATATAAGTCTTCGGAGCTTTCTACAGCTTTTAATCCTTGCCAGACTACAAAGTTTAGGATTATAAAAGCAAAAAAAAAAAACTCTCGCAAGACATAAACTTGTATGGGATGCTTTGGAATGCATAAAAACTGATTCTGCGCACTCATCTACAATAGTTACTCTTTCCAGATTGCTTTTCATGAGCATAAAGAAGTATTTTTCAACGAATTTTGCTATGTTATGATAACCATTCGTCAACTCAACATATGATTATCAATGAGTCGATAGCCCCGTTAGATGCAATCTATCTTTGTGTTGTATTCTTGTTTCAATACAATTTGATGACATCCTTGACTGACGTTTGGAAATAGATATACGTAGAGCATTGAGTAGCTATGAATGTGTTTTTAATATATTGAGCATACGTATGCGCTGTTCTTCCTTCAAGATATGCTCAATTATTGCCATTCTTCACAGCTGCGAGTACTGCTTATCCACGGGATGCCACATAAAACTCACAGATAATAAGGAAATTCCTTCAGTTCCAGCATCGCAGGTCTCGCGCTTACATCGCTCGTAGTGTTTTGATTTGTGCCTACTCTGGGCGTATATAACTTTTTCATCAAACCTAATCTTTTCAAAGTTTTTTTTTTTGGTCAATTTTTTTAAAGCACATTTGCTAAATGTGAACGGTTGTCCAATCCAATCCATCAAAACAAAACAAAACAAAACAAAACATAACAAAGCATTCAATCAAATGAATGAGCACAGCTTCTGTTTCGAATTTTTTTCAACGTCAAGATACTAAATATCGATTGGTTACCTTGCACTGGGACCAGAATGTTATACATCTCAAGTGCGAGAGGGTAGCTCTGGTTAAATTTTCGTTGATTCCAAATCAAATTACTTGTCAGGACTACATTGCAGTGGTTACGTAAAAAGGTCTTCTGGCTCAACCTGATACGGAAAGCTTATAGGTTGGCTGTTTTATGGATTATAAAAGAGGTGCAACGATAAACCTCTTCTTTGAAGATAGAACTGGAATCATAGTTCTACAACACAGCAATGGCCGTAGCAATGCGAACAAATGGTGAGCTTGCGATATTTTGGAATGATTTAGAGTGTGTATTCGTGGGAATGAGGTCCAAGCAAAAAATTTACTTAGAATTGAGGTTTATTAATGAAGTAACCTGAATCCGTGATGTTGTTTATTGTGACCAAGAAAGCGGCTAATTAAAATTCTAAGAAAATTTAGATTAAATATCAAAAAATATCATAGCATAGTAATAGGAATAACAAAGAGTTGATTAGACTCTCGACCTTGCAGCATCCGCTACATCCTGGCACTAATTTGGCATATATTCACACGAATATACAGAGTATTGTTCAGAAAAAAACTAATCGACTAGTGTTGCTTGAATAATCTTAATAAATTTGGCTTCTTAGTGCACTACTAACCTAGGCAAAAGTTGAAATTGTGACGTCAATCGTTATTAGGCCAAACCAGGTTGCATTTTTCAGCAGCATGGAAAAAAGAAAAAAATTACATATATTTTCGCTATTCCATAAATGACTTGAAACTAACTTGAGTTATATATTTGTAGGACTTCATCACGCCATCTCCTTAGGCAACATTGAAACTCCTTCTAAGGTATGAAAAATAATGGAAGAATTATGGAGAAATAAAAACAATTTTTCTTAAATCTGTACCATACAGGAAACAAGTATACTGCAGTACGAGAAATGTTATGACTCTGACGACGATAACATGAGTAGACATAGACTTCGAACATCATCATCTTCAGAGCTGTATCCAAAGACGTCGATATACTCTAAGGGCGACATTCGTGAGCAGGTAGGCATGAAATGTAGGAAGTTTATTGGTACCAACTTCAAAGCAATTTTTTTCACAGTATTGCCTAACAGATCGACAGTTGAATAGTATTGAGCGTCCTAGGCGCGAGCGTTTCTTTGGTTGTCTTTCGCGACGCAGTGCTCCGCAATCATTTCTGGGCGTTTGTGTTGGCCGTCGTGCTCCTTCCGATGAAAATTTGGCCGCCTATGCACCTTTTTATAAATATCCAAGGTGAGTTTAGTCACTCAAAACGCGCTTATATTATGCTTTTTTTTTTGCATTTCCCAGATACCAACACCAACAACAGCGCGGTGAAAAAGCACACGAAACAGACTTAGAAAGTTCCTATTTCCGCCGGCAACCTGCTTCAATTTTAAGCACTGCTAAAATGCCAGATTCAGCCATTGGTAATCGCTTCTCTTGGACCGACTCACATGCGACATCAAGTCAGGAAGATTCAGCATGTGCCAACGATCAGAGGTGAGTCTTCTAACTGCAGTGCAGTTGCAGTCAAATGTTTGTCCGGCTACTTGTCATTTCCCAGTAGTTCTCTAAGCACTTCCATCGCGTCAACAGCTACCGCTACTACCATGCTATAATTATCACACTCATCGCTTTCGTCTCTCTATCGCCTATTTTGCTACTAAGAACCTAGCATGGGTTAATCTCGCTAATCTTTCCACTTTGAGTTCAATGTGTCTTTTATTTCGGTTGTTCAGGATTAAAAAAATTTGTATTCTTGTGTGCATTTCTATTGTCATTTTAAAAGGGTAAGATGCAGTCTATATCCGGTTGAAAACACTTATCAGGATCTGTGCATTATAAATCCCTTTAATCGTGAGCAGCATTTGATTGCCAAACCTGCGAATTGGTATGTAAAAGAAGTGAACAGCTTTAAATTGAAGCTAAAGTTTGTTATAAGGCGGAAGTAATACGTGTTTTTTCCATTAGATAGTTGCATAAAAATTTCGAGTTAAACTTACTAAGTCATGCAATATATCTCTTTTAGCTTATATGGCTATGCCACACACAGTATTTTGCCAACTGTGCCACAACCAGCCGGACCTTCAACTCCAAGGTGAGCAGTATTTTATTTTTTGCATTTTATTACAACTCTTAACCACTCAATTTACTATGCGTTTTCGTTAAAGAACCAAGCATGTTAGCTTTGCTCGTTCACATACACTGACATCATTTGATGATGTCAATTTGGGGTTGCGTTCCTCGGGACGCATGAAGACCGCACAAAGCCAGGAACGTTTGCTTGGAGGAAAGAAGCCAATAATTGCATCAGGCTCCATTTATGAACCAGTGCATGTTTTGGCGAATGCATCAACTTCACAGATACTCAGTGATGGAACTCAAACAGCGCACCAAAATATTTTACAACATCCGCACTTGCATGGGCATCAACATGGACACGCTCATGCACATCAGCACCATCATGGCACACCTTTCCATGTACACCAAATAGTACCAGTTTATCACCAGGATCTAGACCCTCAGACGTTTGACTCTAGGCATAAAGAAATACCTGATAGTTTTATTGGCATAGGTGGCATAAGTATTCCGTTTCCAACACGTGCTCTTGCTCCTCCAAGTCCCGAAATTGTGCTAGTGGAAAAGAAGTTTCGCAATGCTATGAAAACTCAAGCAACTCAAACAGAACTACGAAAAGATGGTGTCAAGCATAACATGGAAGCAAGTCCACAGACAGTCTATAAGGTAAATAGTAGCAGCAACTGCCTCACTTCAGAACTCAATTCCGAATTTTTTCCATCCAAGATCAAGGTTGTTTCACAAGGTGCTCAGACAAATGGACTGATTAATGGCAAAAAGTTGACCAAAAGCCTGTCGGAAATGCCCAATGATAACACAATAAAGGAGCACGATGGTGAAAGAGCTGCCTTTGGCCTGAAAATGTAAGTATTCACATCTTCTGAGGACTTAATAATATATAATCCGTATCATTTACTATAGGTCCTTAGGAGATCACGACGCTTTACATAGAACACAATCAGAGGAGCCTCCGAGATCGCCAAAGCAAATCTTTGGCAAGCCAAATCAAGAGAACCAAATAAATTTAAAGTACTACAATCCACCAGCTCCACCTCTAGCTATGCAGACCCTAGCTCGCAGAAATTCTCGTATTCCGTCCGTTGACAGCACTCAATCGTATTCTTTCGATGACAAAATTCCTCCGACTTCTTCAGTTCAAAGCATTACCACACACTCCGACATAAAATGCGAGGAATTGAATCCAACATTTATATCGTACGAGGATAGTTCAGCTAACTATGAAGATTCATATGGCATGAGTCCGTTTGACTATGAAAGTAACAGTTTACCACGTCGAGCTTGCAGCTATCATCGCCTGGACAATGATTTATATTCGCACAGTCTGCCTCGCAGAGATCCCATTTATCCACACGAGACTTGCAGGCACATAACGGATTGCACGGAGCTACTGGGTGATACAAACATCGCTGATTATCCAAGGCAACATTTGCTGCCACCACCACGCCAGTATCGTAAGGACACTGAAGAGCCGCTTACTTTTACAACCAGTCAGCAGTTGATTGAACCACCAAGTGTAGCTGGTGCAAATCGAAGATTGTCCATGGTGGTCAGCATGCAAAATATGGATGACACACCTTTTAAGAGGGACGACATACGGCGTCAGTCAATGCCAGTACCAACAAGAACTCAAAGATACGTTGATGGCTACGTCAATCTGAGCACGACAGACCACAAAACAAAGCCCACTTTCGACTCATCCGACGAAAAGGAGATATTTATTGATTTCAAGCCGCACATATCAACAATAGACACAACGAAGAAACAACAAAAACAACGAAAAGTTCAAAAGTCCGTTTCAGATGGTGAAATACTAACAATTGCACAGCAGAAAAAACCCGAGGACGACTCAATGTCCAATGCATCAGTGGAAAGCTCAATGATTGCAGACGCCGAAAGTGATGAGTGTGATGAAGAAAATGAGGAGGAGGAGGAGGAAAAGGAAGATCCTTTATATGAAAATGTACATTGCTATAATTTGATGATGTCCGAATCAGAAAAACGGAATAGATTTCGCAAACGCTCTATTAGCCTGGAAGATGCTGGAACTAAGAAGGAAAATGTCATTGCCAAGTCCGCTCCACCGAGTCCGTGCCAGGACGAACTGCTTGTTAATGCATCGACATATCCTTCTTCTGACTCATTGGCGAATGATTTGACACGTGATCATTCGGATGGTATTTGGAACGAATCACAAGTTACAGTTTTAACAGCAGATACCAGGGATCTAAATGAAACGGAACAATGCTCAAATCTTTTGTTAACACCATCTTCAAAGAGAAAAAATTTAATACTGCAACATCAACAGCGCAGTTCGATTGACACCGATGCTTTAGACTTCGAAGATCAGTTCACGACAGATCATGTAAGTTTTACTTCAATAAATTACTTCAGTCTTTGAATGTTTTTTTTTTATTTGACAAGTTTTCTGCCTTTCAGAGCCCGACTTTTAGCATTCTATCATCAAAAGCACCTGCCACACCGACTAGAAATGTGGTGCAGCCAAAGAGTCGGGAATTCAACACAACACTGTCAGTTCCAATGTGTATTGCAACTCCTATAATTGCCGTAACACCTACTGCCAGTACAACGAATGAATTGGAACTAAGAACCATCAGAAAGTCGCCAAGCAACAGCAGAAGATCATCGAAATCATTATCGCCAATTATGCAAGATGTTCGCAAAATGGAGCAAACGCCAAGCCAAGGCAACCAACATAAGTATAACTATTTGAAAATGTAGTTTAAAATGAACTAATAGCATCTTTCAATTTTCCAGGAATGTAGAAACTCAGAACTCTGGAAATTACTGTGTCTACTTTCGATCAGAGGCTGGAAAAAACAATACTGACCTCTCCGAGTGTAGCACCAATACTGATGAATATGTTACTTGTACCGATACATCGAAGCGCACTCCAGGTATTAAGACTCCGCCCACAACAACAAGCTCATCATCAACTACACAAGTACCAGGTTTGAAAACATAGAAATTTCCTCAAAGTGAAAGTTTAAGCACGTTTATGTACACGAAAACAAAATTTACAAGCTGGCTCCTCCAACATTTCATATCCTGCTGCTATCTTCCCATCCTTTTAAACAAAATGTGTGGTATTTGATGTTGTTGTTGTTTGGTGATCGCTTTTAGTGGACTTCTTTTGCGCTTTTTTTCCAATCCCTAGCTAACTGTACAACCTTTGTACATGTGTGTTGAAAATGTACATGTAAACTTGGAACTAAATATTTTTCGTTGATAAATTTATTTCAGTATCTGCACAAAGCTCTCAGACCGAAAAGACCCATGGTGGTTCCTCATTTGAAAGTGCATCTTCATTGTATTCTTCACGTGGCGATGTTATCTTTGACGACATAACTCAGGTGGAAGAGAAGCTAACCAAACTGAAATCTGAGACCGGCTCCACTTTAGGATTAGCGGATATGGTAACCCAGGAGACAAAGCTATCGCCATCGCACTCCATTAGTAGCACATCCTCCGGCAGCTACAATATGAAAGGCATCAAAATAACCTCGCCCTCTAAAACATCCAGAGATGCCATGGCACAGACAACAGCAACTTCATTGCTTATTATTACACCTCCCACAAAGACAGCAGGTCCGATTTCTGCCCACTTAGAGAGGCCCACTGTTACCAAAAAAACCGAATCAATATCGGATGATGAGCGCAGCGACAAGCGATACTCTTCATCTGGCTACTACGAGAGTCCACACGATGAAGAGCACTCCGTAGCAGGCAAGTTTCGACGACACCGTCTAGAAGAGGATAGAAAACGCAGAAGAACCATCATGAAACTCGATATTGAGAAAGAAAACATACGCGCTCTTACAAGTCCAATTAAGAAGGCGGAAGTGCAAAGTGTAGCTTCAACACACAAGGAACAATCACCTGAAAAGCAATTCATCACCAACAGTCTTGAAGCCACTACTAGTCCCAGTAAAATGAAACGATTCCGCCCAAAGATTCGCCGTCAATTTAGAAGATCATCACGAGATGGCGAAAATACACCCAGAAGACAAAAGAACCAGGTGGTATTGCATGGTTTGCCAACACCAGCTAACACAGAGAAACTTCTGGATGTAAGTGTTATAGAAACTGTGCCAAAGTCAGCAGAGGCCGATATCATGCACGGCAGAGTATCGCCTACGGGCAGAGTTCAAAGCTGCTCGACTACAGAAGCACCAACGAAACCTCTAGTCTGCTCAAATACTCCAAATGCTGACTGCTATCAACTTAAGACAAAATCCGTTGAGTCGCTGCGTTCTGTTTCGCCTGGCTCCGATTCGGTATTCTACAGCGAAGCCAATGACCCGAATAGTCACTGTTTGCATTGCGGTAAAGAAATGGAAGCTGCAAATGCCATAGCTGCTGTTGGAGCAGGAGATTCTGTTGAGTCGTTGGCAGGCATTGAAAACGATATTGAACAGGATATCGTTAAGCCGCCTTCAGACTTTGCCGATTCCCCAGTAGCCACCAAAACTACCCAGAGATTGTACAAGAAAATGGACAAACGGTTTCGATCAGAGGAAAGATACAACACTGAACGTGGACGACACTACAAGAGCAGACAAGAAAACATACGAGCCAAGGTAATTCTACAATCCATTCTACACTCACCCCCAAATGTAAAACTTTTAAAATATACAGAGCGAGGAACGTGGCAGAGAAAAATGTACACGCAGCCCTCAAACACTACGACCATCTGGCTCCAGTCCCTGTGTGCTGCCTGATGTTAGTGCAAATGAGCAAAGAAATCAAATAATATATCGTGGCCACTATGATAATGGTCGCTATTCCAGACTTACAGATGCCGATGTTTGGATGCAACTGGATCATCAGAGCTTTGGTGACTAGAACTCTTTACGCTGTCTTAGTACAAGATGCTTAAACGTATTTTTTAATTCTAGATCGACAAAGAGATCGTCGTGCATCAACTGAATCCGAGAAAAGTTTTCATGCCAAGTTTCAAGTTATTCTGCATCGCTTGGTGCAGCGTCGTTGTACTTTGGAAATGTATCATCGCCAGAAGAACAACAATTTCAGTAAGTTTTTCAGTGTGTAACACATTCTTAAAATATAGGCTGCAGTGGGGTGATGTGTAACACGTTTTTATTTGCTCCAATAAAAGTGTTAAAAAATTTACAGTTCCAATTCGAAGAGAGTGTTTTCATGCCTGTTGAATATTTTGAGAAATAGATGATCAAAAATTTAAATATTGCTTTTTTTGTCTTTTTAAAATCGGTGGGGTGATGTGTAACATCAACTAAATGTTGGTTTTAAGACCAGGAACTTAAATTTTTTTTATGTTTATTTAGACTTTTTATGTTAAGTAAGAGGATTATGATAAAAACTTAATGAATTAATAGCAATATCTCTTAAATCTGTCTGATTCTCAATGCACACACACACATTCTTTGAAGTTTAAAGCTCTGATCGTTAGATTCAATAGAAAACATGAATGGTTTTATTAAGTATAAAAAAACTACATTCAAACAGTAGGGGATCCAGAGAGAAAAATTTTAAATATTGAATTTTTTTTTATACTTTTTTTACTTTCTGTATTTGAAATAAAGTATTCTTATATAAATATTTTTAAAATAAATTTACAGATGTTATTATTTCACCTCTTTAAATTAACAACTTATTACGACTTTGTTTTTTATCATATTAAATAATTTTATTCAGCTAAAATCTTTCGACCACATCCTCTGTATTCAAAGCTATGTTACAGTGAATATGAAGCAACGCCAAGCCAACTAATCTTTTTTCAAGCATTGTAGTTCGGAGCCAGGTTTTAATTCAACGTAATGATGAAAAAGAACGTTCAGCGCTTGAATTGAGCACTGGCAGTGTGGAAAAAATTTGGATGATCTTCCGTATGGTTAAATGAGTGTCTTTATCACAGCATTGGATAGCTTCAAACGCTAATTTAATCTTAATTTAGTATTTTATCAGGAAGTAGTGATGTTAATTTGAATGCATCCATTATCGATGGAGGGAACTGTGTTTTGAGATCCCCAATAATATTATCAAGAAGAGATACATATACGGAAACCATGTAAAAAGCTTTCACATCATCTGTGGCATAGTTTTTACGATGTTTTTGTCAATCACAAGTTTTGAGTTTTTTATTTCAATGTTCAACTTATTTGGGATTAGTGTTGCATCTTTAAATAATTGACCAAAATACTCACCAGATTCTTGTCTTCGAGTCAATAATGTTGCTATCATACTACATCAGATGCTTTGGCTAAGTCAATAGCTTCTTTTTGAAGAATGATGATGAGTAGTTGTGTACGTGACAAAATGTCTCCAAGACAGAAAATTCCTACAATGAATTCACTGGTACATATAGCCGCAGTAAGAACTTGAAAATATGTTGGACGAAATAGCAATATTGAGAAATCGAGCACCTGCAGCTTTCTTTGTAGTTTGTTTGGGTTTTCTTTCCCATATTTTTTTTTGCCATCTTCTGCAACTGTAAAAGTTTCTGTGGCATTGTAAGAACACAGCTTTTCATTGGCTCCCTACCATAATTGGATTTTGGTCTGGGCTAAATAGTATGAACTGTGGCTATCTCATTTAATGCCATTAATGTGATTGTATTTCAGAGTTTGATGTTGTTGACTGTTTAATAGCAATTGTAATGTGTAAGATGTGTTACACATCACCCCACCGTTAGTGTGTTACACATCACTCTAATGTAAGACACTTTTTTCTTGTTGATGGTATTTTACCAGAACGTCTTTTCTTATATATAAAGATATTCAACAATACCACATTTTAACATTTAGTAAATTTTAAATAGCCTTAAATCTTTAAATTTAAAAGAAAAGTTTTTAACAAAAATTTTTCATGCTATTTAAGAACTCTAATGAAATGTATGCCTGCCTCAAGGTTTTCAGTTAGGTGGGAAAAATTCAATTCGTGGTAATTTTTGGGGATTTTTTTTTTTGGTAATTCCCATGGTATTTTTTGATTCAGAGTGGTATTTTTTAATTAGCGATGAAATTCAGAGTGGTATTTTTTTATTGCCGTGGGAAATAGGAAATTTTTTTCTATAGATGATTTTTCCACATTTATTCAGTAAAAACTTTATATGAAATCATTGCCATTATACGCATTAAACGATCTGTGTGAACCACGATTTTATGTCGTAAGTTACGTATGGTAAGTATGTAATTTTATGTCGTAAGTTGCGTTTGTTAAGTCCCTTAAATTGTTGTTGTTGCAAACTACGCTTCTGTAAATATATCGCTCTTACTCTATTAACATCACAAATACGGCGGTCATTAATATCACTGTTATATCTTTCGTTTTTTTAGTTTTAAAGAGTTAGAGTAACCGAAGTGTTAAGAATTGCGGTGGGACTTTTTTTGTTTACCTTTACCATGGTAATTTTGATGGTATTTTATTTATGGTACTGTGGGAAAAAGGTAGTTAACGCGGGAAATGTTCCGAATTTTAGCTGGCAACCTTGGTCTGCCTACTTCCAACACATAAGAAAAAATAGATGCTGTCTAAAGCAACATATCACAGTTGTTCATTTACTCATGTGTTAACATTTTGTACAAAAAATCGCGGTGTTACACATCATCCCATGGTACACATTACCCCCCCCCCCATCCCACCCTAAGCATAAGATAATTCGATAAGTTTTCTCTTACCCTGTATTATGGTATCTAATTTTGGCACAACGCGCTTTTACGACAAGTATTCTCACGAAAAGTGAGCGTATCGGAGAATGCATGGTGCTCACGCTCCACGATCACTTTTCCAATCAGTTTGATAAGGTTTTCCACCGCGCCAAGTAAGCATACGCAGCAACGCATCTGATCGGCCAACTCAATTAAGGGCAAATACATTGAATTGTTAAAAATAGTTTTTGTACGCAAAATGTACCTATAACTCGAACACAAGAGTTTCTATTATTGTGAATAGAATAGATTTGGAAGACATTGAACTATCTGCTATTTTTTTATTTACAAGATGATTGGTAGGTTTTCTGTGGTTTATACGGCACTGCAACAAAACCAAATTATCACAGACCAAACTGAATTTGTTTACATGTTGAACATTTATAGAACTTATTTCATCGAATTCCTCTGCGGACTCTGTGCGTCGTAAGCTAGAAGATATTCTAAAACTTATGCTTCTGGTTTGGGCGAGGGAAGGACAAGTATTGTCGAAGATTGCACATGAAAAACATGGTAGCTACGTAAAGTAACACACTGATACCGACTTTTCTTTTACAACTGACTGCAATTACATGCACTCATTTATTTATTTACTCTCCTTCCGTGTTTAGGCATTGACAAAACGGTTGTGGTCAAGAGCGATTCTGGTGAATTTGGTTTTCGCATTCATGGTTCCAAGCCAGTTGTTGTGGCAGCAATAGAACCCGATACGCCAGCCGAAAGTTCTGGGCTGGAAGTTGGAGACATTATTATATCAGTCAATGGCGTTCAAGTGTTAGACAAACATCACACTGAGGTTGTAAAGATAGCACATGCAGGCTGTGACACTTTGGAACTGGAAGTCGCTCGCACTATAGGCGTACTCATGAATGAGCAACAAGAACCACCAAGCAAGCCTCTGTTCAGTGGTTATCTCTGGCGGCAAAGTGGTCAAGCCAAGGGAACCCCAAACACAAAGAAATGGGTGCGCCGTTGGTTTTGTCTACGCCCTGATCACTGTCTTTACTACTACAAGACTGAAGAAGTGGGTGTCTGTAAAAAAATTTAACAGCTCTTCATAACAACATTTATATTTCTATTAGGATACACAGCCAGTGGGTGCCATGATTATGGCTAAGCATACAGTGGAACAGTGTTCGCAGGACATTGGCAAACCTTTTGCTTTTAAGATAGACTCTGGCGAAGGGATTCCCATGTATGTGGCAGCGGACTCTGAGGAACTTGCCAACCAATGGATGAACACACTTAAGCACTCGGCAGTGCAAGCAGATCCTTGGCTGGAAAAATGGTATACAGGGTTTAGACGCGCATCGAATTTGTAGTAATCGTTTTTTTAAATTTAGTGCACGCACGCTGCAAATGCCTCCCAGTGGTATTTTAAGACCGGATTGCTTTGGCTATCTCATGAAACTGGGTTCTAGATGGTGTGGTTGGTCGAAGCGTTACTGCGTGCTCAAGGATGCTTGCCTTTACTTCTATCAGGATGCCAATAGCAAAAATTCATTTGGTAATTATTTGTACCTTTCGAGTCTTTAAATTCATTCGATTTTACTTTATCTTAAACTACCAGGCATGGCTTGTCTACAAGGTTACAAAGTGGCCTCAATGTCAACTAATGCTTCGGGCAGAAAAAACTCATTTGAGATTATTCCAATGGAGCCAAAGTTGCGCCACTACTATTTTAGCACTGAGTCCGAAATGGACAAGAAAAGGTAAGTTACAAAAATTAGCGACAAGCATTTTGGAAAATTTTACACACTTTCGCCTACAGGTGGATATCTGCTCTGGAGTACTCGATTGATCGCTGGATCAAGTCCGGGTAACTAAAACCCATCAATACAACAAAGTCTCGACTCAAAAAAAAACGTCGTAGTCTAAGCAGTTATTTGAATGATCAATAGATCACATACATACACTTAAACTAATATTAAAATGAATTGAAAACATTATTGAAACTATTTAACTGTATATAGGACCATATAAGGTGTTCCGTTACAGACTTGTTTGTATTGTATTTTAAATGTGTTGCCTAGTGTTAAAAAAAAACCCAAGACATGATTTAAACAAAAAGGACTAAAATATATTCCATAAAAAAATATTCTAAACAAACCTTACACTGAAAACAAAACAAAAATTATTATTAATTTTTATAAAACATAAAAAAAAAACATTTTCAAATTTAAGTTTATACAACACAGTATTTGCAGTGTAAAAATTAAACTAAATTTAAGATAATTCTGATTAAAGGAAATATTAATTAATAATAACAAGGACGTAGTCTGAAAAAATATTATTTTTGTAACATTTAAATAGGCATGCCAAATGATGAGTTAAATTCTTAGCTTAATATTTTTAAAAAAAATTACTTTACTTTATTGTTATAAAAAAATTGGTCCAACATGTTTTTTTATGCAATTTATTGAATTGAAAACTAGTTATAGAAGTGTAAAAAAGCTATACAAAAACCAAAATAAGAACCTAGTTGAAAAATTAAATTAATAATTATTAAAATTTAGTTAACAAGCAGTTTTTAATAAAAACCATATAAATACTTAAGAGGGACTAATTTGTAGGAATAAAAATAAAAAAAAAAAAATGAGCTATACACTATGTTCAGTATGGAAATTTGGTCAGATGGCATGCTTGTCTGTGAGTTACTTAAAAATGTTTTTTTTTTGGCTATGAGCCGTTAATAACGACCAATCGAGGTCCTTAAAACAAAAAACCGTGCCAGAACTTCTTCGAAGATGGTGCACTAAAGTCTTATGCTGACGTTTTTTATTGTAATTTACATACATATTACATACTTTAATTTTATAGATAAATTCAGAAATGTACACACGAAATATTTATGTAGTTGTTTTTGTAATTTATATGTACCACCAGTGGCGTAGTTACGATTTGGTAAAGGGCGGGAAAAAATTTAAAAAAACAATATGTTAATGCCTTTTTTTAGAGAATATTTTAATTTTGTCAGCTACTGACAAACAATAAAAAGTTGATGTACGTTGCACTATTTATGACAAGTTAATTTTATATGAAATTAATGCACTATATCAAGTTGCCTACACTTTAAGGATGTAGTCTGGACTTCGGGTTCGTTTTTGAACCTTATTTTTGAGGGGATTTTTTTTATCGATATCATTAATAAAAAAATTGTGTTACTCAATTCTATACAATGTTATATGTAGCTGTTTTACGCAAGTAATAACATCACTTGGAGTCATTTTAAACAAAAAGACCAAATTAATTATTGCCCAGTATTGTGGCTCTGGCGCGTACTATACTTATAGATTTTATTTAAGGAGGGACACGACATTCGCGGCAAAGAAAACAGAGCCTTTTTTAAAAATTCATAACTCAGTCATAACTCAGTCAAAAACAAACATTTTTCCAAAATTTTTTTTTATTATTATAGAGAATTGAACAAATTACAAGAAAAAAAAAAAATTTTAAAAAATATATTTTTCACTCCAACATGGTTTTATAGAACTCCAAACTGGCGGCAGAGAAAAAAAACGGGGCCTCGTGGTTGCAGCGCTGGGAGTTGCAAAAATTATCCGATCTGGACAAAAAAATTACTTTTTTAAATCTTAACAAAATTGGTTATCGTATGACACGAGCTTTTTTTTTTAATTTTTTTTCAATTTTTGGTGATGTTCCAAATTTGAAAGTGTGTTTTTTCGATAAAAATATTGACTTTAAAAAGTCATACAAAATCGAAAAAAAAATATTAAAAAAAAGCTCGTGTCATACGATAGCGAAACAAGTTTAAAAAAATACAAAAAAAAAAAAAAATTTCGTCAAAAAATTAACCCGCTAGTGCCGCAACCAGTACGAAAAACATGGTTTCCAGATAAACGCGTTCAAAGTTTGTGAACAAAGAAAAAAAAGGTTATCTTCAATCTGCCATGCCTGCTTCGTACTGTATGTCTTCGTTATCTTGTGTTGTGCTGTTTCTTATAGTTTTTTTGCAATCGTTTAGCAATTCGGGCTTCTTTTGAAGCTTTATATGCCTTCACTCTGGTGCATTTCAAACGACTTGCATCATTTCCTTTGGAGAAATTCAATGCTATAGCTACTATTGTGATACCAAGTAGTTGAAACATTTGCAAATAACTAAAACCCACCCTTCAAATAGGTACGAAATAACAACCACCAAAAGTCAGGTAGTAAGTAAAACAAGTATATACCAGCTGCCGTACGTAGGTAGCGCAAAAATTAAAAATGTGCTCTCACTATTCCGGCTGTAACTTTTGAACCCGCAGGAATTTTTAAATGAAATTTTTAGAAATTCTTAGAATCTTAAGAATATTTACTAAAATACAAAATTATTAAAAGAAATATTTCAAAAAACAGCCAATATCAGGTCCGCCCTTAATAAATAACAAAAAGGCAGACTTTAAAAGTAAAAAAATGTATGGTACTATCGTTGAAAATCGGTAACAAAAAGTAAAATTATTTTTATAATTACCAGGCAGAGCCAAATAGACGTATACTTAAATTGGTTTCAATTGATTACTTTTTACGGGTACCTCCCTTAAACCGATATTAATTTTTTTCATAATTTTGTATGGGAAGTTCATACAAAAGTTCGCCGATCTTAAGAAAATTTGGTCAGAAGAGTAGAAAAAAAGAGTAATAGATGTGTACTTAAAATCTTCCTGAAACATATATTAATTTTTTTTACATGATTTTGTATAGAAGATAGATACAAAAGTGGACCAATCATTATTTAGAGGTATTTTTTTCAAAATTTATTTGTTTTTAAAAGGCGAGAAAAAAAGGGATTTTTAATAAATTTTTTTAATAAATTAATGTAAAAGCATTATATTTTCCGTAATAAAGATTTTGAAATTGAAGCTAAAACAATGTTTCACCACAACTATTAATGGACTATATATACTTCAATCTCCTTTTTTATTTTGAATTTTTTGATTGTATTAAGTATCAATTCGCTTAGTGTCTTTTATTTATATTTATTTTTACTTAGGAAGGTTGTTTTGTTAATATTATAATATATTTATATTTTTACTGGGTTTAACCATATGTTTTCCCATTAAAGTTGTTTTGCCCCCGAATAAAAAAATATTTCAGGCGCCTCTGATTGTTGTTTGTTATTTTTTCCCATACCCTAATAACGGTAAACAGAAACAATATAAAACAAACATAAACAATAATTCGATAAAATTTCAAAAAATTTATTGATTTAGAGGTATATTTGAAATCGTGTTTTGCAGACAAGCAGAACAAATCAGAATTTATCTTTTCATAGCCTTTAAGATAAAGGACTAAGGTTATCAATTAAAAAAAAAAAAAAAAACGTCGTTAATAATAAAAAGTAATTCTATGTCTGTCCAAATTTCCAAAATTTGTCGTTAATGCTAGTTATTTTCTTGTTTTTTGAATATTCACCAAAATGCTATTGTTTATTTTTTTTTTTAAAAATTCTTAAAACCAAAAGTGGAGCAGAGTCTTTTCTTTTAAATTTTATTTTTGATTAAAATTAATTTTTAGAATTTTTCCTGTGAGCATCAAGAACACATCGGAACTACCTAGAATATTACTAAAAAATTAGACAAGTTTACATTATGCGTACATTTCTTATGTTTAAACAAAAATGTTTTGGATTTACGTTAAGGGGATGGTACTGTTTTAAAGCCGAAAAAAGGCATATTTTCAGGATTTTTTAAAAAATTAAAAATTATCGAAAAATAAATCCGTGGCAGCGATTCTCCGGAGGCGCTTCGAAAAAAAGTTGTTTTGCGGTGAGCACGGATCATCTGAAAAAAAAAAATGCAAAATTAGTTGAAAAAGCTAATATGTTTCTCGAGCTAATACCGAAGAGTTTTCTTTTTAACCGCCTCATTTTGTATATCGAAAACGCAAACCAACGAAAAGCAAAACACGAGAAGCAATAAAATTTTGTATGTAAAAAAGTATTGCTTCTCGTATCTTACTTGTCGTTGGCTTGCGTTTTTCGATAAACAAAATAAAGCAGTAAATGTTTTTTTTTTTTTTTTTTTTTGGTAGCGTTTTGAAATCTAAAACGCGATCCCCGCTGAAAAATTGAGTTATTTTATTATTTTGAAATAGGACAAAAAAAAAAACACTTCGGCATTACCTGTTGATTTATGTGTGGAAATAGTGCAACAAATTTCAAAACTATCGGTCGAGTAGATTTTGCGGTACGTGTACACCGACTTCAAAAATGTTGTTTTCCAGAAAATCGATTTAAAGTCTCGATTTTAAATCGACTTTAAGTGAGATTCGCTCATTTGAAAAGCTGTATTTTCGTTAGTTTTAGCACGATTTACATGAAATTTTTACAAAATACTCTTCAAATGTTGCACATATAAAAAAGAATATACAAAAATGTCCCAACATTTTTTTAAAACAGTGCCATCCCCTTAATAGAAGTATTATCTTTCAAAAGATACCAAATTTGTACAATTTCGAGAGCAAACATTTTTCTATTTATTTCCACTGCGCAAAGCACTGTGCGCCGCGGCGTGCTTTCGAATATATGCTATAAATTTGTAAATATTCCGGTCTAAAATATTTACAGTAATATTTCAACTTTTAAAATATGCCAAAATAAAATCGATTTTTTACTTCCATCCTTTTTACAAACTACATCCTTAATAAAGCTCATTTAGAACATCATCCGTATAAACAGGCACATTTTGGTCATTGCTACGGAAGCAGTCAATTTGTTGAATCGATTCTAAAATGATTAAATTTTAATACATAAAAGGCAAGCATGCGGCTCCGCACCTAATATCGCTCAAACTGTAATTATTTTTTGACATTATATCAGTGCTCTTCTCACATATACTGTCCTGAAAAATGTTAAGACTGAAAGCTTGGTTGCCTTTTATGTCTGTGCATACTTTCAGGCTGAACATATTTCAGGACAGTATTGTTGTAAAAGCACTGTAATAATGGCAACAAATATTTGCAGATTGAACGTAAATGCTGCCAACCCGTCGTAGGACAGGCTTTTTTACTAGCAATAAATAATTCTGTGGACATTTGAAAAAACAAGTATGGACATTTGAGCAAACAAAATGTATTGTGTAGATATTATTATTTTTATTTCTTTATTAACTATAATTAAAATTAGAGATTAAGGCGGTCTTCTCATTCAAAACCCGTTTTATACGATAGCCGATACGTGGGCTGTTCAAAAAGTAATGAGACTTCAAAGTTGGTGGTGAAAAAAAAAGGTGTCGTCACGGCGGCCACGATTCCGGGTCTCCGGAGCGTCTGAAATGAAAAAAAAAACGGGGTTATAATCAGTATAGATGTAATTCTCGGGTGAACCTCAAGCTTAATTTTGTGATTTTTTTGACAAAATGGCGGCCATTCAAAAAAAAAATTTCAATTTCGAGTTTTTTTTTTGTAGTGTAGTGTAAAAAAAAAATAGTAAAAAATTTTTTAAAATTATGGTCGAGGTTCACCCGAGAATGGTGACTATTCTGCGTCGATTCCACTTTGTTTCATGAAAATCGGTTCAGTTGAACTGGAGATATCATGGTCGCCAGTTCGAAAAACGTGGGTTCGAGATAAACGCGTTTAAAGTTTGAAGTAATTTTTT
Organism: Coremacera marginata; assembly: GCA_914767935.1. Classification (NCBI taxonomy): domain Eukaryota; kingdom Metazoa; phylum Arthropoda; class Insecta; order Diptera; family Sciomyzidae; genus Coremacera; species Coremacera marginata. Next base: position 7,910,603 of record OU612045.1, read on the forward strand.
TGGGGAAAAAAAAAAAAATCAAAAATGTTCAAATGCAGTTTTAAAGAGCTGACAATTTTCACTTACAAATATTAGTCGGCGATGCCAGCTCCATACAGGCCACCTTCCTCTTTTTCGTAGAAAGTGCTTTCTGCTGCCCTCTCTGCTCTGCGAGCCGTTCTGCCAGCTTTTGATGATGCCGCAGCTCGAGTCTCTGATCGGTTCAATCTGTCTTCATTGCGAGATAGTGCGTATTCGTATGCGTTTTTGCCAATCGCAATACCCATCAAACCCATAATTTTAAGTATGGGTATAAAACCGTCGTTGAAGAGGCACGTTGCAATGAAATTGGCCACTTCGATGGTGCGTGCGCCTGAGTTGATGTGTTTGGGCGAAAGTGACCAAAGAACAGAATTGTAGGACTCATTGGAATTCTGAGTTTCAGATCCAAGGCATCTTTCAAGCAAATTATCTGCCGACAGCGCTTCGTAAGCTGGTTTTATTACCTCCATCACCAAATCAAATAGCTCATTTTGACGAAGACCTTGCTTCACAAAAAAGGCTGTATCTTCTAAAGTATTTCGAATTTCTAAAAATCCTTTTAGGGGCATATTCACAACTACCCAAGCTATAAATAAATGCAAAAAAAGTCGAAAAAAAGTTGCTCAATGAGAAGAACGCCTTAATGAAAATTACTAAGCACTCGCTGCCAAGGCTATCGGCTTTATTTAGATTTAAATATTGTTGTAGATACTAAGATTTTTTAAATTGTGATAAATTAAAGTAACGTTGTTTTCTGTGAGGTGAGTTAGGACATCTAAAGTATTAATGTTTAATTAATTGACATAATAATTGACGAATCGAAGCAATGGCGTTGCAGTTAAGTAAGATGTGGGCTACCGATAATGTTGTGTCATTACAAAAGATGCATATGGTTCTCTTTTTATTAAATGTAGGTGTGTTCAAACTGTGTGTCCCAATCGGATCCTTGTGTTGCATTTATTCATCCAAACAGAGGTCGTTGTTGGAAGTGAGATTGCAGTATGAGATGCATTAAATTGTTTATAGCCATGGTTATAATTGGTCCATTGGGCTTGCACATTTTCCAGAAATCCGTCTGAGCATTTGCTTGATATAGCTTGCCTTATAAATGGGATAAACGTTGTCAGAGGGGCAACGTTTTGTTGCAAGTTTTGCTGCGACCTCAGCAAACTCATTTCCACGAATGCCAGCATGTCCTAGTATCCACATTAGTTTAACTTTCCTTTCCATTTTCAAACAAACAAAGAACTATAGAATTTTCAATTATTCTTTTCCATTATTCATTTTTTAATCATTATTCATTTGTTATTTATAGTTGATTTTTTATTCATGGCTTAGGTTTGAATGAATAACAAATGAACAATAAAATTAAAAATGATTAATGAATAAATTATGAATAAAAAATGAATAACAAGTGTATATTGAATATAAAAGGAATAATGAAGTGCAAAATTTATATTGAAGACAAAATTAATAACGGATAAAAAAAGAATAATTGAAAATTCTGGATTTCCCTGTGAATTGCATTCTTTGGAATAGCATTCATATGTAAAAAAAAAAATGATTCCTTGATTTGAATAACGAAATGAATAATTATTCAATTTTTTGAAAATTGAATGTGAATTAAAAAATTTTCATTATGAATATTGCATTCATTGAATGGATTCTTTTTTCGCTTATCACTGATTCACCTTTATACGTATATAGATAAAATAAAATTGGTTGCTTTACAGCTCTGACTTAAAAAACAAAATTCAGCTAATATCAGGCAAGTATTTTATATGAGAAATCGTGTATGCGAAAGTGGATCCACTATTTTTGCAATATCTCGAGTACCGCTTATCCGATGTTGTACAAATAAGTTATATAACCCGTGCCATGACTAGCCAAACCCTAAACAAAATTTAAACAACACCATTGTAACTGCTCTGCAGTGATAGAGTAACATACGGACAACATTAAAATTTAATGTATATAGATACAAAGATAATCATGGAAAATTTTCTTAACTTGCTGGAAAATTGTTTTGGCAAATGTCCACAGAATTGATTTTCTGTAACTATTTATAGAACGTATTCATTTAAAAAAAGTTATCCGTGCCTGCTTTATTGAGTTTTTCATGTATGCCATTATTTGCCTTATGCATGAAAAGGTAAGAATTGCTAAAATTTTCATCAATCCCTTTTCATTTGAAAAAGTGTTCTTGAGACACATATTTATTACATCAATAGTATTTTTGGCAGTGCGCCTTTACGGTTCAAGTATTTCTTCCATAATTTCGGCTCAAAAACTGCTGTTGGTCAAGGATACTCGAGAAATCACTCATACAACTCAAAGTTTTGAAAATATTTATACGAAGTGTTATCCTCAAAAAGTGCCTGAATGCCAATAACAGTCTTTTCTTCAACTCACTTTTATAAAAATTGAAGAATTCGTAAAGTAATTTCACGAAAATGTAGTTTTATTGACAGGCCGACATTCTTTTAAGTTCTTGTTAGTCTCTGCTGAACCCTCAATGCTCTCTGTCAATGGCTTTGCTTCCTGAACGATTTGCCAAAACTTTTTTCATTCGAGAAAGTTTAATAATTTCTTACTAAGCATAGTGCGCCAAACCGACTGCTTCAATTAAATCAACATTTGATTTTTAGATATTTGGTCTCAACTAAATTTTGATGAAAGACTTAAAATAAATTAAAAATAAATAAATAACTTTGGCATTTGGCTCATCAATTTAAATTTCTTCTAAGGCATGATATACATGTTGGAAAAACAGCCTACTCAATTTCTTTTAACACTTAAAAATAGCGTAATTTTAATATCTATCAATAGCCTATAGGGGATATATCCCCTTTACCGTGCCCACCGTACCTACGCCACTGTGTACCACACACACACATACACACACACCATATACCAATCAATATCAAGTGTTTTGTAATCCTAAGTGAGATTTTTCTGAGCGATTTAATGAGTAAGAAGAAGTAAGAGCCGCCGCAACATTTTTAAGTAAGTATGTTAGTATTCACTTGTCCGCGACAAAAATTGATTTGACATTGGAAAGATTTTATGAAACTATTTAAAGAAAAGGTAGACATTTAAAAAGTCTGAAGAAGATTCTTAAGCCTTTAGCCTACATAAGTCTGAAGCGGTGTTCTTTTACAGAAGATAACTAAGGATAGCAGCCAACTTGAATCAGCTTCTTGAAGTTATAAGCTAGGAATCTTCTTTGAAATCGATTCAACATAAGATCTGTTATTCGCCAGAACTCAAAATTGCTTAAAGAATTTTTCATTCTACAAGCTAATATATTATTAAAAGAATTAATACTACAAAAAAAGAAAACAAAAACAAAAACTAGAGAGCTTTAATTATTATAAAATAAATAATGTATCTATGTATATGAAAATAAAAATGTTTTACTAACGCTGTAGATGGTTGCAGGTAGATGAATGGTAATTATTTAAGTTGCAGCTATGTTTGTACACCGTGGAACCCAACGTAGCATGGAACGCGTATTGCTTCTATTCTGAACTTGTTTCTTTCTTATCAGCATTCACTCACTGCATCTGATATTCAGTGCAAACACTGCTGCAACGGTGTGCAGCGTTCCTCCGTTTATTGACTTACGCAGCAAGGCATTCCTGTTCGATTATTAGCGCACTTCCAACAAAAACTCGGCATGAGGTGGTAGCACTATCACAAAAGAAACCTAGAAGCCACACGTGGAAGCTACAACAGGTAGGCAGACGACAAGCATTCGACCAGAATTGCAACCAGTTGAAAAGTATGAAAATCAAAATAAAAGGGTTTGGAAGGATTGCAGAGTATGGCATAACTTACAACATTCATTTGAATTCTTTGAATATTATGGTTGTCATAATATGTTGGCAAGATTATTCTAAAAAATTATTCTATGATAAATAGGACGGTACCAAAAAGGTAGTTAGAAGCTTTACTTCAAATTGAAGGCAATGTATAAATATTAAATTGAGAAACAATAAACTTAAGATTTCCATAAAACTTTATTAAATTTCCTTGTTCCTTAGGTGAGTGCCTTATGGCCAAAGTATAAATTTTAATTATTTTTAAGCTTCACGGTTTTGAATCTTTAGTTATGTTCCCAAGCTTTTTATTTCATTATATTGTTTTATTTTTAGAGAACTTAAATGAATTCAGCCACCACAACCAATGCTCGAGTAAGTTCATTAAAACCGCGAGCCACAACATTTAATGCAAGGCAAAAAACAGTAGTAGCAAAATAATATGTACATTTTTTTTTTATGAGTCGTACTCGGAGCTAAATTATATACACTGCCTTATCATATTGCTTCGGATAGACTTGCTACTCTTGCACAGTGGAGCAAATTTGGTTTAGGCCAAAAAGAAAAAAAAAATACAAAGAGAACAAAATTTATGTATAGAATCATGGAAATTGAGTAGCTACTATTCATGAGTTTGCACTTGTAAAAAAAGGAATCATTAAAAGAATGGTCATATATTCAAATTTTGCCATATTTAAAATTTAAATATCAATATTTATTAATAAACCATATTAATATTATGAAAATATTAGGAAATATTGCTAATATTAAGGTTTATTTCTCTAATCTGTTAGAAGTCCCTTCTAAGACTGGATTCACTGACCACCTTCAGCAAGTTTTTACGAAAATTCTCTCACTGTCAAGTCTCTCTCACTGAGCGGAAAGCACAAAGACTTCATATAAAAAAAAAACGTGCAAGACTTGCTGAAGCTGGTCAGTGAATCCAGCCTAAATTTACTGGCTGTGAGATCGTTCCAAATGTCTCGAACTATTTATAAAGTTTTGATAATTTCATCTGGAGCAAAATGTACCATATCAACAAATCAAAACTTGTTACCAAGTGTTTTTTAAATCTTGATTAAAAATAAGATTAAGCATTACCAAATTGTATATTTGAATCTGAACTATCACATCATAATATTTAAAAGTTTTCAGTTTGAGCTTTATTTCTGATTGTAGTGATTTCAAGGGTGGGAGAAACATTTGAAAATTGTAAAATATTTGAAAGAATGTAAAGGATTAGGGATTTTCTCAGATTCCCAATTAAAATATTTTTAAGATTTCGTCTCTCAAAATGCGTGTCTCTGGACTTATAGATTTTATGCCTTTGATGGTAAATTGAGGTTGCTGTTTAATATTTATAAGCAAAAATTAGATTCCACAATGGTTTAGCGGGCCTTGGCAAGCACAAAGACCTCGGCTTGTACAAAGTTAATTATAAGTTAAGTGAATTTAATTGTGTTGATATCTCTTCACTCTTTATTTAATGTGGACTAGTTCTATTTTGAAGATTATCTTATTTATTTATTTACCAAGCGAGGTATTGTTTCTTATTCTAAGAGTTACCTTTTTTTTTTCTTTTTTTCCTCTCTCAATCTCTTGTTTTGTGGTGACTCATGATAAGTAGTGTGGGTGTAGTCCACCCACCTAATTGATACGATTTTCATAAACATAACCAACATGTGGTACACATTAGACATCTGCACGAATACATCCGAACGCCTCTTCAAAATATTTGCTTGAAACACGTATACTTACACTCTATCATTGTCAACAACCAATTACGAGTGAGTACACTACAAAACAAAAGTAAACATTCAAATACTGTACTCAAAACCGAAATGTTTTCGATATGAAATTTCGTATACCAAGTACATGTATATAAGTTAGATTAAATAAAAGAATGTGAAAATAATTCATACAAACCTTAAAAAGAATAAAATTCAATTTTTTAAACTTCAATACTTTTAAATGTAAGTGAATAAAATAACTAAAAATATAGTAGACTTTTTTATACATAATTTTTTAACATGATCTTCATATTTATTTCGAGCGGTACAGTAAAATCTACTTGGTATGTTTTGAAAAGACAATAAAGTAGTCTGCAGAAAATTCGCTATGCAACTAACCCGGATGTTGTACACTACTCGCTTCAGCCTGTGTTTGATTTGAAACTACTGTACACAAGTTTGAAAGATACTATAAAATGTGGTACAGTACGAAAGTGTGCACTTTGCTGCAGGCAAAACAAATGTATTCATGCAGATGCCTAGTAAACATAACTTTATACTCATAATTTACCTTAAGCCTGGATTGATTTTGGTTAATAAGAAATTTAGAGAGGGTTCGCTTGAAAGAGGATTTGGATATGGAAGGTGAGAAGTAAACGGAAACGTTATTGAATTCTCTATAGCATCGATTGATGGGTTGATTGTTTGCGTTAGTAGTTTGGTGCTGATATTCAGTTAACAGTCGAGTATTCCCATTACGTTTTATTGGATTGTTGAGGCGTATCATACTAGAAATATATTCGCTGTGAATAGCACCAATAATAACATCGAAATTGAAACATGAGTCCAATAATGATCTCTTGATGATAATGGCATCAAGATTAAAAGGCTGATTATGTTTTCATATGAAGAAAGGCTATATAATCACGGGGCTATACATGTCTCTCAGTGTGTATAGTAAGAATTGCTTTTGAATAGTTTCGAATCTCTTGCTATGGGCATCAAAAGACAGATTCCAATGCACAGTGTAAGGATGCAGTGGTCCAAATATTTTTGAATACAGTTGCTTGTGTTTTTATAAAACCGGGATGTTTGCTGGCTCTTGACATTTTATCATAGTGCAGATTAAAGCGCATCTTGCAATCGAATACTACTCCAAGATCCACTATATGATTGACTCTTTTAAGCTCGGTACTATTAAGGTGGTAAGCATGTAATGTTATGTTGTTCTTTTCAGTCAAAATTTTTGACTACAAAATTTGCATCTGCCTCTGATTTGATTACATAGTACATTTTTTAAATTATCTGTATACATAAGGTGTGGTATATTGTTCAGGACTTCTAACAAGTCGGATAGGCATTTGTTGAAAAGAACAGGACCAAGGTGGTTACCTTGCAGCACTCCTGAGGAGACTGCAATTTTTTTGACTTTGTAAGAATTCCTTGGAATTTAACATACTGGGATCTGCCGTCAAGATATGATTTTAGCCAATTTAGTATGGGTCTCGTAATACTGAATTTTTGTAATTTGCGTGTTAGCATGCTGTGATCAACTCGATCGAAGGCTTTACTGAAATCAGTGTAAACAGCAACTATTTGGCGTCCTTTTTTCATATTAATTAAAACATCCGATACCTTGATCATGAGATTGGATGTTGTAAATAGTTCTTTACGGCGTTAGATAGATGATTTCCAATATAAATTAAATGTCCTATAAGTCAGTGATTCTTTAAAAATAATGTATAATGGCAGAAATAGTTGGTCTAAACATCGCACCAGGAAGCTTGTAGGTATTAGGTTCGGTACAGGTTCTTTAAATAAATCCAGTTCTTTTATGGCATTAGAAATCTCTTCCTGCATTAAATTTATACTATTTGTATATAATTTATACCACAATAGTTGCTCTGGGAGGAGATACTTCAAATTGGGTAAATTGACAAAAAGACCTCCTTAAAATGATCCGTATATACTTTGCTGATTTCATGAGGGTGGGACGAAATGACATTACCTTTAAATATAGACTATGGACAGCCGCTAGATTTACGCTTCATGTTAACAAAGTCAAAGAATTTTTATGGTTCTTGCATAATTTTTTCAAGGATAAGGTTGTACGCTTCTTGGAGTTAGGATAAGATTGGTTAAAGGCAACTTTAGACAACTTTAGGCAACATTAGAAGAGAAAGCAACCGTTAAGGCTGTATGGCGAATAGAGTTAGCTAAAAAATTTTCTGCATCACTATATGGACTAAGCTTCATTTCCTCAAATTTTCTTTACTCAAAACAAATGTAGGTTATCTGTGTGCAAAGAGAACATATTTTTTTCTACCTTCTTTGCGTAGCCGTGGTGCAGTGGGTAGAGTGTGTGGACTATACGCCAAAGATCCGTGGTTCAATTCCCACCTGGCACAGAAAGTTTTTTCAGTTTAATTAATTTTTCTGTTCGGCCGTCACTTTTCTGCAGACAATGGCAAACCTCAGAGAGTAAAAACTGCCATGAAAAGCTTCTTGAGAACATAAGCCGTTCGGAGTCGGCATAAAAACATGTGGGCCCAGTTCTCGATCATTTGTGTTCAAACATTTCACAGCACACCCCTTCGCGCGAAATTATCGCATGTGCCAAGAAACAAATTTTAAAGGAAATCGTTTTTTCTCCTTTTTAAACACTTAAATATTGTTTTATCTGTGAGTAATGGTTATGAAAGGACGACATAAAAATGAGCAATCCGCTTCACATTCTACTTCAAATATAAAAAAATAAATATTAAATATAACAACTGTCACATAATATTAACGATAATTTCGCCCACAAGAAAAAAAAATCCATTGTAACATTCGATAAAATATACAAACCACTTTTGGCGTAACTGTGGGGATTTCAGCAAAAATATTTTTCCAGGTGAGGCGTTGTGGTATGTAGAACAAATTTGCATCAAAAAGACAAATTTCGAAAAAATGGCACATACGATAATTTTGGGCAAAGGGGGTCGATATTATTCTGGGTCGTCGACTACTATGTTTCTGACACTTAAATTCAGAACATAAGTTCATTATTTACTACACGTTTATTTATATAGCTTGTTCCACTGTATCATATACGGAGTCGTCTACTGAATTCATGTTTTTTTTTTTTTTATTTTGCTGCTTTTATTATAGCGATTACCTTCTGATTTCGAACCTTTTCGTTAGATGTCGACTCTTGAGAGGCAGCTCGAATCGCAGTAGTTTCATGAACATACATTTTTTTATTTTTTATTTTTTTATTGCCTCTCATTGAACTCACCTTGCCGCACTTACACCGACTCTTGAGATTGCTATGGCTGTAGTTATGGCGCACACCTTTCGACAAACAGGTAAGTTGTATCTTGTATTTCAGTCCCAGTCAGAGTTCCATGTCAGAGCGGAAGATAGAGAGTAGAAAGAGAGTTTGTTTTTTGTTAACTACTCTCAGTCTCACTCATAAATGGGTTCAAGAGGATAACTACGTTAATAACTGCCAACGAGATCTGTTGCTTTTTCGGTTTAGGCTCGATGCCCCCAACAGAGTTTCGCTCGGATTAGTCGTCGAGAGTTGATCGTACCTATCGCACCTGTACTTAGCCTTCTTGTCAAACGTACGGACGGTTTATTTGTTTTACCAATACAAACGTGTTGTTTGAACGTGTGATATACACCCGTATCTGTGTGTTTGTATTCGAGTTTGTTTGAACTTGCTGCGCGTCTGTTAGCTTGCTGTCGAATACTTCTCGTTCCCACTTACGAAACCAGCCACGGTACTGGATACAACCGAAACGTTTTTCTGGCGTGTGGGAAGAGATTGGGACTACTTGAGGAGCGATCTGGTAGCTGCACTGGCTTCAGTTCCTATTTCAAGACAAAATACAGAAAAACACCATTTCGCTGCGATCGTTGTTCATAGCCACGAAGTGTAGTTGGAGTGCATAAAAAAAAAAAAAAAATTCCAATCGTCTATGAGCGTAGAACAGGTTTTTTGGGTCTTGTCGGTTCGGTTCGGTGTGGTTCCACTGAAAAAATATCGGTGAAGTATAGCTTCAGACATTTAGTGAGATTAACAATAAAGACTTTGAAGAAAAGGGTTTAAATAAATTGCTGGCAAAGACTGCGTTCTTTAACTGTGTGTTGTATGTGAAAAATAAATTAACTAAAACTGCTAACTAACTGGTTAGGATCAAAAAAGTTAATTAAAAAAAAAAATTAATAAATTCGCTGCACTTCTAAAAGATCGGCGTGCATAATTAAAAGAAAGAAAAAAAAAACCAAGAAGCTGAAGAAGCTATAATTGCAAAGCTTAACGCTGCGCTTAATTAATTCCTTTCAAGCGTCGAATACCTCTAAGCTTGTTAAAGTGTGAGTGTGACTATATAACTATAGTTGTATTGGTGTTGGCTGCTTTTGGAGGCTAAGACGTTAAACTAGTGCCTGTTCGGTCGCGCAATCACTCGTTCACTCTACAGCGGCGGCATTTGCTTCCACTGCCACTGCGGCTGCATCTGCCACTGTCATTGCCACCGAACACAGTGTGATGCCGTGTCGCAGCAACGACGCTCCACATCCCGCGCTGCCTGTTGCTCACTTTTCTCAAATTTGTATGAGTTAAACTCTCGTGCGCGTACGGGTCAAAACTGTCCAATTCTACTCGGTTTCACTGGAATCCGGTTTTCCGTCTCTGGCCCCACTGCAAGCTGTATAGAACACAGCGAAGAAAACGCGATTGCGGAGAGCTTCTGTATCTGAGGCTGCTGATGCTGTGTTGGCCATCATTTGTTGTGCCTTCATTGCCTATCCTCGCCTGCTGCCAGTCAATCTTACGCATACACACCACTACCAATAAATCTTGGCCATCTCAGACCTCAACTCAGTTAATGGCCTTCTTGTGGTTACGTTCTATCGACTACATGCTTCTGCTTTTCAATTTGGATTATTTTTTAGAGCGCAAATAGAGCCGAAGGACTTACCAGCAGGATCCGGTAAGTGGTTTTGCCATAAAATAATTTCTTTAGCGAACATAAAAAAGGTTTAAATAGAACGATTTAATGTTGGGTACAGAGTGATTATGAGCCAATACTTGGTTTTGAAGGTCCATATAAAAATTCGTATAAGAATTGCTACAAACAGACACAACGACGTTACATATTTTTTTTTTTTTTATTTTTTTCTTCTCTCTGAGCTACACTCTTGTGGCAAAACGTTTTTTTTTTTTTTTTTGGTTTATAAAATTTTAATCCAGTTTTTATTTTCTTAGGAGGTATTTTTTTTATTTTTTGTGTTTATTGTTGTTTGTCTTCTTTGTTTTGTGCTGACCGCTTCGATATTGGCTCATTGGCTCACAACTTCTGCTGACTTTGTGTGTTTTTCTGTCTTCCGTTTTGTTTTAAAATCTTTCATAAGAAAAACACACAAACCCAACAGGCCAGGCAGTCAGGCACACCAGCCAGCAACAAAGCAGCCTAAGTGCGTTGCGCTGCATCAATCTATTCATCTGTCCGTTTACCGTGCAGCATCGTCTTAAACTCTGAAAAACCTCGAAGGTTCAAGCCTTTACTTAGAGCCATGTAGTTGCTGTGATTCCCAGCTACACACAGACGTGTGCACACAAACACGTAACGTTTTATTTATTTTTCAGCTCATTATTATTCTTAGCAACTTTGTTGTTTAAAGATTTTGGTGAGCTCAGGGAGTGGTACTCATATCTCATCTGCAGTCGCCATACATCGCTTCAGTGAATTCTGCGTAGTTATTTTTGAGACTGCCAAACGATTTAATAGCTCCAACTATTTATTGTTAAATATAAACTATTGTTTGATGAGGTCGAGTGACACTTTGAGAGTCACTTGCTACCAGTTGCGAATTGCGTAAGACCAGATTCATCTGCTAGCCGTTCTCTTGAACGAATGTAGTTGAATAAGTTTTGTGTTCGTTTTACCTACCGTTTTTTCCCCCCGCTGCCTACGCCTTAAGACTTATAGATTCGCTTATCGCGTAGCAGGTTAATTTGGAAAACAAAAGCTATGAAATTGTTTTATTGCGCCCCGCGTACATTATAAAGATAAAACGAACATTTTTACTAGAATAACAACAAGAGCCAAATCGACAAATCGACAGCAATTCAGCATTTTTGAAATACGCGAAAAATACTTATCAGCTTCCTTAATTCAGATATATTTTAAGCTGTATACATCAATTCATAGCACCACTAACTTTTCCCTTATTCTCTTTTAGTGAAAACGAGGTTTCTGTTTGACAAGCTGATTTAAGCATGTAAAGGATGCCGACGGAAAATACATTGCTTGAAGATCGTCCGGGTGGCTCTATTTCGTTGGTTCGCACATCGCGAATGGATCAGTTTCTGCAAACGCCTGCAGCGGCAACAGTGTCTGCTTCGCCAGATCAGCGTAGTGCCTCCAGCAGCAGTGGAAGAGTTGCTGCAGCAGCTGCCTATGAAACGCAGTTAGCCTACCAACATCACTTGGCTGCAGCTGGACTCATGGGCGGCACAACTCAAGGTGCACATCATCATCGTGAGATTTCGGCATTCGTACCAGTGATGCCATCGCGCAATCCATTGCGTTCATCGGGCGCTCTATACACCATGCTGGATGCTGCTGGTGCGGACGCCAAGGATGGCAAACGAAATTCCGGCTATGAAATTATTGCTATGATGGCTGACAAGCGAAAAGAGCTAGCATTGCGCGAGGTGGCGGCTGCAGCTATGCTGATGCCACGTCCAGGGCAGGCAAACCCCGCCGGTGTTCCTTCTGCAGTCATGTTTCCGCCTGCCTACCTGGCTGGACCGGGACCATCGCCTACTGCTGCTGGCTCCTTCGGGTTTCCGAACGGCACGGCAGGCCTTTTTCCACCTGGTATCCCGCCTAACATGCATGCTGGTCTAGATCGACGACTGCTACGTGCTCCAGGTCGTGCATCGCGTCCCAAAAAACAGTTCATCTGCAAGTTTTGCAATCGCCAGTTCACAAAGTCATACAACCTCCTCATTCACGAGCGCACACACACCGATGAGCGGCCCTATTCATGTGATATCTGCGGCAAGGCCTTTCGTCGTCAGGACCACTTACGTGATCATAGGTAAGCTGATCTAGTTATATCATATTTCGCTCTCTTTCTCTCCACTGTTAGCATATACTGAAGCTTAATCGCGCGAAACGTGTGATTAACTGTGAAAGGATAATTTTGATTTTGAACATTAGTTGTTACCGCGATGTGTGTGTGTGTGTGTGTGTGTGTATGTCCGATGTGCTTAGCCCTCAGTTTCATGCCTTGTCCGATGTCCATCTTCGCAAAGATGTCAGCATTTCACTTTTAATGGTGATCTTAGAACCTGTTTCTGTTGACTATTTCAGTCAAGCTATCAGAAGTTGCATCCGCTCAACAAGTGGTTTCTGCGCCATTTTGTCTTCAATGAGGCGCACTTAGCTTTATGATGATGTTTACGCGTATTAAATCAAAATAAATTTTTGTTGTTTCGAGATTATTTGGCCTTTTGCTTGATAATGGCTAAAAAATTTATATATTTGCTTGATATAATTTAGTAATATAACTAACTTCATTCGAACTAACTTTGAATTTTTTAAATTTTGTGTTTGCAAAAAGGCGTTTAAGCAACTCCTCTGCTTAAACGCAATATTCTGAGCATAATCTTTAATATTGCATTGCTTTTATATTTAATTAAATGTTAACATAACATATGCGAGTTTACTATCAGTATAGAAATGGGTTCTTCAAATTTTTAACAACTTTTTAGCAAAGGTTGGGCTGTCTCAAGAATGATAGAAACAAGATTACGCGTTCCGTAGTCCCGTTACATAGTGCTCTCTTTCTGATTTGACTAAACGACGTCACCCAGCGCTTCAGCATAACAAAAACGAATGCAACTATGCGATCACTTAGACAAATTGAACTAACTGGAAATAAATTCTTGTATGAAAGTGAAGTAAAAATAAAGTGCGTGGTAAAAAAATTATATTTTAATTAAAAAAGGACTTATTTTAACCCTTAACCTGTATCCATGTGTCAAAATTGCCCAGAAGGTTTTTAACATTGAATATTTTTGCAGCAGATACATATATTTTAATGCAACTTCTTGGCAATTGTTTTGCCATAAAACTAAAATATAAATATTGTTATTTGTTCCATTAGCTCCTTTGGGTAAAGCTGACCAAAAATAGTTCCACAAACTGTACATGTAACCATGTAACCATGGCATATCCGCTTTTTTTTATGTACAGGATAAGGGCTAAGCGCGGTCTGTGTAAATGTTCAGTCAGCCGAAGAAAATAACGAAGAAATGGAAAAACTCGATCTTTGACATATGATGGCTTTGAAAATTTGGACGGATATAATTGTTATAAACTTAAGAATGTTGAAAATGTAATGACCGCACATATACGTGGGTGAATCATTTATCTGAGGGTGGTTTGTCAAAACCTTCAGATTTTTTAATGGCAAATTTAAAATGAATGGATACAGTTTGTTTATTTCTAATGATTATCTTAAGAGACACATTGAGCAATCTTCCTATATTGATTGCGATATAAAAGTGAAAAAAGAACTTTTTCCGAACTAGAATGTTTTGTTGTATACGAAAACTGAACAGGGAAATAGTAAAAAGCTCGGCTTGAGTCTATGATATATAAATATATGCAGTAAGCAATAACGCTGAGTGACGTCATGCTCTCTCCCTTTTGCGGAACGCGTAATCTAGATTTTATCATTCTTAAGCTGTATAAGAAAAAGAAACATTTCAAGAAATATTGCTCCAACTACAAGGCTTAACCCCTTAACTTCTTGGGAGCATTGAACCAAAAATCAAGTGGAAATTTTTCACAGCATTCATTGTTTCGTCGTACGTATACCACTTAAAATTTGCTTTAGGAAAATAGACAATAGTTTCCAATTTTGTGTTATAAATCGAAACTTAAAAATAAATCGGAGAATAATGCGGAGAATATTATATAAATGGCTTTCAGGGTTGATGAATTTATAATTTATGTCAAAATAGGTAATTTTGCAAATTGCCAAAAAATCTATTAAAACATTGAATGTTTCACAAATTGGCCTTGAACTTACCCATTAAGTGTAAAATAAAATTATGAGATGAAATTATGAAAAATGAAATTATGAGATAAAAGCCACCCAAAATGTTAACAACCTGAATCACACTTGTGCCAAAAATCAAAAAATTAACATGTTGGACCTAAAATTTTTGTTAAACCGATGAATTTATAAAAGAGAAAAGCATAATATGGTTAACATAAATGAAAAATTTACTAAAAAGAAATAACATAAAATATCTATTACAGTGGACTCGGGGTAACGTGAACTAATTTTTAACTAACTGTTTACAAAACCCAAATTTTTTATACAATCAAGATTTACATTTTTCCGTACAAAATACATTTTTATTAAAAACTTATTTACTCTTTTTAGTGTTGTACAGAAAAAATTTCTTGAACCTTTGATTGCTTTTAACGATTTTGCACCAAATTTTTCATGATTTTATAAATTTTTTAAGCGTTGTTTTCATGTCGCACAGCTTTTCAAACTTTCATGCTACAGAGAAGTCAATATAAAAAAGAGACCGTTAACAAGAGCGAGGTTTTCATGTTATCCTATATTCACGCTACCCCGAGTTCACTGTATCTAAATCACGTCGTTTGCGATAAGCTCTTAAGGAAAAAAAAACTTGCTGGAAGACCCGGCGCCGAATATCTGGGTTGGTGTAGAATTTAGGGTGTATATAATGTATGGAAAATAATGCAACCCACAATGCACAACGAACAATGAATCCAATTTCAATCACATATTCTGCCACCCTTTATATTCCTTCTAGTTATAAAATTTCCAATTTCCAGGACAAAAGCTTCAGGTCTTTCCAAAAATCCATGTCTTTTTATGCAGTTAAAATTATCAAATACCATAGACCACAAAACATAGAACCCGCCATGCCCATTTTTAGAACAGCTGCCAAGAGTCACCATACGAAAAAATTTACAAATTTTAAGAAACACCAAACGAACGATAGGAGGGCGGTTAAAGTATGCGTGGCAGCATTTGTACATATAGAGACCGCCACTTGGTCTCATAGCACCTACACACCAAGTTTCATTATCAAAGCACGTACAACTCAGAAATTATAATGTTTTCTGTAAAGTGGGCGTAGTTATGGTTCAACCACGCCCATTTTAAGAGCAGTTGCCGAGTGTAACCACACGAACTAAATTACAAAATTTTAGTTCAATACAACCACATTCGCCTGAAATATAGCATTTTTATTGATTTGTGGGCGGTAATAGGGGTGAGGCAACAATTTTTTTTTATGCGAGATATTTGCATTCACAACAAATGCTGTTAATTTCATGCTCTTAGGTGTTACCGTTGCTAAGATCTTAAGACAGCTACCCGCACTCAAAGAAGAATGCTTGAAAAAAACTTTGTTGACTCTATACTGACAAAAAACCTATCAACTCAAGCTAGGAATCCATCAATATGAAAAATATTGTTCCAATTGACGAATTTCTAGGTTGAGTTGATACATTTTTTGTCAGTATAGATTCAACAAAAGTTTCTGTTAAGGTTTTTTCTATTGTATACAGATAGGCGGTAAAAGTAGGTGTGTCAACATTTATCTACACATAATAGAAATAAATAAAAATATATAAATAGGCGAAGGCAAAACAGTTAAGAACCATTTTCTCCTGTGTTTTTCAACCGATTTTGATGTTTTTGTTTTTTTTTAATGAATCAGAGTAGGGAGGAGCACCGAAGAGTTTTTAAGGAAAAATGCTAGCTGGAATACCCGCCGTTGCTCAGGGTGGTTTGTCAATCAGGGTGTTTCTCAACCGATTTTGATGATTTTTTTTTTTTTAATTAATCAGAGAAGTGAGAAGGAGTGCACCGAATAGTTTTTAAGGAAAAATGCTAGATAGAATACTGGCATACTCTAGTATATATAGGGACATACAATTGGTCTCATAGCTTCTACACCCCAAGTCTCACTATCAAAACATTCACAACTCAAAAATTATAATGATTTCTTAGAAGTGAACGTAGTTATAGTTTGACTACCTCAACACATCCGAATCCGACCGAAATATAGCGTTTTTGTTGATTTGTGGGCAGTAAAAGGGGGTGTAGAAACTTTTTTTTTCTTTATTATCCGAAATATTCGCCTTGACAATCAATGTTGTAAATATGGTGCCCTTAGGTATTACCGATGCTGAGGTTTTAATGGACACCAATCATCAAGAACGATTTTATATATGAGCGATTCCACCAATTATCGGCCAACTGTGTATGTGACCATCTGGGATATTTTTGTAACTTTCTTAATTTGTAGACAATGGTGGAAAATATGTACAAAAAATTCTTTTTTTTTACCGTTATTATTTCAATAACGGTATTTAACGGTAATCAATTATGGTATTTCTCTAATAAAATATTTCAGTCATAAATTCTTTTATTTTTCATGGTTTGTTGTTAGATTAAAAAAATCAGTAATAACATTTTTTTATACAAAAAAGCATGAACTTTTCAAAAAAAAAAAAGGTACCTCATTAAAAATTTTTGAGATAGACACATTATCAAATAATAAGGTTCAAAATTAAATATCAATCAAGGGCTGTGCATAAATAACGTAACACTTTTAGGGGGGGAGGGGGGTAGAGGTTTTAAAAATAGCCAAAAACATGTTACTTAATTTATTACTTATGCTACAAATCAACAATAATACAAAATAATACATTTTTTTTTTCGGCAGTTTAAAAACTCAATCAATACCGTGTTTGTGCTGTTTTTAAAAAAATAATTTTAAGTATTCATCATTTCTGCTTTGAAATATAAGGATACACTTGGTGCTTCCTACTTGTGTCTAGTAAAACAATTTGAAAATCAAAATTTGTTAAAATTGTAATTTTGCTTTGATAAAAAGCCTAAAATTCGTCTACGAATTATATCACCAGTTAAGAAATTTTAAAAATAATTCCTCTTTTGCTCAACTTACATCAGCAGGGAACGCAAGTAGACGCTAAACGTAGAGGAATGTTAGGGTACTGTAGCAATGGCTTCTAGAACAATACGTTGACGCTGTGTCTTTATCATTAGTTTGTGTACTTGAACGCAAACACAAACAATACACTACGATTGCAGAAAAATGAACATTATTATTATCACTAGTATCGCCTGTGGCCGAAATTCGCCCAAATCAAAATCGGTTTTTCTTTTGTTTTTTGCTGAACGCTCCTACCCATAGCCTGCACAGAAGTTTTGAGCAAAATAAACAATTATAAATGTCTTTGCATGTGTTATATGAAGCAAGCAGCAGTTCAACAGTTTTTTTGACGCTGACGCTATGGCAAATTTATTTTCTTTTGAGAGAAATTAAGAGAAAGCACTAACAACAATATATTTGTTGTGTTTAACGTTGACACCTGCCGTGAAGGCTGAATTCAACGTTGTTCCATAGCAATTGGGACCGATACAAAGCGTCGGTCAGCGCCCCTTTGAGGATTCAAAGGTACCAAATTAGCTCCATGTTGTGATGACACTTCGCAACCCTTGGTGAGGGTGGAGGCCTATCTAAAACCTCTTCCATATTAAGGGGTATGGCGCCCGGTTTGAGAGTGCAAACCACGCCGAGCTAGATAGCTCTGCCCGCGATATGGGTGGTACACCACAGCCACCACGAAGACTCTCCGAAGGGCCAGCCCAATCCAGTCAGCCCAGTGCATGCCAGCAAAAGCCAGACATACACCGTGGGCCGCTGACTGCTCGTGGTACCAGTTTTAAAGTCCTTGGTCAGACCTCGTAACACTAGCCCCGGCTACTCCCAGTTTTAGCCCATCACAGCTCTGGACTGGTCACCAATCACTAACAACAATAATAATACACAGCTTTTTTGAAGTGTCTGCAATTCTCTCGCATTCTATGTACACTTGCTCGTGTATGCTACAGCACCGATGTTTAATAGAGCTGTGCAGCTATGTATATGTTGATGTTGGTTTCTCATTGTCCCATTGGAAAAAAGGGTTTTTACATTTGCAGAGTTTTACCTATCTTAATGACAATATATTCGAATAAAAATTATATTGTGCACATCTACTCGAAATACCTTTCCATCGATATAAATTTCATGTAAATTTGTTAAAGTTAACACAGGTAAAAAGGGATCACAAACTTTTTTGTTTTCGTATTAATATATAGATTTCCAAACTCAATTCACTACAACTTTTGCACTCGCTCAAAAGCGGTCCTAAAGGGGAAAAAATTTTACGAAAATAATTTATAGCTTTCCCGGGGTGCCCACAAGAAGTGTTAAATGTATGACCAGGTCGTATTATTTTTTCACCCCCAACATTTTTTCTAAGCTTACCCAACCTTATCTGTCATCTTTTTGGGGGTCCTCCAACAAAAACAGAAAAGAGAAAAATGCTCTAAATTTATATCTTTACTTTCGCAAATGATTTCTCTGAACACACCTAACCCGTATATGCCAACCTTCTTTGGGTACCCATACAAAAAACACAAAAACTGCAAAAACAGTCGAAAATAGTTGATATCTCTTACAAATGAACTCCTAGAGGGTTCAAATATATATAAGCTGGTCCTATTATTTTTGATCCCTTTATATTTCTTCTGAACGTACCTACCCCTTATCTGCAACTCTTCTTTAAATTCCCATACAAAAAACACAAAAACTGTCGAAAAAAGTTTGTATCTCTCGCAAATGGACTTCTAAACGGATCAAATATGTGAGCTGGCCCGCGACATTTCTTCTCAATACACCTTTTTTATATCTGCCCCACTAAAAGTTACCGTATGCCGTTTGTGTTAAGTACTTGCCAAGCAAATACTACTTACAGTACCGTATGTTTTCCTGTAGCACGATACAGAATGATAATGTTTGTGTTAATTTTGTATGCCATCGTGCTTGTGTTCGTGTACACAAACATATACACTACAGAATGAAGAGTGTAGCTTTTTACGGAACACTAAAATAACGTACCGTTTATTTACCGCTTATGTGGCGGCCGTGACGCAATGGCTAGAGTGCGTGGCCCATACGGCACAGAACCCTGGTTCCATTCCCAACTGACACAGAATGTTCTTTCAATTGAATTAATTTTTCTGTTCGGCCGTCACCTCTCTGCAGACAATGGCAAGTCTCAGAGAGTAATAACTGTCATGAAAAGCTTCCTAAGAACATAAGCCGTTCGGTGTCGGCATACAACTTGTAGGTCCAGTTCTCGATCATTTGTGTTGAAACATTTCACAACACGCACAACACAATCATTAGAAACTCGGTCAATGTCCTTTCAAGGGCTGAAATGGCAATTTCGATTTCTTTTTTATTTTTGTTCCCTATAATTCACACTTTAATTTCTGCATTATAGGGAAAATTTATTTCAATAGGAGAAAATAGCTCTTTTTAACAAAAAGGTTTTAGTATATTTTATAAAAAAAAAATAGCTATGAATATGAAAGCAAGCAAATGAGCACAAAATCCGTTTCGTAGTCCGTAAAAAGTTGTGTAAATATCACAAAACAATACCCTTGAAAAATTGTCTGACTATACCGGAAGTTCATTAAATTGAACTTTGTTTTTATATAAACTTCTACACCGAAGTGTTACATCTTTAAAGTATTAATCACTTTATTCCATGCTTTTTCTCTTTCAGATATATTCACTCAAAGGAGAAGCCATTTAAGTGTACCGAGTGCGGCAAGGGTTTCTGTCAGTCGCGAACATTAGCCGTACACAAAATCCTGCACATGGAAGAATCGCCTCACAAATGTCCAGTATGTAGTCGCAGTTTTAACCAGCGTTCCAATCTGAAGACGCATCTTCTTACTCATACCGATCACAAGCCTTACGAGTGCTCATCATGTGGAAAAGTATTCCGTCGCAATTGTGACTTACGACGTCATGCGCTCACTCATGCCGTTGGCGATGTACCCTCCGACTTTGTAGATGTTGGTGAAGAAGATGATGGACGAAACTTGAGTGGAGATGAAGAGGATTCTCTGCTTGAAGTAGATTCACCGCGTCATTCTCCTATGCATAGATCTTCGTCACCAACCAACACCGGAAGCGTGACAACATGCAACTCTGAAAAGACTTCCAATGAAGACGAGTTGCCACACGGAATGCTAGGCCGTAAAGGACTAAAGCGTAAAGCTTCAACAGTGCTAGAGAGCCCAATAGACTCGGATGAAGATATCGACGAAGATGATGACACCGATGAAGAAGACCTACACGAACATGAACTAGAAGAGAAAGAACACCATGTCGAACCAGTTTTTGTTGAAGATATCGAATGTAAGAAAGCTGAACGACAGGGTGTAACCCATTGTCATCATGAGGGAGGAGAAACCTATACAATGCGTCCGAATTTAGAGAGAGAAAATTACCAGTATGGAATTGACGATTTCCCACCCCATCATGGTAACATGGCAACTTCATCAAATGATGGCAGTTTGTCAACCTCGGTATTTACAATATCCAGTCCAAATGTACACTACATGCGTCCTGCACTCTTGCCAGGTACGGGTGACTCAATTCATTCACCATCATCCTCAAATCCACCAGAGCCATACATTCCAATACTGCATGTGCGTCGAGATCTCCATACAAAGCCATTACCACTTGGCGTGCTGACAACAAATGCAGCAGTCGGTGGAGAACCCATAAAATCTCCATCCCAGCCACTGCATTCCCCGTTAGAGGCAATTCCGAGTTTTCTCGGCTCAATACCGATCAGAAAACGCCCTATTGGTCTGGAAGGCGACCCAAGCCTTCTCAGCCATCGCTCATTTCCGATGAATCCAAATATGGTCGCACTGAACATGACCTGCTCCAATGTGCATTCAGTACATGCCTTGAAGTCAGCTCACATGCAGGGTTCCACAAAACTTGCTGCATTGGTACCAACAGCCCTATCGAATTCTAGCTGCATATCGGAGGAAAGCAATCCTGCTTCCGAAACCTCTTCATCGTCCGGTGCAACTTATTTACTTCCGCCTTCAAATAATTTTAACATTAAACCACAGGAGCAGCCACATCCGCAACAACCTGCAGTTCACGTTCCTCCGCCGCAAAATCAGCCGCCAAAAAGAACAGGCTTCAGCATAGAAGACATTATGAGACGCTGAGGCGGCCATATTGCAGCCAGACACCGATTATAGAAAATTTCAATAAAACATCATAGGCAGGAGCCCGCCTTAATTGCATTTCAAAATATTTAGTGAATATAACTTACTTCATATTTGTAGCTATCTCATTATTAAATAGTAATAATTATATTTATCTTAAGTTTAGCTAGTTTTTGGCATACATCATGTAATTCGCGTAATTAGACCTAAGATGCACTTGTAGACTCTCGAGTAGCATTTAAGTATTAATGGTAGATATATAGTATATTTTATGTGATTCCAAATTAAAAATTACATTAGTCTATAGCCACTAACTAGTGTTGCATACCTAGTTATTTGTTGTCTTAATTCTCCGATTAGTATTATTAAAAGTTCTCTAGATGTGGACATTTCTTCGCTACGAGAACTTAACGGTAGCAATTGTTGTGCAGTAAAATACTTCTTTCCTAATAACGACTTGCCGAACACAAAGTGTTCTCCAATTATTGTTTCAACATTTGTTTTTATATAGATTAAATATAGATATTAAGCAATATAGATACTTAATACTGACTATGTCTTCCTTTATAAACTAGTTTTTAAGAAATCTTCGAGATAAAAATATCTTTCAATAAATGTTTCAATAAAAAGTTTTATTTTTTATGTATTTAGTACAGGCCAGCAGCATTGGGTGATTCAGTGAATTTTCTTTTTACAGTCATCTTTTTTTCTTTATACGTTCAAAGCACGTAAAATGATATCATATGCAGCTAAAATTTAATCGCGCATGTCTTTAATTCAGGGATTATTTAATGCTTTTTCTTACCGCAAGTAATCATGATAAGCGAATGATACGTGCCACATCGGACATGGTGAGCACGTCCCACCGTTTGGTGAAAACAGCAATAAGTACACAAGATATTTTGAGATCTTGAAAAAATTCCATCCATGTTATCAACTCTTCGTTTATCAACTGGAATAATTAAATGAAAGGAGACAGTATTAGATATACCATAGATTTTTATGAAAAGAATGAATAAACTATTAAATTCAACATTGCTGAGTGTTTTTCATAAAATGAACTGCATTAAAGTAAGTGTATCTAAAACTTTCATGCTTCTGAACCCAAAAATACAAGTATTAAAACACCAAAAATTAATTATTTATTTATAGCTTATATATCTAAATCTCCAGAAAAGTAACTGTTGGTTGAGAATTTAAATTTTGTTTGTTATTTAAATAATATCTCTGGGATTTATTTGTAAAGTGAGAATCGAACCTACTCTTTTAATTAAAAAGCAATTGGAAAAATAAATTGAAACTTATTATTTTAAAAAGTAACACATCACTATTTCTTTTGGTATCTGAGGACCAATATAAATAATCGCTCATTTCATACAAGACTATCACAATTCACACTTTAAATTTTCGGAAAAAAATATTTTATACAGCTCAGATTTCAAATAATTGAAGAGAGATTATGGTATAAAAATGGTAATAGCATCGTTGATAAAACAGAAATATAATTTGATAAAATCGATAAAACCTCGATTTTTAATTTTTAACGGTGATTCTTAGAAACAAAATTTTTTTCATATGCAGCTCTTAACTTCTAAATTTTGATTTGTGATAGTCTTTCCCGAAATTAACTACACTTAAAATGTTGTAGGTAGTCCAGATTTGGTGTTGCTCTTTCATAACATTTTTATAGAAAACTAGCTGAATACCCGGCTTAACTCGGGAGTTGCTATAAATAATTTTCGATTTCATTCGTCAGTTTGAAAAAACTTTTCACAAACCTTAGAAGGCATTTTGTGTGCATCTTTGAAAACGGTAACTTCGGCGAAATGAACAAAATGTAGCTTTAACATCTGAAAATTATGAGAAATGTTGGGGAAATTGTGATTTGTGTGTGTGCATGCCGCCGATCGCTTGCAAAAATATATATTCAAGTTTTATATTGTATTCGACAGAGTGCACATTTTTGAAAAAAATTAGAGCAAAAACGATTTCTTGGCAATTCGCGAGGAAACTGGACAAAAATTAAATAAGCACTGAAAATAGATATTGAAGCGTCAAAACAACGCCAACTTACGACGCAACTGACTTGCGCATGTGTTAATGCGTACTCAAATACCACAGAATTCGGCATCAGCTTTCCTGATTTGCGAAAAAAGAAAGTGGTATATAAATACACATAAAAAAGAAAAGAAGATATTTATCACCATTCGCGCTTTGCTACGACTTACTGTATTTTTTAGTACAGCGCCCTCTGGGGTTCAACATATAGCAAAATACATAGCGCCAAAAGACTCACCGCACCCGAAAACCACTTATAAAAATCATACTTATCGGATGAGTTGTTTTGAGTTTTTTGCGGTATTTGTACAACAGCGCCCTCTGGTTTTAAAGATAGAATAAAAAAATTACGCCAAAGCCCATTCCATACTCGATATCAAATCCTATATATCCGATATACAAATTTTTGAGTGTTTCACGATTTCTTAAGTGATTTGTACTACAGCACCATCTGGTGCTTAAGATAGCGCAGAAAAAAAAAGTTCAAGATACCCACCGTATCCGAAAACTCCTATGTAAAAATTTTCACGCAAATCGGATGTGCTGCTAGGAGTTTTTCGACATTTTTAAAACATTTGTACTGCAGTACCCTCTGGTGTTCATTACAGATAAAAGCTATCGTACCCGAAAACCCCTAAATAAAAATTTTAATGTAAATCAGATGAATAGTTTCGGAGATAAGCTATAATAACAAAATTCGTGGTACCCGATCACAGCGCCACCTACCGGGTCCAATTGGGAATCTGAACCATCCAGTTATCCACTTAAGCACACACAAAAAATTTCATCAAAATCGATGCAGCCGTGTGGGAACAGTTTAATAACATGCACACGTACAAATTGTACAACAGCGCCCTCTTGTTTTCGAAACAGAGCAAAAGAGATAACACCAAAGCAGTTGCCCTACACGAAAATCCTTTAGTAAAATTTTTTCGTCCAAATCGGATGAGCGACTTTCTACTTTTCCACGATTTCTTAAGAGATTTGTACTACAGCGCCCTCTGGTGTTTAAGATAGAACAGAGTAGAAAAGTCATAAAAACTCACCGTATCCGAAAACCTCTATATACAAATTTTCATGTAAATCGGATGAACGGTTTCGGAGATAAGCTATAAAAACAAAATGCAGCGCCACCTACCGGGTCCAGTTGTGAATCTGAACCATCAAGGGAGCACACTCAAGCACACACAAGTTTAATACTTTAACACACAGTTTAATAACATACACACGTACAAATTGTATAACAGCACCCTCCAGTTTCAAGAAAGAGCAAAAATGATAGCACCAAAACCCTTGCCGCACTCGAAAATCGCTATTTACAAATTTTAATCCAAATTGGATGAGCAGTTTTGGAGTTTTTCCTATGATTTCCTAAGATTTGTACTAGACCGCCCTCTGGTGTTCAAGATCGCACAAAAAAGATAAGTACAAAACACTCACCGTATCAGAAAACCCCTATTTTCCAATTTTCATACAAACCATATGCACGGTTTAGGAGTTTTTCGAGATTTTTCAAAATATTTGTACTACAGCGCCCTCAGGTGTTCGAGATAGAACAGAGTAAATAAGTCAAAAAAACTCAACGTGTTCGAGAACCTCTACATACAAGTTTTCATGCAAATCGGATGAAAGGTTTTGGACTTTTTCGACGTTTTTTAAAATATTTGTACTGCAGCTCCCTCTGGTGTTCAAGATAAAACCTAGTTTATAAGTCATGAAAACTCACCGTTTCTGAAAATCTCTATACACCAACTTTCAAGCAAATCGGATAAATGGCTTAGGAGTTTTTCGACGTTTTATAAAATATGTGTACTACAGCGCCCTCTGGTGTTCAAGATAGCACAAAAAAGTTAAGTCCAAAACACTCACCGTATGAGAAAACCCCTAGATTCCAATTTTCATGCAAATCGGATGCACGGTGTAGGAGTTTTTCGAGCTTTTTCAAAATATTTGTACTACAGCACCCTCTGGTGTTCGAGATAGAACTACTCTGTTCTATCTAAGTTCTAAATAAGTTATAAAAACTCACTGTATCCGAAAAACTTTACTAACAAATTTCATGCAAATCGGATGAACGGTTTCGGAGATAGGCTAGAAAAAAGAACGCCTGGATCCCGATCGCATCGCACCCTAAAGGGCCCAACCTTTTTTACTGTATAAAAAATAAATTGTTTTATTTATTTTTTATTTTTTATTTTATTTTATTTTTTATTTTTTGCTTTTTAGTCTTAAATGTTTATTTTGAACATATTTTATATTGAAAGCCTTGCATATAGCATTTTAATTTTTTATACCATTAACCTTAACAGTACATATTAACATTATTTTTACCATTTACATTATTTATTGCATTATATACTTTATTATGATATAGCATTTTTATTGATTTATGGGCGGGAATAGGAGGTGTGGCCAAATTTAAACCCCTATCTCCTACTTGATGTAAATGTGCTGCCAAATTTTCAGCTAAATCGGCCTAGTAGTTTTGGAGATATATCATTTTTGTTGATTTGTGAGCGGTAAAAGAGGGTGTGGAAACATTTTTTTCTATTCCATGCAATACTTGAAGGACATTTACTGCCAAAATTTTAGCTGAAACAGCCCGTTAGTTTTGGACATATTAATTTATGGGCGGTTAAAGGGGGTGTGGTCAAATTTTTTTCTTAAACCCCAATTTCTACTTGAAGAAAATTTACTACCAAAATTTCATCTGAATCGGCCTAGTAGTTTTCGAGATATAGCATTTTTATTGATTTGTGGTCGGTACAAGAGGGTGTGGCAACATTTTTTTTTCTAACCCATGCAATACTTGAAGGACTTTTACTGCCAATATTTCAGCTGAAACAGCCAGGTAGCTTAGGAGATATATGAATTTGTGGGTGGTAAAAGAAGGGGTGGCAAACTTTTTTTCTAACCCATGCAATACTTGAAGGACATTTACTGCCAAAATTTCATCTGAATCGGCGTCTTTGGGCGCATATATCTCACTCCATGCGCTCTGCCGCTGAAGAAGTCATTGGTTTCCGGCGCCCGCAACCTCGGAACCAATGGTACGATCAGGAGTGTCGCATCGCGCCAGCAGTAAAAAACGCCGCATACAGAAAAACGCTGCAGTCAGCTGCAACGCGATGCAACGCGATGCACGAAAATTCTATCAACAGGTTAAGCGTCTAACACAAGGTTTCAAGCCCGGAGCATCCGCTTGTAGAGACGAAAATGGAGATCTGAATACGAATACGCAGTGTGTGCTTAGATTGTGGAGACAGCACTTCTCCAATTTACTTACTGGCGACGATTGCATCAATGCCGCCCATCAAGAGCGCAGTTCAGTGCCACCAATCGACGATGACGGAGTGGAAGTATCACCACCTAGCCATGAAGAGGTTCGAGTTGCTATCTAACAACTCAAAAACAACAAAGCAGCGGGTGCTGACGGCCTGTCAGCTGAATTGTTTAAAACCTGCGGCGATGAATTGATAAGGCGCATGCATCAGCTCATTAGCAAAATATGGCTAGCAGAAAGCATGCCCGACGATTGGAACCTCAGTGTAATGTGCCCTATACTTAAGAAAGGAGACCCTACAATCTGCGCTAGTTATAGAGGTATCAGTCTTATTTCCATCGCATATAAGGTTCTCTCAAGCGTACTGTGTGAAAGATTAAAGCCGATTACAAAAACACTGATTGGACCTTATCAGTGTGGCTTTCGACCTGGTAAGTCCACCATAGACCAGATTTTCACGCTACGACAAATCCTGGAGAAAACCCACGAAAATCAAATTGACACACACCATCTCTTTGTCGATTTTAAAGCTGCGTTCGATAGCCCGAGAAGGGATTGCCTATACGCAACAATGTCTGAGTTCGGTATACCTGCAAAGTTGATTAGACTTTGCAGAATAACGTTGAGCAACACACGCAGCTCCGTCAAGGTAGGAAATGACCTCTCCGAAACCTTCAATACCGAAAGAGGTTTCAGGCAAGGCGATCCACTGTCTTGCGATCTCTTTAACATCATCATGGAGGGGATCGTACAAAAGGCCGGTGTGCATCGTAATGGCACCATTTTCTACAAAGGCGTCCAGCTCCTTGCGTACGCTGATGATATTGATATTGTCGGCAGAACCAAGAGAGATGTTACCGCTGCTTTCGCCGCTATCGAAAAGGAATCAGCCAAAGTGGGTTTGACGATAAATGAGGGTAAAACAAAGTATATGCTTTCTACAAACAAGAGAGCGCGGCGTTTAGACTCCCACGTTTCATCCGGCAGCTATAACTTTGAAGTAGTCAAGGAGTTCGTTTACCTTGGCACCGCCATTAATACCAAAAACGAAATCAGCCTGGAGATAAAGCGAAGAACAATAATTGCTAATAGGTGCTACTACGGGCTCAGTAAGCAACTAAGTTCCAGAGTCCTCTCTCGATCGACAAAACTAACACTCTACAAGACGCTCGTTCTACCTGTGCTGCTTTATGGCGCTGAGGCATGGGTAGTTTCGCAAACTGACGCAGCCGCTCTGGGGGTGTTCGAGAGAAAAGTTCTTGGCAAAATCTTCGGTCCTGTTCGAGTCGGCGATGACTATCGCATCCGAATGAACCACGAGCTGTATGAGCTCTACGATGACATTGACGTAGTTCGGCGTATAACTGTGCAGCGACTACGCTGGCTGGATCATGTCCATCGTATGGACGACGAAGCTCCAGCCAAAAAGGTGCTCGAGGCGAGGGTCGCTGGTCAACGACAACGAGGGAGACCATGCCTCCGATGGATAGACCAGGCTGAGGAAGCCCTAGCCGCACTTGGTGTATCCGATTGGAGAAGGCGCGCGCAAAGCAGAGGCGCCTGGCGAGAGCTGATGAGGTCGGTTGAAATCCGGACACGGGTTGTTACGGCCACCTAACAGTAATTCCTGTTCATAACTTTTTAAACACTAACAGACTCTTCTTTGTGAACGCCATCACATTGTGGAATTCACTGCCTTTAAGTACGAAAAGTATCGCAAGTAAACGCAACTTTATGCATTTATTTTCCAACATTTCTCTTAAATCACTCTCTTTTTCGCTAATTCTATGCTTATGTTTTTAAAAAACTTAATCTTATTAAAATTGTTTAATCTTTACCTGCTCTTTCTTTCTCTATTTTTATGCAAATGTTATTAAAACCTAAGCTGAATTACAATTGTTTAATCTTTATTTTTTGTCATACCTGGTTTTTTCCGATTTTTGATTTTATATTTGTTTAAATCTAAACATTTGTTTAAATAAAAAGTAAATGTATTAATTAATAATTTGCTGTATTTTACTTAATAATTTGTTGTTTATCACTTGTTATTTTTATATGTATCTATATTCTAACTGCATTTAAAAGACTCTGACTTGTTTGTGAACATTTTTAATGAATAAATGAAATGAAATGAAATATTTGTTAAATACAATAAAATTATGTTTATTATCGACTAACGGATTAGCTTAGCAAGGAAAAAACAATTTTAAAGCCGGGTCATACCTATTCTTTTTATATTGTAAAGATTAAGAAGAATGATAAAAATTAAGTTTACTTAAACATATCTTCTCCGTCGGTTTTAAAAAAACTTTCTGTATATGTCGGCACCTTAACAAAGCTTACAATTCTAGATTCCGTAAATAATATTTTCACAAAAGCGCTTTTATAGATTGTATGCCATATGTGAATGAAAAAGAAGCACAATAGAAGTGCTTGGAGCAAAATCTTGTCCATATATTTTATATATATTTTGCTTATAAGTCGACACCCTGTTGATTTGAAGCTTTACTTATGATCTTAACTTAACGATCGTTAACTGCATTCAAGCTTTAGTTAGCTGGAGCTTTTGTTTAAACAAAAAGCTTTTTAAATAATCAATTGGCGAGGTCTTACCAACATTAAGTGACCGACCGCAAGAAGAGCTACGTGCAGCAACAAGTAGAAAAACATTGTTAAAGCCACAACACAAAACAGAATCGAAAAGCAGCGGACCATCTTGACTCGAGCACCTCTCGAAAGCTTTGTTTCTTAGGCAACTCTCGCACCTCTCAGCGTCACTCAATTTAGTATTTTTCTGACTGTTCAGCCGTTAAGCTCGTTCGTTTCCGCTTGGTGCTACGCGCGCGTTGTCGCCTGACTGATAAATTCTTGGCTCTAAAAATGAGTGTAGCGTTTTGCTAACCTGACCGCGCCTAGTGAAGTGAACCATTGTGACCAGCATTTAATTAGTTTAAATTAGCTGCATTTGCTTGTTACGTTTGTGCAGAAATTCAAGTTTGTGTTATAAAACTGAAAATTCTTCATATTTTGTTGATTTTAACAAAGTTATTTAGTGAAAATTTAATTTTTTCGTACTGGTTATTTTGTGGTTGATTATGAACGTGTTGGTGAATCAGTGTTAACTTATTAACACTCGCACACACACACACACTCAAATGCAAAAAGTAACAGCAAGAATGGAGTTGAAGAGCTTTTCAGGGTCTTGACGCTGCGAAGTGAGGCTGATCTGAAATTTTGACAGCACCGAAAACTGTAAATGGCTCACACGCTCAATTCGGGTATTAAATAAATGCACTGGGTTGCGTTTGCGCTGAAAGCGTGAAGTGCCAAGCGAATTTGCAGTGTTTGTTACAGTGTTGCCAAAAGCAAGGGAGAAGGCTTCGACGAGGCGTAAAGGTTGATCACCGCTTCCCAGTGGTTGCACATGTTTTCGTGCGCAACTAGAACCTGCTTTCATGCCCAGATTGGCACATCTTTAGTCACATTATAACTAATAACCGTCAATGCATTGAGCGCAACGGATGCAAACATAGATTTTTGTCGTTAAAGTTTGCAACCACCATATGTTTTCAATATGATGCTCTCGCTCATCTCGCAGAAAAGTTGCAAAACAGCTTTGATTGAAGTGATGAATTCAGACATGAAGCAACAACAAAAACAAGCTATCAAGCTTATCGCTTACCTAGCACACATAAATAGGTTGGATAGGGTGGCGGGGGGGGGGGGGGGGTGGAGCTTCGAAGCTAGAGAGCCGCATAGCTTTTTCCGATATAAATTCATAAATTCATCGATAGTTTTATTAATGGATCTGGTTATGATGGCAATAATGTTTGATTCTAAGTCAGTTTTTGATTTAATTCTGTTTTTACTACAATCAATCGACACAAGATATGTTCCGCCCACATTTACACATGTTTGACTTGTAGTAGTCATTGAACTGAGTCATGCTCATAATGAGCTCGGCATGTGACCCATCTCTTAAGTAAAAAAAAAAAAATAAAAATTATAACCTTCTTTTGGTTAATAACTGGGATACTCACAAATAGTATTTTCATCAATATGAGACAGAGAGTTTTATAGTAATCTTAACCCTCACTTAAAGTGGTATGGTATGGCTTGGAAAGAATTTTTAACATCTGACCCTTTATTTACCTGTAAGGGTTAAGCTTAATGATTAGAATTGCTGATTTTTAATCATAACTTTCATGAAATCAAAAATACTTTTTTTTTTAAGCATTTGATAGTTCATCATTAGGTTGATAAACTTACACCATTTGAATACCATTATTATTTTTCAATTCAAGCCGTAAAAAATAAACATTTTTCTAGGCATGCCTATTTAATCAAAATTTTAACTTTGTAGCGAAAACAACCTAAACGTGTTTACAAAATTGAGCTTTGCTGCAGGCGGGAAACGCTTTGTCGTTAAACACTTTTTTCCATTTCTATATGCTTTTATCGTATTTTATATTGGTTCTTTGCTATGTTTATTTTCTCAATACCGCTCAAAACTTATTTTACTATGCTCATCATGATCGGAATACGTTGTTTGTTTTTTTTTTTTTTAATGTTGTTTAAGCCATTTCGTAACGGTAGTGCGTACGTTGAGCTTGACGTGCATTCATAGATACAACATGCACGCATTAGATACTCGCACCGCTGCGCTCGAAAAATCAAGTTTCAAGTCTGCCCTCAACCGTTTCTCAGGAAGTTTATACCTCCCCCTCTTCCCCCTACAACCACTCACCGTCACTGTTCAAAGTGCAGTTCGACAACGTCATGCAGCGTCTATGCAAGCTCGATTCATTGGTTAGAATATTTCAATCGACGGCATTCCACTGTGTCCCCTCTTCTACCTCATCACATTTCAATACAAATCCCCCCGTAGCCAGCCCCCTTCCCGATTGCCTAAACTTTTAATTCTTTACAGTTACGCCATTACTTTGGTTACAATGAATGCTCTTGTTGTTGTTGCTGTTGTTATTGCGACCGACTATTCTTGTTGTTATTGTTCGTTTTTCCAGACTTCGGTGTCAGGCCGCTGTTAGTGGCCTATAACGGTTCTCTGCGTATAGACGTGTTTTTTTGGGAGATAGTGTGTGGTTTTCATTTAATGCTTTGTGTTATTTCTTTTCAAGCGTAAGCATTTCAACGTAAACAGCTGATAAAAACAAGTTAAAACAAATACAAACGCAGCCGTTGTTACTCGCGAGTGGTGACGAAATAGTTTCACTACGAAATCGACATCAAGTGCACGAATTCCAACAAATGAAGTTGGAACGCGGTTTCATAGGAAAACTATTAGTGAGCAATAAATTCGGTTGCTTGACCCTTAAACGATATGATGTCCAGCGTGTGGATAAGGTGAACACTGCTTAAAATCGCGTTAGTGCTCGGAGCTAGGCTCCACTTAATTGTAAGGAAAAACATTGCTTACGTCATGAGCGTGAATATGTGTGCTGAAGGATGTCGTCTCATATGCAGACGTCGCAGTGGTTTAAAACTTGATATCATAGTGAACATATTTGCTGTAACCTGTTATTTTGTGCTTCACACTGCCAATTCTGAAGCAGCGTATTCGACTATAAGGGTGGATGATGAGCTAGAATTCGCCAGTCTAGATGGCGCGACGCAATTGTTGCCGGCGCCACCGTTGATGTCATACACTGAACTAAAGGGTGGCGAATTGGTTGGTGAACGTAGGCTACGTTTGGTGGAGAGTCCTTATGTCGTACGCAAGGACATCGATGTGCCAAAAGGTGCCAAATTGGTGATCGAACCAGGAGTTACGATTCATTTTGCACCCACAGTGGGCATTACTGTCCGTGGCACACTCTACGCTGTGGTAAGTTTTTATGATAGCGCTGTTATCTATACGTTGATGATTAAGAACTTGTAATCTTTAGTTTTGCCATGCTATGCAATGATTAGATATGGCTTTTTGCATTGCTCACTAAAGAGAAATAACGATAGATAAGGTTTTTGTTTATTAAATCTGCAGTTCAACCTGCTCCACAGAACAACCTGTTCTGTTTGTATTTCCACCTGCCAATAAATTCCAAAATACACTGTCAATTGTTATTGGATTGTGAGCATTTTTTGTGTGTGCTGAAAGTATGGTTTCCTAATTATTTATTTATTTTCTTTCAAAGTGTGTTATTAATCGTTTTGTCAGATTTAAAATAGTTACATTGTATTTTTAATTTTATAGAATTCTGACTAGCATACAGCTATATGAAATTGACGTAGTGCATAAGTTAAAAGGATTCGGGAGATTTCCACTAAATTATACAAAAAAGTTTATTTGATTTTCAAAAAGCAATAAATTTCATTTAAAAACAATTATTATATATTAATCGAATAGTGTAATTTTTGCTAAACATATGTTTTATAAACGTTTTAGCGTTTAATTAGTTGTGACGAAAGTGGACGATTGACATCATGCATCAATAGAAAGAGTTGTTGTATAATTATACAATTTGTATGTGTTGATCTTGAAGTTCTAAAAAACTAAGAGAATTAATGCTAAGAAAGATTTTCACCGAGTGTGGAATCAAGCGCTTGTTTCTAAACTAATTGCACATAGTATGGGTGGTAGCTTCCCTCGTTGGATCACGTGCTTTCTTAACGATCTTCTGTCATTGAATCACATCCCAATACATTCGCTTTGCGGACGTGCAAGATTGTCCGAGCTCTTTTGAGATTGAGATTGAGAGAGAGAGAGAGAGAGGATATGGAAAAATATGTATGGTATACTTCATAATGACTTGCTAAAAGAGTAAAGTTTAATGTTTGCAAGACCCAGTGCTTCTCAACCAAAAAACGAGTGAATCGCCCTTTATCTTCCCTCAATATAATGGGTGTAGATTAGGGTGATTAAAAAAGTTGACAATTTTTTTTTATTTTTAATCCCCTGTGTAACTGATTCAGGGTGGTGAGAAGAAATGCCTGTTGAAACCGTAACTCTTTATATTAATATTTAGAGGTTGCACATCGCAAATTTTCTATTTTCCATATAAATTTCATGGGAAAAAATTATTTTGCAACTTATACTCGTATCTTAAAAACAAAATGACGGATGCTAATGACTGAAACGTATCTTATAGAAAATTGAACTTAGTTACTTACTTAGGTGACCCGTAAGAACCCGTGTTCGGGTTTCGGCCGACTTCATCAGCTCTCGCCAGGCGCCTCTGCTTTGCGCGCGCCTTCTCCAAACGGATACACCAAGTGTGGTTAGGGCTTCCTCAGCCTGGTCCAGCCATCGTAGGCATGGTCTCCCTCGTCGTCGTTGACCAGCGACCCTTGCCTCGAGCACCTTCTTCGCTGGAGCTTCATCGTCCATACGATGGACATGACCCAGCCAGTGTAGTCGCTGCACAGTTTTACGCCGAACTAAGTCAATGTCTTCGTAGAGCTCATACAGCTCGTGGATTGTCGTCATTGGGATGCGATAGCCATCGCTGACTCGAACAGGACCGAAGATTTTACGAAGAACTTTTCTCTCGAACACCCCCAGAGCGACTGCGTCAGTTTGCGAAACTACCCATGCCTCAGCGCCATAAAGCAGCACAGGTAGAACGAGCGTATTGTAGAGTGTTAGTTTAATCGAGTCGATCGAGAAAGGGCTCTGGAACTTAGTTGCTTACTGAGCCCGTAGTAGCACCTATTAGCAATTCTTGTTCTTCGCTCTATCTCCAGGCGGATTTCGTTGTTGGTATTAATGGTGGTGCCAACCCTGTAGGAAAATCAACTAATTTAAAAGTAGTTGGAAAAGTAGTTTTTTGTCAACTACAACTAGTTGAAATTCTGACTTTTATTCATAGAACGAATTAACATATTTTATATGGTGATGCCCGCTAAATAAGTCAATTGACTTTCGTCTGCATATATTTTCAACTACTTGTTAAATTAGTTATATTTAAACTATTTTTTTAATTACTTTAA
Organism: Coremacera marginata; assembly: GCA_914767935.1. Taxonomy (NCBI): domain Eukaryota; kingdom Metazoa; phylum Arthropoda; class Insecta; order Diptera; family Sciomyzidae; genus Coremacera; species Coremacera marginata. Next base: position 7,945,645 of record OU612045.1, read on the forward strand.
AATAACCAATTGAAAAGTATTTAATATTCCCCTTACTGAAGATGAATTTAAAATTAAAAAAATTTTTAGTTTCTATACATCAAAGAGATCATTTATCTGGCTGTTTTGAAAAATACATAAATCATGAAGTGATGAGGTGTTTGCTGAATGGTAAAGCAATGCATCAATTTCTGTACAGAGTCCAAATTGTGCAATGTTTGCTAAACACTACCAGTTTGTAATTTGAATATCTTAAATAATAAAGAATTTCTAATAGTTTCACAGTGTTTTGAGGCTTTTCACAGGGTTTTGATCAGTTTTAAAGTGTGTTTACCACGTCTGTCTTGCAGTTCAATTTCGTAAATAAAAAAATATGTCTTTTTGAAGCAAAATGTTAGTGAAGCCTAAAGTTAATAATATTTGATGATATAACGTGGTTAAATATATATAAACTTGTAATCTATTAAAAATTTGCAATTAAAACATGTCAAAATCAGTGTAGTTTGCCGCCTTAATATAATTCAAAGTAGTTTATCAATCACTTGTTTTTTATCACTTGTTTTTAAGTGCATTACTTCAAATATATTGCAATAAAAACTATTTAGAATTGAAGTGGATTCCGCCTTAATACAATTCAAAGTAGTTCATACACTAGTTTATTTTAAATTAATTTTTTTAATTAGTTGTTCTTAAAAACAAGTTAGTTTGTTCCTATAGGGAAGGTATACGAACTGCTTGACTACTTCAAAGTTATAGCTGCCGGATGAAACGTGAGAGTCTAAACGCCGCGCTCCCTTGTTTGTTAGACAGCATATACAGGGTTGTCCATATTCGAAGCGCCCATCTGGCAACACTGTAACTTTCCGCAGTGATGCCAAATCGACTAATGACATACCGCGTTTGAAGCGTCATTCCAAGCAAATGTTTACAATGGAACAGTACACGCCACGCGAACGCTCTAAAATTGTTGAAAATTGTCTGAATCCTTCCAGATTTAACGCCTCCAGACTTCTTTTTGTGGGGTTATTTGAAATCAAAGGTTTACGTCAACAAGCTAAAGACCCTTGAAGATCTGAAAACCAACATCCGTCAAGAAATAACCGCCATTCCCATCGAAATGTTGAAGAAAACCATGGAAAATGCTGCAAAACGGGCACAATATGTCGTAGAGGCCAATGGCAACCATTTACGAGATATCATATTCAAGATGTAATGTAAGCAAATTTACTTGAACCCAATTAAATGATATTCATGACGAACAGACAAAAAATTGTGATTTCTTTGATTTATTTAAAAATAAAATGGGCGCTTCGAATATGGACAACCCTGTACTTTGTTTTACCCTCATTTATCATTTAGAAAATTTCATTTTAGCAATATTTATGCAATTTTTGACATAATCAAAACAATAAAAATTGGATTAATCATATGAATCATTTTATTAGCATTGTTAATGTCGATCGAACAAGCTCAATTAAGGAATCCCAAAATTAAAAGCCGTTCTTCTTAGTGGTTTTTTATTAATTATTACCGCTTTGATTTCATCAAGCACAGTTTCATATTTTTGAATTCTATGTTGAAACGCAATTTGTTTGTTTTGCGATATTTTAACTGAAAAAAAATCATTTAAAATTTTCTTTCTATTCTAAATTTTAATAAAATGTAATATAAACGAGAACTTTTATTTTATGAAATTCGCGTGATCGGACCCGAAAAATACAAAAAATAAGTTTGTATGGGATGTAGGCGTCCTTCCGGTCCAATCACCGGTCAGTCACTTTAAACAAAGCATACAACCAAAATTTCAAACACATCGCTCTTCTTATAAGGGAGAAAATGAGGAAACCTTTCACTTACAACATACAACTTTACAACATCTTGTTAATTGCCTAATTGTTTTTAATAATTTTAATAACATTTTTAGCAATTTAGCAGAAATCTTTTGACTAAAAACTACTCAACCGTTACAAGTTTTTTTTTTCTTTTTGCTTTAAATATTAAACATCATTTTTTATAATTAGTTGAAATGAATGAAATCAATCTTAACTACACCGAAAAAAACTTTGAAATTTTTGAATCAAAAATTATATTTTTATTTTGAACATGAATTTCATTTTCATACTAAAATTGGTCATTATTAGAAGAAAGTTGTTTTATTTTTAACCGACTTTAAAAAGGAAGAGGTTCTCAAGTTCGTCGGTTTCTCTGTTTTTTTTTCTTTTTTTTTTTTTTAAATGTATGTACATCGATAACTCCTAAACCATATGCTTGATTGCCATAATTTTTGGGGAACAGATAGATATCATAAGCATGGAGGTGCCCGCTATTGGAATAGCAAATTGGGCGCTATTCGAGAACTGGGCGTGGCAATACTACATCTCGCAATACTAGATACTACTGTATCTAGTAATAATATTGACACTAGGGTACTGCAATTTAGTATAGGGATAAGCGTTAGGGATAAAATGGGCGTTATTCGACAAATGGGGGTGGCAATATAAGAAAAACAGTGTATCTTGAATAATTTTGAGACTAGAGTACTGCAATTTAGTATAGGGGCAGGCACTATTATTACAAATTATGGTCAATAAAGTGGGCGTTATTCGACAAATGGGCGTAGCAATATTATAAAAACACTGTATCTCGAATAATATTGACACTAGTGTACTGTTAGAAAGACAGTGTATTAAAAAAACAGTGTATCTCGAATAATATTGACACTAGGGCACTGAAATTTATTGTAGTACAGGGGTAGGCAGAATTATTAAAAATTACGGTCAATAAAGTAGACGTTATTCGATAAATGGGCGCGGCGATACTAGATAAACACTATCTCAGCTAATATTGACGCTGGGGTACTGAAATAAAGTACAGGGGTAGGCACAATTATTGGAAATAACGCTCAAGAAAGTGGGCGCTTATTTAAAAAAGGGGCGTGGCAATATTAGAAAAACACTATATCTCTAATTATATTGACACCAGGATAATAAAACTCGTTACAAGAATGGGTATAATAATTTCAAAACACGTGACATCTAATTTAAATTTAAGAGACAGATATTTGAAATAACCAACAAACTTCCAGAATTTAATAGAACAATAGAAATTTATTTAATAGAAATTTATCATATTCTCTAAAAAGGAAGAAATAAAAACTTTTTTAAAAAAAAAACAACCAACTACAAAATCACTACAAAGTAAAAAATAGTTTTAAAAATTTTCCTTTTAATTTCTTGCTCATATTTGATAATTCTTATTATTTGAATTTATTTCTTATTTGTCTTATTATCATAAATATATTAATTTCTTGATGAATACAAATGCTTTGAAGTTGGCGCTTCTGATTAAAAGTCTGATTATATTAGCGCCGACCCGCCCGCAAAGAGTGAGCGCAATGTATTCTTATAAATTGGCAGTCTCCATCTCGATTTTATGATATTTTTAAACCCTGAAAGTGCACAACTTTTTATAGAAAATTTTATTATTAGCATCTACAAACTGCTGATTTTCTTCCCTTTCGATGGAAAAAATTATTGCAAGCGTATTCTTAAGAGCAAAATTTTAAAAAAGCTTGTTTATTAATTTTGGTAACTTAATGTGAAAATATGCAAATTTGCATTTTTGGCATGAAAGAAATCATAAATTCTCATAGGTGGTTTTAGCATCACATTTCATGATTTTTTCTAAACCGAATTGGATTTTCTTGTTTTTGAGGAAATATTCGTTGGATTAAAATGCATCAGATGCAATTAAGAATTCAAAACCGATTTATTTTTATATTAACGTTCTTGGTATGAAGTGGAAGATAGATGGTGCCCCATCTACTATTCGCCCCGATCCATGGTCTTACTGGCGCGGCCCTAGGGCCGGCCTTGACTACCAATATAATATTAAGGTGTTATTTATATTTCAAAATTGCGCATTTTTGAAACAAAAACGAGTAAATTAAAAATAAGCAACGTTGAACTAAATACGATTATTCATGATTTTAAAATTGATTTTTTCGCTTAGGCTACATATAAGCTGCTTGTTAGTTTTAACTCAAGAACCTATGATTTAAATAAAAACTTCAAATAATTTTTGGATACATGTATGTATTTAAATCAATGGATAATGATTTGTTAGATTTGAATTTGTTAGAAAAGTGGTATCATTCTACTGAAGCCAATTTTAACCCATTCTTCATAATGCTGATTCCGAATATTTGTTCAAGAGACAGACTGCAGACAGAACATAACAAAGTTTGAGCTCATCAAATATTTACAATTTTGGTATTGTCTGTTTGTTTGAGAATCCATCACTATAAATTTCAACAAAAACTTATTTAATTATTTATAAGCACCTAACATGCAAAACAATCCTAAGTTTTTTGCATTAATATCCACCATATCTTCAAGTCTATGTATCTATCTATCTATCTCTCTGTCTGTCAGTTAATAGTTTGCATACGAGCTGCAAGTTAAAATTCTAACATCCGCAATGCGAGTTTCTTTGCCATTGAAGTTTTAATTTTATTTCATCTTTGAGCTTCAAGCATGGCCCGTTGTTAATTATTGATTTAAATGAAGATTGACCCAGTCAGTGGTCTTTAGGTCACACTGACTTAATTGAGTGCGCTGTTTGTGCGCAAGTTTTTCATTGATTCTTGCATAAAGCGTCTGTGTTTACGCAATCTTGCTCAATAGGAAGTTGATCACACACATACATACACATTAAATATTAAACGCCGTCTTATTAAATTATCTGTTTAACCCTCAGGGCACATCAACATCTCGCATTACACTAACTTCACAAGCAGACCTGCCTCAAGCTAAACCCAGTGAACTTCCAGACCCAGAGGAAAGAGGATTACGTCTAGTGGATGGCCCTACGCCCTTGGAAGGACGTTTACAAATATTCTACAAGGGCGCTTGGCGTTCAGTATGTACAAATTCGAGAAAGTGAGTTTTAACATTGGCCTTATATGGACTATAATTAAAGTATTTTTTCCCCACTTTTCTTCTTTAGTTGGACTATTACTGATTACGAAACCACGTGTAGACAAATGGGTTTAAGTGGTGGACGTTTTTGGAATTGGGTGGAAAGAACACCGGGCTATCATCCACGGCTGCTTTATGAAGATCCCAACTGCAAGGGTAGCGAAAATTCCTTGCTGGATTGTGCTTGGCAGACACGGCAGCTGGGGTCAGGTGTTTGTGACTATCATAGTGACTTGGGTGTACAATGTCGCCCTGTGCACAGTGGCTATATTGAGCATTGGCGTGGCTTGTACTTTCATAATGCACCGAGTTCCAAGTCACTTGACATGGACAACACTGTTTATTCGGCGGTGTCCTACTCGATGCTCAAATATGTGGATATTATAAGAGCTGGTTCGGGCATGGGTCAAACAATGAAATCGGCTATCGAGGTCATAGGGCTGCCACCAGTAATGGAGCACATTGTAGTGAGCCATTCGGCGTATACGGGCATCAATGCTACGCGTCCTTATGATGGGTTTACAATGAAAAACGTGACAGTTCGCAAAAACAATGGTATTGGTGTTTTTGTCAACTCGAGCCAGGGCTATGTGAAAATGGAAGGATGTTACATAATTAACAATGCAGCTGATGGCATTAAATATGTAGGGCATGACCTGCGTTCCAACGAGCGCATTGATCGAGCCTCTATTCATGATTTCTGCACGCTACCCTTAACATCCGGCCAGACTTATCCGATATCACTTTCGTTTACCCAAAAATTCTATGCAGGATCCTCAAAGGAGTGTGGAAAATACTTCTTCACTCAATCTGGATACCTTCTTACAGTGCACTTGGAATACTTTACGCTTCAGACAAACGAAACCGCCAGCATTGACATATATGACGGTGCTTCAGCTAATGAAAGATTATTGTTTTCATGGAATGTGCGCAACTATACCAGGCCTCAGAGCGTGACCAGCTCGCGGGATAAAATGTTTATACGAATCAAGGCGGACATGCGTACCGAGGTGCAAGGTTTTATTCGTCTGACAACAGGCCCCACAAAAGCATATGACTTAAGAGTGGCGGACTCTACGGTCGAGGATAACGGTGGTCGTGGTATAGCTGTCGACAACGTGCGCTCCAAAGTTCATATTCATGGTAGCACAGTTTCAGGGAATGGGCATGTGTCTGGTGTGCATATAACGAGCGGTGCAGGGGACGTCAACATAACTAGCAGTAATATCAGCTTCAACCATGGCGATGGGGTCAACATAACATACTATGGAGGAAATCGTAATATTTCTAGGAGTTCTATTAGTGCAAACAAGGGTTATGGCTTGGCAGTTTGGTTGAATGATACAACGGATGTTGATCGTGTAGAATATATATCTGTTAATCAGACAACAGTCGTTGAATACTCGCAAATCTATGAAAATATTGAGAATGGTATTCTACATGGCAACTACTGTGAGCCCATTTGGGTGAACATAACGGGCAATAGTTTCAACGGAAGTTTGATGAATGACATACAAATAGAATCGTGCTGGTTTCTCAGAGACATGGGAGAGCCAAACCTAGCGCTACAAATTGGTCACAACTCATTCGAAAACAGTCAAAAAATTTCAATATTTTTAAGCCCAGCTCTTAAAATGCAAGGTCGAATCGAATTCAATCAATTTCGATATGGCACATACGGGTCTATCTATGTCAAGAACAAAGATTTCATGGAAGAATTCAACTATTTACCTGTTCGACTAGTCATACAGAGCAACTACTTTATTCGAAACAAAGGATTGTACGTGGTTTCACTTGGACTGTCACCGTATAGTAGGCGTGAAATACAAGCTCTACTCTTTACGCGCAATTTTGTGCGTGAGAATAGAATTTCAGAACCATTCGGACCCAAAACAGAGGGAAGTGAAGGCACTGATGGCTCAGGCCGATTGAATCCACGTTCAAGAGTTTCGGCAGCTGTTGTTGTAGGCTCCAGCAATATTGACATCTATAGAAATATTTTTCATAATTTGGACTCTACATATGAGATAGGATCACAGCTGTGCGATCAAAGTCAAATAATAAATGCAACCTACAACTGGTTGGGTCACACAGATGAAAACAAGATATACAGTCGTTTGTTTCACAGAAATGATCGTTATAATCTGGCCAAAATAGAGTACATTCCATATTTGCTGCACAGTTCGAATCCCAGTTCTACTACAATTATATCGATTTCAACTTTGGTGCCCAGATTTTATCAGGAAGGAACTGAAACCATAGGTGGAGAAGTTGATGGTCAAGAAATGATTCCTGCAGGCACTTATACAGTGAATAAAGATATAAATATTCGACCGGGAGGCAAGCTTATACTACAGCCTGGAGTAACACTCAAATTTCAACCAAGTGTAGGCATGATGGTAGCAGGAAAACTGGAAGCACGTGGTCGACGTCCTGATGACATTTTCTTTACTCTCAAACGTGAAACTATCATGAGTGTGGAAAACATGACTTCAGCAGATGGCATGGATATGCATGACGTCGACATCATTGATATTAAAACAGAATCAATTATAGAAAATGGTGGCACACCAAGTATTCCCGTTCGCTTGCTTGGTGGTGCTGGTGACTATGAAGGGCGACTACAATTATATTTGGATGGTCGCTGGGGCACGGTGTGTGATTATGGCTGGACAATAACAAATGCAGCTTTGGTTTGTCATCACTTGGGCTATACACTTAATCCTCACGATTGGCGGCTGCACAGATCACAACTACCTAGCATTGGAATAGTCGAAGATGTCATTGTATCCAATGTGCGCTGCACGGAGCTGGACCGGGATATAACCAAATGCCGTTCGGAGAGAACATCACGTGGAGAATTTGAAAACTCTTGCACACACGACAGTGATGTGGGCATTCGTTGCTATGAGGGTGCCTGGGCTGGAGTGCGTTTTAGCATGCTAGCAGAACGTGCTGATCTGCAGTATGTCACAATTGAAAAGGCCGGTCTATTCGACTACACTACAAATGCATTTAAGCCAGCTTTGCAAATGGATTTTGCGCGTCATAACCTCGAAAATGTTCGCATAGTGGATAATCTAGACGACGGGTTGGGTGTTATTTATTCAGATGTCTTTGGTGGAAAATCCATCAACAATGTGAAGAACTCAGAATTCAGTGACAACAGAGGCAACGGAATAAGCTTACGACAACTTGGTCTTCGCATACATGGCTCCATTATAAAGAATAATCGTGGAAGTGGTATTTCACACGACCCAGTCATATCTTCCTCCGATCAAAAGGAAATCGGCGGTTGGTTTCATATGGCGCGAGATTTTAATACGTTCGATTCTGATTATGAACCATTCATATTACCTCAAGACTCCGCAAACATTGACTTAGGTACTTGGCAGACGAAATACATACGCACTGAAGAGTTTCTTGGTAGTTTGATAACAAAAAAAATCTTCATACGTTGTCCTGCAGGATATGTGCTTGGCGTACAACTACTCAATCCAATACAAAATCGTTCAACCGAGCAAATTGAAATTCTTGACTCTCAAACGGAAAACTCGCGTTCGCAAGTGTGGAATGTCAAACGTGACTTGAGTCTCTTTCCAACAACCAGCAGCAGCTATGGAATTATTCTTTACTATGACAGCGGTCCCAATGCCTTGGGTGGTGCTGTGCTCATGCTATCCACAGTATCAGCACCTGTGCAGGATATACGGAACAAAGTCGTGCGCGGACCAGTTCCATCGTTAAGTATTCGCGCAACAAAAATACAAAAGAACCTGCGTGGTATAACAGCGCTTTACTACAACAGATATCTAGGAAATGATGGCGAGCACTATCTGCGCAAGTCCAACGAATCCATTAAAATTGTAAATGCAGAGCTAAGTTACAACGAAAGAGAAGCAATGCTAATTAAATCCCCGTTTTGGGATGTGCACTCAAGCAATATATCAGAAATAACAATTCACATCAATAGCTCCATGATAACTCAAAACGGCTATGGCATTCGACAGTTCTCAAAAGACTTGCGAGTCTCGAATAACCTCTTCCATTACGTAATACAAGACACAACTGTGGAGGGCAATGCTAATGGTGGTTTCCAGGTAGCACTTCCCTTTGTCTGGCAATATAATGAAAACTTCACCCACAGCATTTATTTCGGCAACAGCACTTGGCAACAAAACCGCAATTTTATGGTGGCGGTACGTGGACATTATGCAGATTTTAATATAACTTCCAACGTCTTTCAGAACAATCATTGTCCGCGAAGTGTCATTAGTTTGGAAGGAATGGAGAAAAGGATTAGATTTGATTACAATCGGTTCGAAAATAATAACGCCAAATATGTGCTCGAGTTTCGTGCAGATAGTCAGAGTGAAATAATTGGAGAAGTACCAGCCACAGTTGAGTACAATACAATTAGAGCTAACCGCTTTGAAGGCATTGCCAGTTCACAAAAACCATCGAGGAAACGAAAATTCAGACCGCTTGCCTCGCAGCCGACTGCAGTAGTTCGCTTCGATGGCATTCAGAAGGTGAAACTGTATAGGAATATTATGGCCGAAAACGCCATGGATTACAATCTAATCGCAGGTGTACGTTCTGCAAGATTAAATAATTATTTCTACGCCACTGAAAACTGGTGGGGTTCAACGAGCGTAGCACAAATTGAATCCAGTATATTTGACTTTAATAATTGGAACGATCATGCAGAGGTAATCTTTCAACCTTTTTTGATTGAGAATGCCTTTGATGGCAGTGTATCCCTGATTGCAAAGCCGAACGATGAGGTCAACCTAGAGTCTTGGGCGGGCGGTCGCATTTTTAAGGATCTTTTGCTAAAAAAACGTGAGAGACCCTATCACGTGCAGTCTGACATAACGGTGATGCCAGAAGCAACGCTAACAATTCAACATGGTGTGCAAATAGAGTTTGATCGAAATATAGGAATATTGGTGCTGGGTACTCTGACGGCAGTGGGCTACAAAGAGTCCGAAATCATAATGAGGCCATTCATTAACAAGACTCACGAGTTGTATTCAACACAAAAACGTTCAATGGAATCGCTTTCGGACAACATTGAGTCTCATGACTCAATTCGACTTTGCACTAACTCCCAAAACTGCACAAATGATGTCGCATCTCTGTATGATGCCAGCGAAGGTTTTTTGGAATATTTCAATCACACCACTTTGCAATGGGTGCCTATTTGTGATAATCGTTTTACGGAACGAAATGCTCAGGTCGTCTGCAGGGAGTTAGGCTTCAATCCACTCGATGTTTATTACGGCCACGATCGACGAATAGAATTCCACACCAACTCACTGACCAGAATTTGGACATGGGTACAGCCGCTAGAATGCCGAGGTGATGAAAGACGTATGGAAGAGTGTGCAGAACGTTTGAATGGACAGTTGTATGGACACAAGCATGAATGTCACTGGGACGATGCATTCGTATTTGTTAGCTGCAGTGGATCGCCGGATGATCAGGTTTACTGGGGAGGCATACGTTTTGCCAATGCAGACTTTGAGGAGAATCAGTACGAACATCGATTTCACGACACTCACACTCATAGCAATATGAAAAAAAAGGAAAGTCAGCTGGAGTTTGTGCGTCTAGAAAACGCCGGCATACTTCATAATGAGAAATGTGCTGCTATACAGTCTATAAGCAAAAATCCTGCCATAACCTCCGTGACAATATTGAACTCTGCCAATCACGGTGTAAATATGATTGCACCAATTGGTGCTGTCAATATCAACTATTTAAATATCAGCAATACACTGGGAAATGGCATTAATATACTCTCAGTTAGTGGGGAGGGACGAGAAAGTGATGAATCTAGTTTCACGCCACTCAAAGACTTGGATTTGCCCTACAAACTCTTCTCCATGGTGGATATGTGTGATCCGCAAAAAGTGCTCACAGTTGAGGAACGCATTCTTGTATACTATAAATATGACAACAATCCGGTGAACTGTGTCAAGATTTTGAACTCTGTGTATCGTTCAAAACCTATTGGGTTTAGACTGCTACAGTCGAATCTGTTCAATCATTCGAAATTGTATGGTCGCACTGACTCAATACGTCTGTTTGATGGCGACATTTACAACATCACTTCGAAGTTTATGGGAAAAATCGAGTCCGATACAAAAAATCAAAGATCTTTCTTCAAAACAAGTGGTCCTACCCTAAGTCTTCAGCTGGTTGCTAGTGGGGCACCCGAGCGTTATGGATTCATCGCAGAAATAGTGACTGTTCCCATATCGACGATTGGACAAAGTGCGTAGATGCTATTAGTGACAATGTACACAGTAAATGATATTATGAATATATTTTCAGATCGGGACGCACGTCATAATATAACCTACTCACATATAAGGGAAGCTGTAAAAGGGGCATTGACCTATTCATCAGCTGGGGAAATATCACCAACACTAACGCTTACCTCAAATCGAATAGAAAATAACTGTAAGCAACTTTATGGCAACTTCTCCACGTGCGAGTCGGCCATAAACCTGGATGTGCAGAATATGCAGTCATTTTATTTCATGGTGAGCATATTAAAATAGTCGAATTTGGTTGGTATAATTAAAATATTTTCTAATTTTTCACGCTTAGAACAATCTGCTGCTAAACAATCAAGGTGGACTGCGTATCCGTGCGGATTCACGAGGCTCAGCCACCTCTCTACGTGGCTTTTTACACCACAACCTATTTTTGCGCAATCGAAATCGCCCCGCTTTGTACGTAGAAGGCCGACAGTCTTCTCCGTATCAGGAAATCGAATTATTCCGAAACTATTTTGCTCAAAATAGAGCCGGATATGAAGATGTAATACGACTACGTCAAGTAGTCTCGAACTTCAGCTTTAATTATGTTCACAGCAATGTAGGCGGAAGGATAGTGGACATATCTGGCTTTGACAAAGTACGCTTACCTATATACCAAACGACTTCACATAATGGATTCTATGGGTGAGTAAGATGGTTTAAATACCTAGAGAATTACTGTACTGTGCCATCGCACAGTGTTTCGATTAGAACAAACCAGCTGGACAAAATTATTTTACGACTTTTTTTGTACATATGGGATCAAAACAAGAAAAAAATTGTTCTAAAGGGGGAGGGGGTCGGATACGTACGGTTCGCCAGATACTGACCCTTGAAAGGATAATTGCATGTTTTCCACTTTTCAAAATGAAACATTGAAATCAGGCATCTAGAAACATTATGTTGCACATTATTAATTAGAAATAATTTCAAGTTTGAATATAGGAACGAAATCGAACAAAAAAGCGCGCCTACCTCCCTTGCAAGATAGAGATTTTTTAGAGATTTTTTTTTAGAAACAAGTTTTCCTAGAGGGAGGTGGGCTATGTACCGTTAATTCTTAAAGGTTTTTTTTTTATTTATTTATTTATTTATTTCAAAATTAATGTTCACATATAAGACAATGTATATTAAATGCAGTAAGAATTGATTAGAAAATAACAATTAATTTAATGTTTAATTTAATTTAATGTTTTTCAACTTAACGCAATGTAATATTGAATCGGCTGCATCTACAAACGTAATATTGCTTATTTTTTATTAAAGCCTTTCAAGTTCGAAGATAAGTGAAATTTAACGAAAACTACACCTACCTCCCATGCTAAATGGTGACACGAAACTTGAAAAATAGCTCTACAATTGATTAATACGATTCTGTTCATACATGTAAATATTTACCGGTATAAAAATGTTTTCTTTCTGCCATTCAAAGGTATAACATTTTTTCAAATTTCCGAGAGAAGTCTTTTACTTTTTGTTTAAAAATATTATTTTGTTCCATCGAACTATTCTGGACATCAAATTTTTTAACTAATAAATCAAAAGCTGCTGGATTTTTGGATGCTTTGAGATGGTAGAGCCAATTTTCTAGGAACTCATACCGAGTTAAACGATAACAGTTTTCTATAAAAAAGTGGAAAAAACTAGAAGTTCCGGGGCGTAGCAAAGCTTATGACTACAATCAGAAAAAAACATCCTAAAATCAAAGAAAATTTACTAAATTCTAATGAAAATTTTACTTGTTTTAGCGCCAAAGACATTTTTTTTATATTAAAGTGAAATTTTTCTTTGAAAGAAAAAACAAAATTGTTTTTGAAATAAAATGGAGTATTTTAGAATAAAAAAAAAAAATTTCTTAAGAACTGAATATATCAAAACTTTCATTTAAGCTATTCATTTAAGTGGTATTGTGCTCCCGTAAATTGGAGATATTTCAATAACATGCGAATACACATGCAAAAACAATTATTTTGCGGCCGCTCACACCATCGACGTTTGTTTTTTTTAATTTTAATAAAAAAAAATAGAAAAAAAATTATGCCGCCATCAGGTTTCGAACCCACTTGCGACAATGTCGAGGGTCTGAAGCTCTATGCTGTGGGCTATAGAACTACTACCGACAAGTAAGTAAAGAATCAATAAGTCAAACTAACTATTTTTCTCTTACTCGAGAAGCATATTCCAGCAGGGAAGCGAGCGCTTCATAGGCGCATCTGAAGCGCTCCAAAAAACAGTAGAGCGCTTCATTCTCCTTGTGCTTAGCGCATTTTTTAACATAGTCATGTCATCAGATGTATGCGCTCCGCTCCCGCTGTAGAAAATATGATATCGTAGCGACAGCCGAGCTCTTTGTTCTCCTTGTATTTGATATAAAAACGTAGCGAGAACCGAGCGCTTTGTTCTGCTTGTAGCATAAATCAAATAAGTAAATATTTAAAATAAAACAAAAAACAATCATCCAGCCACGGGTTTGAACCCAGGCATCTCACTTACAAAGCAAACACCCCAACCAGTATGCCATGGCCGCCACAATGTAGGCGTAAAATTTGGCTTATAATAACAGAATAACTTATAAGCAAATTTTTAAAACAAAACAAAAACAATAAACAATCGCCGCCAGCTAGGTTTGAACCCGGGCATTCCGATTACAAGGCAAACACGTCAACCAGTCTGCCACATCTCAATTAAAAAATTTGTTTTCTAATAATAAATAAAAGCAAGTTTGATAAAATCAAAACAAATTTTGTTTATTTACGTGAAACGATAAGATTAATTTTTAAAGTTTTTGAAATTAATTTTTTTTTTGCATTAATAGCTAATACTTTCTTTTCAAGTGCAACGTTATCATTACGGAAAGTGCTACAAATAAAGCGTTATACAAACAGCACTACTTGCGAGAAGAATGAAGCGTTATTTATGTGCATACAATTAATGCGTATTGAAATTTTTTACTGGGATATTTTAAAGCTGGGAAAATTTCATTTTTAAACTAAAATTCTTAGTTTCTTAAGACTTTTAACAGCTCTTTCCCATTTTAAGTTTTGCCAGATGTAATAAAAACAAGTGTTTTATGCTAATTGGAATATTTGTAAAAAACTGACATACAACATTTTTGAAATTCCCTTTCGACTTTTGTCCCCCTACATTGCCTTTTCGAAACATTGTGCATCAGTTATGTATGAATTTGTCCTAAAAGTACCCCTATACGAATAAAATCAACTACAATACCTAAATGCCTAGAGAATTACTATAAAATATCAATTCCAGTCTCATTTCACCATCCAGCCATCAGCGGCTATGCATCAATTTGTCCTAACTGTACCTCTAATACAAATAAAGTCAGCTCCAATACCTGAATTCGTAGAGAAAAACTATAAAATATCTATCCCAGGCTCATTTCACCATCCACCCCACGTAACAATTTTACCTAAATAAGTTTTGAGTAAGGTTTTGTATAAGGAATTTATGTAGAATGGAGAATTTAAACTTCTTTGAACAATCCTTGGAACAAGTTTTATAAAAGGTCTATGCAAGGAAAAAAAGGCGTATGAAATTATTTCCTATATGTAAGAACTAATATAAAGTTTTATATAAGCTTTTTATTCAAGGCTTATTCAGGAACTCGGAAACTGAAAAATTAATTGTTTTTTGTAATCTCTTCTTCTACGTTTTATTATTTCATTTTATTTGAAACTGAAAGCTTGTACTGGTATTTTCTTTGAATTCGATTTAGTAAAATTTTATAAGGGTCTCGATTGCAATGATTCCATATGTGCACTTAATTTGTGAGCAATAAATTGGCTCGGCAGCCCAGTGGTTTAAGCAGTCAGTTTATCAACTGATGAATCCGCGGTTCAACCCGTGCTCAGTCAAACAAATTTTATTTTATTATTGAAATAATTTTTTTTTTGGTTTTTTATGTGAATGTTTTTTATTTAATTCAGGAATTTCTAATATTATTGTTTTTACAAACTGAAACTTTGTTTACCTAAAAAAAAATCTAAGCTTGAATAAAAATCTTCCTGAATACTTCCTAAAATGTATCATTGAATAATGCTTTAAATAAAACATTATTCAAGATAACTAAATTTTCGAGGCTCTTTTCAGAAAAGCATGAATACTTACTTTTACGTAAGGCCTTTTCACGTTTAGTATGAAAACTTCAAATATTTAGGTGAAATTGTTATCTGGGAACAACCATCGGTTATGTATCAATATGTCCTAAATGTACCCCTAATACCAATAATATCAACTAAAATACCCAAATTCCTAGATAATTACTATAAAATATCAATTCCAGTCTCATTTCACCATCTTACAACCATCGGCTATGCATTTGTCCTAAATGTACTCGTACGCACAAATAAATACAAATAAAACAGGCTCCCAAAATCTTATATAACAATTTTAATAAATTATCAGCTAAAAATAAATTATAAAATAAGTTTCTTTCAACTAAAGCTTACACTTTCCTCCCAATCGAATGTTCCCCCCCTGATTTATCTATACTATTAATAAATCTGTAGCCACTTTTTATGTTCACTCATCACGTTTAAACGACAACTCAGATTTTTATAAAATTTTGTACACATATTTATAGGTCAGCAGAGAGTGCAATAGGATACTTTATTTTAACCCATTAACAACCAATGTTACTATATGGAAACATATGCGTCTCGAATTTTCATTAAATACTGCATAATATTTCAAAAGTTTTAGTGCCAGTTTTTTAAAAAAAGTAAAATTAGCATGCAATAATAACTTATTTCTGCTCAATGGCATACATAGTTTCACCAAAATGTTGCTTCAAGTCTAAAAATGTCTGTTTTTTATGGTTTTCTTCCGGCCCTAATGGATTAAATTGCACTTCGGTTAAACGAGAACAAAATCAATAAACGCTTTTAAATTTACTTGAATTTGATACCAAAATCATGTATGTAGTTTGAAAACTGTGAAAAATTTTAGTACCAGATCTTTTTAGTATTAATTATAAGCTGAGAATGAGAGAAAAACGACTTGAAATTCACACTTTTAGCTTTGAAGGCAAATATTTCAGTCAGTTTGCAATGGATTTCAATAATTTTTTTTTGAAAAATGTTGTTTGTTAAAATATCCTTCAAACATAAGTTGAAATTTTTACTAAACCAAAGTATTAATATTTTTAAAAATTTCTTTAAAAAATGTTCAAAAATTTTTAGTTTAATCAAAAAAATTGGATAAAAGTTGTTTTTGTTGTAAAAAAAATTAAATCCAAAATTTAGGTTTTCGATTTCCTATCAGATGATATAACAATCTTAAGGTTAATAATTTGTAGTATTACTTAACAACAAAAAATCGTTTTGGTAGCGAAAAATCAAGCCTACCCACTATCAATTTTTGAATGAAAACTTTTTGAAAACCCGGCGAAGCGGCGGGTTTAAGCTAGTTAAAATATATGAAAATTTAGTGTTTTTTATATAAAAACTCTTGTTAAATTTTTAACCTGACAATTCTACTGTAGAAAATTTTTATATATCAATTTTTTTTTAAATTTTTGAAGTTTTCCCATTTTTTTCGTATCGTAATATCAGTCTAAGTTAATGGTATTAATCTATTCAGATAATAAAAACCAAGGTAACCGCCAACTAAATTAACCGGTTTTTTTAAACTTTTTAATCACCCGACCCTATTATGTTCTATCCTATCATGTTATGCACTTATGTTATGAGTGACCCCATTTTCTGAATAATTTTACAATTCATCCTATTCTATAACTACAATAAATCGAAACTCTTTTTTTAGAAATGTTGCCACAAATTGGATGGGACGTGCAACAATAGTTGCGGGAACAGCTGGCCAGCAATACGTTGATAACATCTTTGAAAATCCAGAAAATGACTACGAAATGATCACAGTCAACAACTCCATGTAAATATTAAATGCTATAAAAAAAAAATTTTTTTTTTACTTTTAGACTGACAGTTTCAATTTACTTAACCAAATTTAGTTATATCTTAGTAGAAATTTTGTATGATCTATTTATTCCTTTCTCCTTATCTCTTTGGCACGTTTTCTTGCATGCTTATTTTTATACACAGTTTCTCGATTGAAAATTGGAACAGGTAAGAATGGCAAATCTAAAAATTCTTACATCTAAAAATGGTGTTATGCAAATTTTCTTTCCATCTTACTAGCACCATCGAATTATGGAGGTCCAGAATTGACGCTCGTCATAACTATTGGAGTTACAACAACACGATATCCGTGCAGTCAAGAATTCGGGACCAATCAGATGATCCTTTGTTGCTGGAAGTACAGTCTGTGCCATTCCAAATGAACAATCAATCAATACTAGATGGAAAATGTCCACCTGGCTGGAATCTAGTGCATGATACATGCTTCATTTATATAGGAGCTCCAATGAAATTCTATGAAGCAAAAGAATTTTGCAGATCGGAGAATTCATCTATGCCCTTCATTCGTACTGATAGCGTAACATTATGGACCTACCTACAGGGTCAAATGCAGCACCTCAAGTATTCATTTGCTTTAATGTCTCTCTATTCAATACTAAAATTGAGATTTCTCTCTTCCGTAGGTATCCCGAGAAGGTATGGATTCAAGATTTTAATCACATCGATAGATGTACTAGCTTCGTCTTCAGAGAGGTGGATGTGGAGGACTGTGGAAATGAACTAGGGTTCATCTGCGAAATAGATCCAAAGGTGAACCACTCATTAGTTCGTGTACTTTGAATATGAATCAGCTTAATTGTTGTGTGCTTTGTAGGTCATCATTGATCCACTTTCGTGGCGAGCCGATGTTTTTGCTGTCAGCATTATTTCGGCATTTATTTTGGCTATTATTTTGCTCATCATGGTAGCTTTTTGCTGGTATGCAAAATCAAAGCATCGCCACGTTCAGCGCCTACAACGTCGAAATAGTATACGCCAGAGCTTAAGAAGTCTGAACAGCATCGATCCGCAAGGATCCTTACGACGACGCAATCTTGTATGAGTTTTTGTTCACTTAATTTTTGTTTTTTTTTTTTATTTTCTTGCTTATGTTTTGTTTCTTTTAATTTTTATGTTTTCCCCCCTTTTGTGTTGATTGAAAACCAGAACATGTCATCTTCTACTGGCACACTGACAAAGAACTTAGCTCAAGATTATAAGCAGATGATGAATAACGGCTCAATTGACTCCATGGACAAGAGTGTGTTGAGCTCAGAAGCCAGTTTCGATGCATATGAGAATCATGCAGCTCAGCAGCAAGAACACCAACAAGGTTATAACGAATATGTCAATCATAATGCCTTAAGAGCTGGTAGTACTATAGGAGCCTCGCCTAAAGTTGCCACCATTGGAGCTGCTTCAAAAAGTTCAAAAGTCAATAGAGGAAAACCTGCTGCCTCCTCAATCATAACACCAGATCAACAAAGTCAGGACGCCTTCGAACTTTCCTATCGCAACGAAGGATATCGAGATAACTCTACTTTCTCAGGCACACGAAACAACTCAGTGAGCACCAGCATTGCAGAGGATACACCTATTATCCACCAGTCGGACATGGATGAGCTAAGTTCTGATTATTACGGCAACGCTAGCACTTTGCCTTTGCGTAGGGCAGAGGAGGAAAGTTTGTCATTCCTCAAAGAATTAAAACAAAGTCTGCCAGAATACAACAGGCTAAATCAGCAGGCGCACAGCAGTTTTTTGCCTCCCGAATCCAAGGCAATTTCTTCTAATAACTCACAGTTTAGTCACGACTCTTACTCCAGTACTCTACCGTATGAACAGAAAATCGACAATATCAACTTTACTCCAGTTTCAAAGCCAGTTGAAGCCGACTCCATCTTTCGCAATGATAATAATGCCAATTCTTATACAGCCGATATGAGAAGACCAGATTCGTATTACACTGCCGTGCGTAGCAGCAAAGCACAACCTCAGTCTTCATATGCCACTCCTGTCATTTCAAAGGAAGCTGCCAGAAAAGACACAGCGATTCAGAAAAGGCCAAAAACTGTTTACCACACAGGCAATGATGAACCGCGTGGCAGTTCTTATGTGCGCTCCAAGTCCGAGGCACTATTGGAGACCGATTTTGATGAAGAGTCTCCTAGTTTGATTCCACTGCAAACGAATAACCGCAGCTATAGTCAACCCTTGGAAACAGCGATGTAATCACAGATCTCTTGAGGAACAATGCCGATGTTCTACACAGTGAACAAGAACGAAGACAATATTTTGTGTATTTTATTTAAGATTTTGATAGATTAGGCATATATTATATTCGTAGCTATGTAAGATAATCTAATGTAACACTAGCCTAGTATTGAGATTAGGTAAATATTTTTATTTAAAATACATACGCCTTATGTATTCATTCCATCCATTTAATGAATAAGCTGAAAAAAGATTTACAAATAGATATAAAAATAGTTTTTGTAAATATGCTGTACTGCTACTTTAAATTTTTTTCTATAATTAAGATATTAATACAAATTTATAAATAATTATTTAAAGTATTTTTTAAGCAAAACTTTTACAATGCATGCATGGCAGTTAATAAAGAAAGTTATAAGAAAGATAAAAAGTGTCGCAATTGAATTGAAAGAGTATTCGAGTAAATTAGAAAAATAAAATTGTGTATTGAGTGTAACAAGTGAGTTGATATTTCTTCAAATATTTATTATCTTGAAATTATATTTGTTCAAATACCATAGAGTGGAATTTTTTTCCCCCAAAAATATTTCTCTGAATATAAAACATGACACGAATAGCGTGTTAGGAATTAATTTCCTATGTTTTATATAAAAATAGATTGATTATAAAATATTTTTAAATTTTTATTTAAATTTACACAGAAATATTTATGATGATTATGATTTATACACTTATAATTATTATGCACATATTTCATTTGGGAAAAATTACATTTTGGATGTCATACAACAATAAATAGGGCCTAAACTAACTTCGTATGCGATTTTCAAATAATCTATTATTTTTCATAAACATTGTTTTTAGATCAAAGTACAACATATGTGGAGGCTAAGAGCAAAATGAAAAATATACAAAAAACCCATATAAATCGATCTTCAATTCAAAAATTTCTTGCTAGTAAATAAAGAACTTCAGCAAATTATGTTTAAAGTGAAATTAGTTTTTAGGAAACTTATGTATATCTATTTTTCAAAAAAAAACTTTAGCTGCGTTTTACGAGAGGATTACGAAATAACTGTTAAAGATATTGATGTAAAAATTTTTGTATATCTTTTAAAAAAGTATTTAATTTTAAAAAATAACATTTTTTGTATTTTTTTTTTTTTTGTGACGAAATTTCTTCGTAATAATGAAATCCTTGAGGCACTAAGAAAAAGGTCTCTTTTGGCGTGTACTATATCTCGAATTTGGAAAATCTGAAAAAAATAAAAAAAAATCCTGTTCTAAATACACTAAAGACTAGGGATTGGCATTGAGTTGTTTTTCAAAATATTTGATTTATAACAAAAGGTGGCTCGCGAAAGGGAAAATTCAAAAGATTTGAAGTGAATTTTAGGGTAAAAAATACGATTTTGTGGACCTTAAAAAAAACTTTATGTCAACGCCTGAAAAATAATTTGCTTACTTACTTAGGTGGCCGTAACAACCCGTGTCCGGGTTTCGGCCGACATGATCAGCTCTCGCCAGGCGCCTCTGCTTTGCGCGCGCCTTCTCCAATCGGATA
Source organism: Coremacera marginata (assembly GCA_914767935.1). Taxonomy (NCBI): domain Eukaryota; kingdom Metazoa; phylum Arthropoda; class Insecta; order Diptera; family Sciomyzidae; genus Coremacera; species Coremacera marginata. The sequence goes on from OU612045.1 coordinate 7,966,646, forward strand.
CACCAAGTGCGGTTAGGGCTTTCTCAGCCTGGTCCATCATTCGGAGTCATGGTCTCCCTCGTCGTCGTTGACCAGCGTCGTTGGTATTAATGGCGGTGCCAAGGTATATGAACTACTTGACTACTTCAAAGTTATAGCAACCGCATGAAACGTGGGAATCTATACGCCGCGCTCCCTTGTTTGTAGACAGCATATACTTTGTTTTACCCTCATTTATCTTCAAACTCACTTTGGCTGATTCCTTTTCGATAGCGGCGAAAGCAGCAGTAACATCTCTCTTGGTTCTGCCGACAATATAAATATCGTCAGCGTACGCAAGGAGCTGGACACCTTTATAGAAAATAGGGCCATTATGATGCACACCGGCCTTTCGTACGATCCTCTCCAGGATGATCTTGAAGAGATCGCAAGACAGTGGATCGCCTTGCCTGAAACCTCTTTCGGTATTGAAGATTTCGGAGAGGTCATTTCCTACCTTGACAGAGCTGCGTGTGTTGCTCAACGTCATTCTGCAAAGTCTAATCAGCTTTGAAGGTATACCGAACTCAGACACTGTTGCGTATAGGCAATCCCTTCTCGGGGATTGAAATTTGATTTTCGTGGGTTTTCTCCAGGATTTGTCGTAGCGTGAAAATCTGGTCTATGGTGGACTTTCCAGGTCGGAAGCCTGAAAGGTCCAATCAGTGTTTTTGTAATCGGCTTTAATCTTCCTCACAGTACGCTTGAGAGAACCTTATATGCGATGGAAATAAGACTGATACCTCTATAACTTGCGCTGATTGTTGGGTCTCCTTTCTTAAGTATAGGGCACAGACGAGTTTAAGATTAGCAAGTGCACCTGCCGTAAGGCTTAAGCAACTTGGGTTATCCAACACCTAGGGTAATAGTTCATGAAACAGACAACCATGAACTTTGGGTTGTACCACAACACGGACCCGTTTATGTTTTAAAACAAGTAAAACATACGGGGCATCCGGTGTGGCAACACGAACATGGAAGCTGCTTCACAAACACAAAGCATCACCGAGTGCCCTGCTGGTTAGGAGCATTATGTGATAAATTACATACTGCCCGTAATAGCAGTACCAGTTTAGACTTCTACTGGTGGAGACGAGACCTATCCAATCTCTTGTATATTAAGACGGATATGCCAGCCCGGTCGTACCATTGCGCGACCCCGCCGATCAATCTAGACCTGTGTAGCATTCACACAACCACAACCAGTACGAGACTCCCCGAAGGGCCAGCCCACGACAGTCATCTGGGCAACTCGATCCCGTCAAATGAGGATCCACAACATCCCCGCAAAAAGACCAAGAATACACAAATGCAATTACGAAAAAGTGCATTCTCATACATGACTGTGCTCACTGAGCACTTAAAGGCTAATCTAACAATTTGCAGTTGCCGACTCAGCTGGAAATTATTGCGCATGACCGGTACCTACTCTGGAGGACCTTTGCAATTGCCACTCTTACTCTGGCCGTTCGGATTTCAACATCCAGACATAGAGTATTGGCCATTGTTCTCAGGGACTGCCGTGCTCAGTATGAGAACCCTAAGTTATAACAACCAATGTCAACACTTCCCTCAGTGACTGCCGTGCCAGTTTGAGGGTGCGAGTCAAACTCTTGACAAGCAACACTTCGGAAAGCCGAAGAGTTGACACTTTTATGCACGCATGCCAACACTTCACAACCATTGTATCCAGCCGAATTGAGGTCTCCATGCGGTGGATAGATAGGGTCTACCCCATCTGACGGGTAAAGACTGTCCCCGTACTAACAAGTTTTAAGATCAATTGCTATACCTTCGCAGGCTTGTTTCATATCGATATACCGAATATGACCCGCTACCAAGATGGGTGCCACCCCGAGCTCTTGGTTGGCCCTATCAGTTTTTCCGTTTGCAGGGCGTATCCTACAAACAACCCTCCCCCTTTATCCTGGCTTGGGACAGGCAAGCGCAAGCTAGACCTGGCGTAGTTGTATAGGGCACAGAACGCTGAGGTTCCAATCGTGGGGCATGCTATCTGCTAGCCATATTTTGCTGATGAGCTGTTGCATGCGCCTTATTAATTCATAGCCGCCGGTTTTAAACAATTCAGCTGACAGGCCGTCAGCACCCGCTGCTTTATTTTTTTTTGAGTCGTTGGATAGCAACTCGAACCTCTATGATTTGCTTACAGTCCACAAAAAAATTCCAACACAATCGGCCGACAAGTTTTTGAGTAATCTTGCCGGCCAATTTTTTTTTTTTTTTTGGTGCCTCAAGGATTTTATTGTTGCGATGAAATTACGTAACAAAAAATTATTTTCTTTTTTTTTAAATAAAATTTTTATTTATAAACTCTAAGATTTTGAAATTAATATCTTTAAGGGAGTATTCCTGGTTGGACAAAAATTTATATATGAGAATATCGTCCTAATAGGGTTTTTGAAATTCGAAATACTTAAGGAGATGTGGCCTTTTTTGCCCAGCAATGTTTTCGCCAAAATGCGATTTGCTTAATTTCACTACTTTCTAAATGCAACGGTTTAAGGCAACCACCGAATTTCGTTCAACGCGTTCTTAAGTAGGTAATAACTTGTTTGTATACGCATTTTAAAAATAAATTAATACACCTTTTAGAGCTTAGGTATTCGAATGTTGGCAGCGTTTAGTTCACTTTGAATTGAGTTATAAACCGGACGCGCGCGCTTCAAGTATACGTATACGTAGAGAGTCCAGGAAGCAATCAAACCTATTTACGAAGCACTGTCAGCCGATGATTTGTTGAGCAGATGCCTTGGCTCCGAAACTCAAAACTGCAACGAATCTTTCAACGCAGTGCTGTGGTCATTCGCACCGAAGCATATGCACACCGGCGCACGCACTATTGAGATTGCCAATTATTGCCGATTGGCAACGTCACATATGATTTCGCTGTGTCTCGGAACGAAGAACGTTTGAAAAGGTCCGAAGCCAGAGCTCTGGCCGCATCAAAAGAAGGTAGAACTGCCCGAAGAGCTCAAAGAGCCGCTGAGTCCTCACTTTTTGAAGAAGAGAAAGGAGTTCTTTATGGGGCTGGCATTGCAGATTGATATATGTAAGTATTTCACAAAAAAAAAAAAAAATGTTTTATTGCCTAAAATTTTATTTAAGTTTATTCAAAATCACGTTTTTGAACTTCGAAGTCACTTTTCTCCGGTTCTACTGAACCGATTTTGATGAAACCAAGTGCAATCGACGCAGAATTGTCGTATGGCTAAAACTGCATGCTCAAATTTTTCATTTGAATTTTTTTTGATGCAAAAAAATAACTTCAAACTTAAACGCGTTTATCTCGAAACCACGTTTTTCGAGCTTGCGGCCCAGATTGCGCCCGTAGTTCTGAACCGATTTTGATGAAACAAAGTGCAATCGACGCAGAATTGTCACCATTCTAGTCCCTATCTCAATCACTATTTTAAACTATTTTTTACTATTTTTTTTTTTTACACTAAATTACAAAAAAAAGAACCAAAACCGGTTTTGCATTTTTCAATGCCCGCCATTTTGTAAAAAATAATCGCAAAATTATGATTGAGGCTACTAAGTAAACTCAAAAGCCGTTTACTTTTTCCATTTCAAATGATCCAAAGTCGAGTTATCCGGGCCGCAAGCAGCATACCTTTTTTTTCGACGCCCAACTTTGAAGGCCGACTAACAAAATAAGAATATTCTTCAATTTATAAAATGATAAACGTTCGGGGTATAATTTCTTATATATTTTTTCAGATATTAGGACCTTTTTGAGTATTGAAAGCTACAGTCGAAAACGGTATATTAATACAGCGTCGGATTTAGTGAAAAATTACTCTCAGAACTAACAAATATTTTTTCAAATTTGAAATAGATATAGAAATAGATTAGAATAGATTATAAAACAAATGAAAATTTTAAGGGGGGAGGAGGGGATGGGCTTGAAACTAATTTTTTTTCTAGTATTATTTTAAGGGGTGAAATTGGATAATTTTAAAAATATCAAAAAATTATATTTATTTAAATAATTTGATGATACGTCTTGCTTTCAATAGACAAATTATAGATAATAGACTTTTCCCAAGCAAGACGTATCGTCGAAATTATTTAAAAAATATATGATTTCTTTTATATTTTTAAAATTACCCAAATTTATCCCTTAAAATAGTTCTAGAAAAAAATTTAGTTCCAAGCCCCCAACAGTTTTAATTTTTATTATGATTTAAGTGTTTTCTAGTTTTGAAAAAAATTTGTTAATTCTGCGAGCAATATTTTGCTAGGTCCGCCGCTGAATTAATATACAAACTTCTAACCGTTAATTGAAATATAATGATTATGAACTTTATAAGTAAATTTAAACGTTCCTTTGGCAAAACAATTTTTCATTGCTCAAGTGGATATTTTCAAGTATATATAAGTATATATATTATTTGTAATGAAAATGTTTAAATTTTTCTTAAAAAGGAAATATGATTCCTCCAAAAAATTTAACATTATAGCGTCTTATATAGCTTGATGATTAGTTATGTCTACTGCCAGTTATTAGATTTTTAGATTTTTTTAAAATTGATCCAATCATCAGAAATTGTATTCTCTAAATATTGAATGTTAGTTGGTATCTTGCAAATTTAAGAAACATATTTTAATGATAGGTTTCTCACAAAAGTTATAACCACTAGATAACCAATTTAATTCTTTCTATAAGATTTTAAGTTTTATTTCACTAAAATTTTGACACGTCTGTCAGTACGCATATGTATATATAACTACAAATTCTATTCGGCTACGTGACGTCACTAAATACTACATTAATACAAGCACTTCCATAGCCAGTCTCGCACACACTCAAACACACACTAGCATTCGTACAAAGCAAAGCGAAGAATTCACAATCAAAAATCTCCATCGAACCAGCAGCTTAAACTAGTTTGTTGTTGGACGTCGAATTAGACGGTCTCGTATGTGTCCAAATAATTTTTTGCTTGCTTTGTATTAAATATCTAAAAAAAAATTTATTGCAAATAATGTGAGAGCCTGAGCATTAAAGAAAAACAAAGTTCGGAAAGTAGAAAATATATCTCATACCGTTTAAAATCGGATAATATGGATGAAGAAGATATTCAGAAAAGTCAAGAAGAATTAAGTTTTTCCACGAGGCTATGAATAATATTTTTAGAGAAATGGAACGAACCAAACGACGATGTACATCGAGCCTCCAGCAACTTGTTCCACAAGAGGCGCACTTTACTGCTCATTGAGTAAAGCTCCCTAGAGTAGTGGCAAGCGATAGAGAGTGTGTGAAGGAGAAAGAGGAAGAATATTAAGTGAGTGTAGTTATTATTCATGGCAAATCTATCGATTGGCCAAAAACAGGAATAGGTACGCCAACGTAAGATTTCGTGACCAGCGTTTGTGATTCAAACACAATGAATCTGAGCTAGCAAGAAGTAGAAAAAGTGAGCGTAAGTCTGGAAGAAGTGCAACTGTGACAAAAACTGCTAGATAGTTAGACAGACGGACGAGACAAGACAGCAACAACAAAGAGTGGGCCATAATCTATTTCATTTTTTTGTGACCAGAAAAAACACACCAAATGAGCTTAGTGCGGAAGTGAAGAAGTTTTGGATGATGATGGAAAGCAATCAAAATTGAATTATATTCAATTACGTTGATTTGGAAGGGAAAAAAAGCAAGAGCGGCTGGAGGTTAACTTGGCAGCTTGGCAGCAGATTCATTTGAGCAGGTTGCTCTGAGCGACTGCGTTTGTCAATCAAAGCTTCTTGTAAGTTTTGAATGAACGAGGTGGTGGTTGGTGTTGGTTTATGCCTTACGGGAGTACGTGAAAAGCTCTAGTGTTGCATGCCTAGGTGCGCGCTCTTGCAAAGACCAAGCAATAACCAGCAAAACAACAACATTAACGAGTTGTCGTGGTTTCCCGTTTGGTTCTGCACTCGCCAGCGCCATCTAAAGGTCCCCTGGCCCAGACACTAGCACATATTGGCAAAGCCATTCAGCTAGCCAGCCAGCCTGTGCTCTCATTATCGCTTCGTTCCTGACTCAGTCGTTATTGCATCTTCAAAGGGACTATTTTCTCCAAAAGCTGCAGAAAAATCCATTGAAAACAATTTCAGTGGCAGCAACAAAATTAAGTAAGTGAATTACTGAGTATGGCAACGGTCCCTGCAACCTAAACTGCAAAAGTATCTAGAATGTATGTGCAAACGCTAGATATTTTTTATTCAAAAAAAAAAAAAACAAAAAAAAAAGAAACAAAAAAGCAGAAGATGGCTGGCTATAAAAATATTGATGGCTTGCATGAGTTTCTTTTCAATTTGTATGAATGGCACAAGCCAGTGTCTGACAAGCGAATCGATAGTCACGCAAACTAAGGACTCGAACGCAGTCGATGGTAGAGCCACGACTCGTTGCTATAAAGTGCTAGTGGGGCTGGTGGTGGTGGTGCGGACGTAACGGTAACTTATTTTTCGCGTACTACGTGCAACACATACGTGTAGTAAAATTGAACGAGGAATAAACAATTCCAAGAGCTAAGCTCGGTACACTCGCAGTGTAGTACAAGCGAATGCGTCGAGTTCGCTTAAGTTGTATCATGTCTAGGATAAGCAGCGACTCAACTAGACTGAAATGAGTGTTATACTTTGCTTAACGGATTCCAACGAATGACTTCTCTACTATAGAAATAGTTATGGCATTTAAACGCTTCTACTGCTGAATCGGTGTCCGTGTTATTCGACTGTCCGATTCACAACAAGGATACACACTCGTTCATGCGGTGCTAATGCGCCTGCACTCCAAACAGACTTTCTCATTTTCACGCTACAACCGCACTCGACACTCGACAATCGACACACAGTACTCGATACTTGGGTGCACAAATCTGAAGCAATTGTTGTTTCTTTACAACGCTACAGACCCAAGTGCGCGAAAAGAAGTTGCTGATGAAAACAACATTTTAACGAGCGTCACCCACCTGGGGTTTGCCCTGCCATTAAATTCTGCACAGTTCGTTTTAATGCCCGGCATTCGTTGTTGGCGTTGTTCATAGTGGTTGGAGCATACACAGAGCATGCGCCGAGAGAGAGAGAGCCTGGTGCTTCATATTGAGGATAGTTACGGTTTTGCGATTTGGATGCGTTGCATTCGCATCGTTGTCGGCAGTCCGAAAGCTAGCTCGTTTAGACTGAAGTGCCAGGAAAAAATTTTTCGAATATAAAATCTCACAAAATATTTTATACTAAACTTTTCAAATATAATCCGCATCCGATATATGTAGCTCTGAATCCAAAGCCATGAGCATTGAAAATCATACGAAACGGGAACCTAAAAACGGTTTTGCGAATTGTTAATTTTGTTGAAGGACTTACGTCTCGTGCCGTCCGAGGATAAAATCAATAATTGCGTGCTGTATCATACGACGAGTAGGTACTCCAAGCCCGATTCTAAGTCACCGAAGATGTATCTCTTATAGAATCCGCTCACTACGATGTGCCCCTCAGTGCAATCGTCATATTTGTATTCTACGTCTGGCGTGGAAGCAAGCGTGGCGGTGGCAGTTGACTGAGTGACTGAAGGAACCTCGTGTCTACCTTCTGCATACGATTGGAAAAAGAGTGCAAATTTGCCGACAACATTGCAAAAACCTTAAAAAAGATAAACTTAATAATAAAAATTGGCCAAGTCCAAATATAGATAGAAAAAAATCGGATAACATTTGGGGACTATGATAAAATTCGTTAAGCAGAAGTCTCGCGATAATTCAACAAAGTGTCACTTACGCAAAAAGGTGAGCATCGAACAGAGCTTATCTTGCCGGAGAAGAAAGAAGACGAAAACGAAAAAGTGCTGAAGGATTACCTAGACTCTAGTCGCAAAAAAAAAAATAACTACAGACAGAATTATTTTTTAACATTTTCTTTTTATTAAAATTACTCTATATTTTTGTTTTTTTCCCCCCCCCCCATTGGCAGAGCAACAGTAACGACGGTAACGAAGGTAACGACTCGGGCACGGAATCCGATGGTGATATAATAAATGTGGAAAAGTTAAAGTTTTCCGATCTGGACATGGAAACAAGTGAGTAAATGTACGTTATAACGATAGACAACTTGAATAAATCAATGTTTCAATGCAAATATAGGCACGAGTTCATGCTTGGATGCAAATTCACCAACGGATACTGCGTGCTCATCAGAGTCTTCTGCGATGATGTGCCAGTCCCACCTTCTCTACGATCAGCACAGCTCAGAGGAAGAACTGGAGGTGATCAATGGACCATCGTCCATAGCAGCTGCTGAAGCTGCTGGAAGTACTTTGGTTGTACGCGCAACAACATCTTCGTTGATCTCGGAAAGAGGTTCTTCTTCGCTTGAAACTGGTGAACTTTTCGGTGAAGCTTCCACATCAAAACGTTGCAGTTCCAGTTTTGTGGAAAACAGAAAACGTTCTCTAGCTCACAGCTCCGACGACGAGGTTTGCTATCTTAACAGTTAGTTGGTAATTCAGTGCTGGTTAAAAATCTGCTTTACACTAAGCCGCGTAAAATTTTATCCTTATCTTACTTTTTTAAAATCTTTTTAAAGCAATTTGAATTGAATGAATGAACTGAACGTCGAATTTTGGGGAACTCTTTTATACAAATTGACACCGCGTAGTGAAATAGCGTAGCTGAATTCTTTCAAATGATTGTTCGGTTCAAAATAATTTCATTTAATTAAGCTTTAATTAAGCTTTTAATTTCAAATACGCTGTCAAAATTGTATGATTTATGCTATTATATTCGGGTCAAGACTGCATTATTTTAAAATAATATGTTTGAACTGAATACCGATTAAAAATGTTTGTAATAACTAATTGGAATTACAAAACAAAAGTAAAAATTTGAAAATTTAAAGGGAGTACAGCTTAATTTACGCATAAAAAACTTTAAATCAGGGATGGAAAATAGCGATTATATTTTAATTTTTAGATAGAGAAAATCGTGCATAAAAACTTATTGTAAAATAATTTTGAATGCAGCAATATGGCAATAGGGAGTCAGAGATCCCGTTTTTGACATGATAAGCCAATTTTTTTTATCGATTTTTTCGATCAAATACAATACTTATATCTGTGGTGACAAGGATTAACGACTAAACTCAAAATATCGTAACAAACGATATTTTAATAGCACTAACTACGACCTTGTCTCGGAAATATATGAACCGTTAAACCAACGAAATAGGTGCAGACATAAGTGGTTATCTATTCTGTCCAAAAAATGGATTTCTGAATCCTTCCAAAGATTGGCAAAAAAGGAAATGCCATATCGCTTTTTTACGCTATTTTGAGCTTCGTCATTATTCCTTGTCGCCACAGATATATTGATAGTTTTTTTTTTTTTTTTGATCAGAAGTAAAAATTCAAAAATTATTGTTGATCGTTATTTTTTCAATCAGAAATAAAAATAATTTAGTGATCGCTATTTTTTCGATCAGAAATAAAAATAATTTAGTGATCGCTATTTTTTCGATCAGAAATAAAAGCAATTAAGTGATCGTTATTTTGTCGATCAAAAATAAAAGTAATTTTTTTAACGTTATTATACCCATCAGAAATAAAAATTATTTTTTAATCGTTATTATACAGATTATTTTATATCAGAAATAAAACTAATTTTTTATCATTACTTTTCCAATCAGAAATAAAAGTTATTATTTAATCGTTATTTTTTTCGATTAGAAATAAAAATCATTTTGTGATGGTTTTTTTTTCGATCAGAAATTAAAGTTATATTTGAATAGATATTTTTTTTATCAACATAAAAACCAATCATTCAGGGTTGTTGTAGAAACCAAGTGCTCTTGGAATCAGAATTGAAACCGACAAATATTTCGCCTTGATGTTATCGGATAATATCGGTGTCTGTGACACCTTCCTTAATGAGACACCGATACCGATTCAAACATAAATCATAAATAAACAATATTTTCAAGCTTCAATTCTGATTCCATCGATATTTTTTCGATCAGATTAAAAAAATTATTTTTTGATTGAAATAATATCAATTAAAATTTAAATCAAATCAATATTTTTACATAAAACCGTTATTGAGTTCAAACTAAAAATTCGCTTCGAGCCCACGATTACGATACGATACAAGCAAGTTGTCTTGGGCAAGGATATGAACAACGATTTTGACAAGGATTGGGACAATAATGAAGGCATGATTATGTTTAGAAATTCAATACCGAATCCCAGTCTGTCTATTAGAGGCCTGAGCGAGTTTTCAGCTGGGAAGTTATATATTTGGTTATAGTTGGTGGAATGGGCCACAAAACTTGTGATTTATTTTTTAGTTTTTTTTAGAAGATTTAAGACATAGATTTGGAAAAGCATTTGGACAAAGATTAGAAACAAAGAAACAAAAACATTTGGACAAAGAAAGGGATTAGGACAAAGATTTTGACAAGGACTTGCGCAAGGATTTAGATAAGTAAACAAAAAACCAAAATAGCCATTACAGCCCTTGAAAGGACTTTGACCGAGCTTCTTATGATCAAATGTTTTGTGCGTGTTTTGAAATGTTTGAACACAAATGACCGAGAACTGCACCTACAAGTTTTATGCCAACTCCGAACGGCTCATTTTCTCAAGAAGCTTTTCATAGCAGTTTTTACTCTTAATGGAGGTTTGCCATTGTCTGCAGAGAGGTGACGGCCTAACAGAAAAATTAATTCAATTAAAAAACTGTCTGTGTCAGATTCTAAAACAAATTAAACAAATAATTTAAATTCTAACATTGACTTAATAAAATGTTCACCCAATAATATAAAATCAACCAATCATTCGTGTGATCCAATCAAAAAACCAATCAAATTCGATGACCAATCAAAAAACGTGAATCAGTTCTTAATGGTATTCAAAGTTAAAGCAGTGGTTTTCTTTTTTTGTTGCGCGATTTTTTATAAAAATTTTACGCCTGTGGCGCTTTTTTTACGGTTCACCCTTTTACAAAATAACTGAAACATGAACAATTTTTATAAATAATCTCGCCGCAGACGAGAAATCTCGCCATTTTTTATATAAATTATTCGTCAGCGGTGTTTTGTTTTTAGAGGTTCACCCTTTGAGGAAACAACCAAAACTTGAAAAATTTTTAATAAATATTTTTCGCCTGCGGCACTTGTTCTTAACGGTTCACCCTTTTATTGAATAACCAAACCATGAAATTTTTGATTTTTAACCAAACCAAAATAATTTTAAGGAAACAACGAATATTTCAAAGGGACATAAAAAATTGGTTATGCCTAAAATGTTCTGAGTACCAGTTATATCTTCAAAAATAATAGATGAATTTTTAATGTTAATTGGCTTTTTGAATAGGTTATAATATAATCTTTCTTTTGATATTCATAACGCTTACTTTTATAGGAAAACTAGAAAATAAAGCACAAGTTTTGTGGCCCATTCCACCAACTATAACCAAATATATAACTTCCCAGCTGAAAACTCGCTCAGGCCTCTAATAGATAGACTGGAATTTGGTATTGAATTTCTAAACATAATCATGCCTCCATTACTCAGTTCCGCTTTCAAGGCTGAAATTAAAATAGAGTTCAGGTTCCCCATTTATAGACCTGTATTCTAACCTGAAACTAAAAAAAAAAGCCGCCCTCTCTTATTTCAGCCCAGATTTTATATCTGAATTTGATATAAATATTGATATTCAAACCAGAAATCTTAGATGAGCATTTAAAAAATGGAATATCAAATTTCAGATCTGAATAGGCGGGCATTAGTATGAAAAAATCCGGGCTGTTTTCAAGGCAAGGTCAGGCCTCGGTCATGCCTGTCAGTACTGATTTCTGGTCTTGACATTTTCTACTGGGTTTTAAACTACATGAGAGCGGCCTATAATTCTTTCACCATTAGCTTTTTTAGCTCCAAGTACACATTTTGAAAAAAAAAAAAAATAAAAATGCCCATTTTGACTTAAAATAAATTGCTTGATATGTTTTTATAGATTTTTGAGCATGATTAATGATTTAAAATTGGCCTTGAAAAAATTAAAAAAAAAATAGACCTTGGAAACTCAGCTCATTTCGTATAAGCAAACTTTTTCTCTTGGGAACAATGCAAAAAATTGGAGGATTTTTTTTTTTTTTTGTGAATTTTTGTTTTTGGGCCATTTTTCTAAAAATGTTTGGTTTTTTTTCGTTTTTGTTGGATGAAATTTCAGTCTGCCATTTTTCATTAATTTTTGTGTCATTTTTCTTTGAGTGATTTTTTATTCTATTTTTTTTTTGCGATTTTTCTTTTGGACTATTTTTCATAGCGCCTTATAATTTATGAGAGGAAATCAAAAATGCAATTTTGATTTTAAATTATTTTTACAATAAAATTAGGGAATTTTTTGAGAAAACCTTCAATATGGTCGACCTTTTTTGAAAATAAAATCTTAAATATAAATGCAAAGCTAACAATATTACTGCTATAACTTTTATTAACCCCTTCTGGTCCATTACCAGAACGCGTTGGAATTTCGTAATGAAATTTTCAGACTTTGTTTTTAGTGATCAAATTAGCCTATTTTAGCCCGCTGGTCGATTTTTCGACCACTAACTTTCAAATTCATTTCTGAAAAAAATAAAAAAAAAATTTCACTCTTTCCGAATATACACGGTTCAGTTAAATGGCAGCCAAAAGACTAACATATGAGAATTAGTTGGTTTTGAACAACTACTTACTTACTTAGTTGGTCGTAACAACCCGTGTCCGGGTTTCAACCGACCTCATCAGCTCTCGCCAGGCGCCTCTGCTTTGCGCGCGCCTTCTCCAATCGGATACACCAAGTGCGGTTAGGACTTCCTCAGCCTGGTCCATCCATCGGAGGCATGGTCTCCCTCATCGTCGTTGACCAGCGACCCTCGCCTCGAGCACCTTTTTCGCTGGAGCTTCGTCGTTCATACGATGGACATGACCCAGCCAGCGTAGTCGCTGCACAGTTATACGCCGAACTACGTCAATGTCATCGTAGAGCTCATACAGCTCGTGGTTCATTCGGATGCGATAGTCATCGCCGACTCGAACAGGACCGAAGATTTTGCGAAGAACTTTTCTCTCGAACACCCCCAGAGCGGCTGCGTCAGTTTGCGAAACTACCCATGCCTCAGCGCCATAAAGCAGCACAGGTAGAACGAGTGTCTTGTAGAGTGTTAGTTTTGTCGATCGGGAGAGGGCTCTGGAACTTAGTTGCTTACTGAGCCCGTAGTAGCACCTATTAGCAATGATTGTTCTTCGCTTTATCTCCAGGCTGATTTCGTTTTTGGTATTAATGGCGGTGCCAAGATAAACGAACTCCTTGACTACTTCAAAGTTATAGCTGCCGGATGAAACGTGGGAGTCTAAACGCCGCGCTCTCTTGTTTGTAGAAAGCATATACTTTGTTTTACCCTCATTTATCGTCAAACCCACTTTGGCTGATTCCTTTTCGATAGCGGCGAAAGCAGCGGTAACATCTCTCTTGGTTCTGCCAACAATATCAATATCATCAGCGTACGCAAGGAGCTGGACGCCTTTGTAGAAAATGGTGACACTACGATGCACACCGGCCTTTCGTACGATCCCCTCCATGATGATGTTGAAGAGATCGCAAGACAGTGGATCGCCTTGCCTGAAACCTCTTTCGGTATTGAAGGTTTCGGAGAGGTCATTTCCTACCTTGACGGAGCTGCGTGTGTTGCTCAACGTCATTCTGCAAAGTCTAATCAACTTTGCAGGTATACCGAACTCAGACATTGTTGCGTATAGGCAATCCCTTCTCGGGCTATCGAACGCAGCTTTAAAATCGACAAAGAGATGGTGTGTGTCAATTTGATTTTCGTGGGTTTTCTCCAGGATTTGTCGTAGCGTGAAATGGTCTGTGGTGGACTTACCAGGTCGAAAGCCACACTGATAAGGTCCAATCAGTGTTTTTGTAATCGGCTTTAATCTTTCACACAGTACGCTTGAGAGAACCTTATATGCGATGGAAATAAGACTGATACCTCTATAACTGGCGCAGATTGTAGGGTCTCCTTTCTTAAGTATAGGACACAGTACACTGAGGTTCCCATCGTCGGGCATGCTTTCTGCTAGCCATATTTTGCTGATGAGCTGATGCATGCGCCTCATCAATTCATCGCCGCCGGTTTTAAACAATTCAGCTGACAGGCCGTCAGCACCCGCTGCTTTGTTGTTTTTGAGTCGTTGGATAGCAACTCGAACCTCATCATGGCTAGGTGGTGGTACTTCCACTCCGTCATTGTTGATTGGTAGCTCTGAACTGCGCTCTCCATGGGTGGCATTGGTGGTGGTTTTGAACAACACAGGTATATTTAACTATGTGTTACCTGTGTGATAAAACACAGATGGTCGATTTTTCGACAAATAGTTTTCCTATACGTATACTTTTATTAAAATATTTTCACATGTCACTTTTGCATATATTTCATTTCATTGAATAAAAATAACAATATTTTATTTAAAATTTTTTAATTTTTGTATACAGATTGGGCCATTTTTAGATTTTTCGACCACTTCGTAGCCGAAAAATTTTAATTCGAAAAAATCTTAAACTTTGAAATTTTCTTAATTAGATCACTAACAACAAAATCTGAAAATTTCATTACGAAATTACAACGCGTTCTGGTAGCGGACCAAAATGGGTTAAGAGAATTCCAAATTGTAAGATTTTTTCGATTTACAATTTTTCGGCTAAGAGGTCGTCGAAAAAACCGACCAATAAATTAAAATATTTTAAATAATATATTGTTATATTTATGAAATAATATATGTAAATGTGGTATGTGAAAATATTATAATAAAAGTATACATATAGGGCCATTGGTCGAAAAATCAATCACCTGTTTTATGTGTTTTATCAGGATAGTTAAGTTGGCATGCGTTGTTCAAAACCGTCTGATTCATAGTCTTTTAGATTTTAATCTTTTGGCTACCTGCTTACGTAAATAGTTTTATTATACATTACATTTATATATATTTTTTCAAAAATTGTCTAAAAAAGGTATTTTTTGAGCGCTTTCCTGAATAAGTAAAAATGGAAAATTTTAAAAATTTATTTTATTATGTATTTAACCAAAACCGTGTACATGCAGAAAGTTAGGAAAAATATTTGATATTTTTTTTCAGAAATTAGTTTGAAAGTTTGTAGTCGAAAAATCGACCAGCGGGTTAAGTAATTTCATTGAATGTTAGATAAAAAAAGAATTGAAACATCTGGGAAAATTTGTGTTGAAAGCCAAACATTTGACTTTCTAATAACTGTTTTTCTTATTTTTAGGTATTGGTGTTAATGGTATTTAAAAATTGATTGTACAAATACTTACCATAATCTGTTATTTTGACATCAAAAACATTCACATATCTTCAGAACTAGGGAAATCGATTTTATAATGAATTATTTAATTCAAAATTGATTTTTCTAAGAAAAATTATCTTCTAAGTTAACTTCATTATTTTTTTTTTTAAAGTAATTAAAAACAATCTGTTTTTTATATCAAAAGCTAGGGATGTGACAGAGCTCTGCATCCGCATCCGCGAAGCATCAGCAAAAAATCGACATTCGCATCCGCAACCTTAATTTTACACTTTTTAATATCCGCATTCACATGCGCATCCGCAACAAAAATCCACATTCATAAAAATGTTTATTATCAGACACAAAAACGTAATTTCAAAAAGACATTTTCATTATGCTTAATTGTGAGCTTCGAAATCGGTTAAGAAGCAATAAAGCATCAACTTAACTGTTTATAAAAAATAATTTACCGTTCATTGATTTTGACTATTAGAGTAACTTCGGGTAGTATGGTATACATGTTACTTTTTTGGCTGTTGTGTGGAACTGGTTTTGCCGATTATAAAGATATTTTACATGCTTGATAAATGAAATATTGCCTATTATATTCTATACGCTTTTTCCGATCGGGTAATTAATAATGAAAAAAATTTTAATAAAGTGGATATGCTCGAAAAATTGCTTTAATAAACAGGAAGGAGAATGTGGTGTACATGGGTAGGGTAATGTGATATACTATATAACAATAGAGTAGCGTACCACAAAAGCTATACTTCATATACAGAGGATAGTTTACAAGCTGATATTCAACTTTATGGCCAATTTGACAGTTTTTTTACCTGATTTGTTTACAACAAGCTGATAATTATACCTCACTACTTCTTATTTTCTGAAACGTCGTATAATGCACTATATATGTTCTAACTGTGAGCAATATATCTATTTATTTCTCCATAGTTTACTGTTCTAAAGTGTTTGTCTATGGTGTTGGACATTTTTAATCAATATATATATAAAGTGTCAACAATGAAAATATATGAAAACACACTATACCACATTACCCGAACTCAAGTATACCACATTAGACGACTTTAATTTTTTTTATAAAAATATTTTTTTGATATTTAACTAATCAAGATATTAAAAGAAACCTATTTTATTTCTTATTAATAATGTATATTGAATCGAATTTTAATATTGAGTTTTCAGTGTTAACGGTTTTTACTTTTAAAAAAAATCAAATTAATTAACCCTATAATTAATTCAGTAATTATACTGAAATACGAAAAAACTATCAAGGCATATAGTATGTAAAAAGAAGTTATGCTTTTTTTACCTGATTACAAAACATTCAAAAAATGCAATGTCGCCGAAGAATGTAATGGTGACGAGATTTGGCACTATACCACATTACCCGCCTATACCACAATACCCGAACTAACTCTAAAAAAGTTTTCAATATGATTTTGATCATTTAATTTCTAATTAAAGTTTGTCTAGTCAAGCTGATCTCTTTAAAAATAAAACATAAAACTATTTTATTTATGTTTTTCTTTTAATTTAAATGGTATTTGCATTATCTTAATTTTTTTCTAATCACTTTCTTATCTTCGTTTAGATAATCGACCGGAAAAATTTTTTGTAGGGAAAAGTAGGCAATCGTGAGTCCCGTTTTTGTTTTGCTTGATATCTTTAACAAATTTAAGAAAATTTACAAATTGTAATAGAGTATGATGTTCTACGTTAAAAATCGTAAATTTTGACACATAGTTTCTTATTGTTTTTGTTTTTTTTTTCAAGTTTAGGTTGTTTGCAAAAAATCAATGTTTTCGAGATTTCCTAAAATGATGGGGAATCGTGAGCAACCGCCCTAATTTAGTCAAGACCAAACGCTCAATCAGATATGCAATTTGGGCATTTAAAAAAAAATCAATGTATTTATCTTGATATGCATAATAATGTGGCATGGTGGCTAGAATTTAACAAAAAACAGAAAAATATAATAAAAATATTTGTTTATTTATTCACAGCCTCCATTTTGCATAAAAAAAAACCATGAACACACTCCGCACTCCCACACTTGGTATCCGCATCCGCAAAATGACATCCGTCACATCCCTATCAAAAACCTTCACATAATATGAAACTTCGGAAAGTTTTTATACAATGCATGCTTAAAGATAGTCGGGGGCTTGTTGGAAATGTCATCTCAACATCATTCTCAACATCGGCAAGGTTGCAAGGAACGGTACATTCCAAAAATTCCATTAGTGGAAAGAACTAAATTTTGCTATGCATAGTGCTATAATTATGGAATTTGGCATAGGCGTAGGCTAGGTCAGTTCCAATTATCTTGCTCAAAAGTAGCAGCAAATAAATCAAAAACAAAAATGCTATAATTATATGGATACGACTATAATTCAACACGCATTGATGCTACAATAATAAAATTTGGCATAATAGTCAAATGTAGGTCAGTTGCTATCATCTTGTAGTAGGTATAACCGGAAGTAACCGAATGTAACCAGAAGTTAAACTTTAAAACGCTATAAAAATATGGATATAACCCTGGTTGAATTATACCCATAATTGTCAAATCGAAGTTGACAGCTCATAGAAAATCTGCAAATGTTCTCTTTTAGAACCAGTACTTCTTTCGTATTCATTCGCAAAATTGGCTGACTTTGACAATTATGGGTACTGAGAAGAGAGTGTGATCAGCTCTGCGACAACCTTATAATTCAACCATGAATATAACTATATTACGGTGCACATTGTTGCTACTTTCGGTTTCTATCATCTCGCATGAAGTAGCTGAATGTAACCAGAAATTTTGCTTAAACACCTTATAATAATATGAAAAGGACAATATATTTGGCATAAGAATAAATAAGGTCAGTTTCTATCATTTTGTATGCTTTAGGCGAAACCGGAAGTAGGCGAAAATAAACGGAAATTAAACTTAAAAACGCTGTAATATTTGGATAATATTTGACACAAGTCTTGATTAAGTTAGTATTAATTATCTTGCATGGAGTGGGTGCAACCGGAAGTAGTCGAAAAGTTACTAGAAATTAAACCTAAAAATGCTATAATTACATGGAAACCAGAGACCTGCAGTGAATCGTTTTTTTACGATTCTAAATCACTCGTCAAAAACCGAATGCGAGCACGTGCGGTTGCGCACAACAACAACCACTTCCACGCGAAGCATTCTCATAACAGCATGAGCGACGAGTGCCGCTACTTTCACTCATCGCTCCTTAGAATACGGCTGAATTCTAATCATATGATTCTAAGCACACTCAATGACTCTAGAGTCATTAAATGATTTGCGTGCACTTCAGTATTGGCGTGCGTTTTCCTTGTTTTACTTTTGTTTTGTTCAAAGAATTAAATTGTAGCAAACTTACTTTATACTTGTATGTTGTCTATTATTTGTTCCTTGTTGTTATTTTATTCTTTTTTAATCAATTTTTTAAATCACTTTCACACTTGCAATGATGAATATCTGAGCACCTTTATGTCTAGGGATGCCATAAGGAAAGCGGCAATCCAAAATAAACAGGATTGCCGCTGTTAATGATTTATATATTATAAAATGATTTTATTTAATATTTTAATTATAATAATCTGAATTCTTTAATTATAATTTTAATAATTCTTAATTTTCCAAAAATTTGTAATATTTATTTTAAATAAATATTTTCACTAATTTTATCAATAATTTTTAAAATTTTTTTTTTATTAAGTTTAATTTAAATTTTTTTTTAATACTATTTTAAGGTTTATTTTCATACATTTTTCGAGCTCGCTAGTATTATATGTACAGCCATGGACACATAAATAGCACAAATGTCAACTTATTTTTTAAACGTTTCGTTTGAACCTAATAATGCATATATTAACTGTAGTTATTATTTTTTGAGACTCCAGTGTGACGTTGTTTAAAACTCCGAAAGAGATGTACGGTTACTTACTTTTATTTGCTCAGGCCATCTCTTTCTGTATAGGCATGTACGATCTGCTGTGGTCATATAAATAGCACACATGTAAGATGGTGAATAAAAGTTAAAAATATCGGGTGTTTGTAAAAATTGTAGAGTTTTATTCGGTTAATTTCGCCGATTCTAAATAAAATGGGTCGTGGCAAACATTGCACTCTGGAAAAAAGGTCTATAATTGACGAACTAAGTGAATAAGCAAAAAACCATCTGAAATCGCGGATATTCTCAAAATTTCGCCAAAAATGGTCTATATTGCACTCAAGTTGGTTACATCAAATGGTTAAAATAATTTCGAGAATAAGCCACGCAATCCTAGACGTAAAACTAGCGCTTCCACTGATTTATTGTTCTGAATGACTTTAGTTCGCAAAAGTAAGGCTGATCCTTTCAAGACAGCAAAGCAAATTATGAGGGAAATAAATGAAGAAAATAACCTTAATGTTGCAAGAAAACTAGTATCTAGGAGACTACATGAAGCTAATCTTTATAGACGCATTAGCCGAAGAAAGCCGCTCTGAACCAAAAGAAATTTAAAGGATCGGTTAGCGTTTGCAAGGGCCCATGTGAATAAAGAAGACCAGTTTTGTAAGAACGTGCTCTGGACTGACAAAACTAAATTTAATAGGGTTGAACCAGATGGAAAAACTTTTGTTCGGCGCCCCAAACGCCAAGAGTTGAATCTGAAGTATACAAAAAAATCCTTAAAGCATGGATGAGGGAATTTAATGACTTGGGGAGCTTTTTCCTGGCACGGCGTTGGGCCAATTGTTCGTATACCAGGAATAATGGACAAAAATATGTATTTAGATATTCTTAATAACCAGATGGAACCATTTGCATTTGAGAACATGCCTATTAGGTGAATTTTTATGCACTCTAATGATCCAAATCACACAGCAAAGGTTGTGATTGATTGGATAAAAAAGGAAAAAAGAAATATTTTGAATTGGCCGGCTCAAAGCCCAGACCTCAATCCCATAGAAAATTTATGGAATGATGTGAAGGTCAGCATAAGCAACCAAAATTTCGAAATTAAGATGAGTTATGGAGTGGAATTGAGAAGGCTTGGTACTCTATTCCGAAGGATTGGGTCAGGAAGCTTGTGGAGAGTATGGGACGAAGAAGTCGGGCTGTTTTGAACAATTCGGGATACAGTACCAAGTACTAGTAAACATATTCGTAAGCTCATTGTAAAATAAAAATAAATCACTATGTCTTCTTTTCAGAATCCAACTTGTGCTATTTATACGTCCACTTCAGCTAAGGAACAATTTCAGATTTTTCATTAATTTTCTAATTTTTAATTCGTAGTTACAAAGTTACTACTGATTTTAAGTTTATAATGTTTAAACTCAAATACCATGAAATAAATTCTTGTTATCCTCTATGTATTTTATTTAAATTTATGTGAAACACCCTACATGTATTTTTGTGCTATTTATGTGTCCACGGCTGTATATAATAATAAATTTATATATAATATGTCTAATAAAATATGTCAGCGGTAACACTGCATGCGACTTCCCTTAATGACTCTGGAATCATAAGAAATGACTCTAGAATCATTAGAATCATTAAGCGCCATTCGTATGAGCGATGAGTGAAAGCGGCGGCACTCGTCGCTCATCGCTGTTATGAGGATGCTTCGCGTGAAAGTGGTGGTTGTTGTACGCAACTGCGCGCACTCACATTCGGTTTTTGATGGATGACTTATAGTCATTCGTTCGAATCATAGACTCGTTGCAGTTCTCTGATGGAAACAACTATATATTTGGCACAAGATTAGATTATGTTATATCCTATCATCTTGCGTGCATTGGACAAAAATAACTTAGAACTTGTTATTGTTGTTATTAGATAAATTACCATTGTTAGTATCCTATTATGTTTGGGTTACTCACATATACACGTAGATAAGCGGCCGTACTTTTGGCACAGTCTATAATTTCATTTAAGAAACTTTTTTTTTTTTTAGTTTAGATAAGATAAAATGTTATCTAAAACTCTTATATCTATCTAAAACTCTTATCTTAAATATATTAAAAGTTCACTGTTTTTCACTATTTCAAAAATAACAACAACAAAGTAGAAAGAAAATTGTTGGGTCTCGTGAAGCATAATTTTATTAATTTGTACAAAATGTTATTGTATTTTTTTTTCGTAACTCAAAACCTATTGCTTTTATTAAGCGACAGGTCGGCTCAAATGAGCAGCACATGAGCCAGCACTGAAAAACTAACCCCAAATTAATTGGTTTCAAAATCAACTCGATTTAAATTCTCTCTTTATATCTTTAATAGTTGAGAAATCTGCTGGAACCCATATTGACTCCAGTGAATTTTCGCACATCGCCACCTTTGGAAGCACTTAAGCCAAACAGAAGCCACTTGTTTCGATCCACCACACCACTTATATTAACCGAGACCAGATGCGGCATAGAAAATATTAAAATATGTGATAATAGTGTAAATGAAAATGATGAAAATGGAGACAGCAATGGTGGCGGCAGCTTCTTGGTAGAAGGCTCATTAGAAGGGTCAAGTGGAGCTGGAGCAAGTGTCAGCAAAGCATGTACTGTATCTTCACTCAAGATGAGCAACAGCAGCCACCATATCTATCAGCCTCAGCCGAAATATCATTTCCATTACAATAGCTCTCGCAGCAGCCCCGCCTCGACTACCGGCCTGGATGCGGATGTGCGCTCCGTTAGTCCTCCGGCGAAGTTATTCCACTGCGCCATATCGCCACGCCGACGCCCAATGCGCACACACCACGCTCACGCCCCACAAAGACTACAACGCCCCCATAGACCATGCTTGGATTTCGACAAAATGCAACAAGTTAGTCTCTAATGCAGCGCCTAGACGAACATTTCCAATTACTTGCAAGCAAATGTACCTAATTCCAACAGGACGCGCTCCAACCTACAGCAGCAGCCAGCTTGCATCGCAGCAGTCAGATGTTGCAGTTCTATTCAAACCCTTACTCAACGCTCAACTATACTGAACAATTAGAGTTGAAATATAAAACTGAGTTAAATTCTAATCAATTTGACAATGGATTTAGTTAGGATAAAACTCAAACTTAAGCCATTCTCAATGCATTCTGAATAAAATTCAGTCTGGCTTGTATGGGTGAGTCTTGACCATCTTGACCCATTTGCAGGCAAGCGAGCCGCAAACAAGAGCACAGCGCTTAGAAATTTTGTAAATTTACCTCAAGAGAGTTTTAGGTCTGAGTTGCGCCCACTAGCTTGGGAGATTGTTAATCTAGGAACTCAAAATCATTTGTAAATAATCAACAATTAAAACAGTTAAATTATTACCGATCTGCTGATTGCGTCGAATCAAAATCAATAACAAAATGTAATAAATATTAAACACGAATACCAGATATCAGAAAATCACTTGTTTTTTACAGAACGATTTGAAAAGTTCATTCAAAGATAGTTGATATACTTATATGTATGAAGACAGTTAATGGAACCAGATAATTAAAGCGTATTTTTTCACAATTTTTACTTACCACAAGGAAAAATATAACACACACACTCACACACACACACACACACACAAAGTATAGAAATCATTGTAATAAAAACAGAATATGAGTAGGTGAAGATTTAATGAAGAAAACAAACTATATTTAAAATGTATATAAAATATAAATGATAATTAAAAACATTTAAGAACAAAAAGAAAAAGAAAAAGAAACAAAAAACCAGAACAAAACAGAAACAGAAACAAATCAATTAAGAGAGAAACTCATATTTTAATTATGTATTTAGAAGGATGTGTTTGTCTTACAACCATACGATGATAGCTTAGCAACCAATATAAATAAATAGTAATCACAGAAACTCATAATTTTTACAAAAAAAAAACAAAAAAAAAAAAAAAAAAATACAAAAACAAAAAATTTGTAGTTCGTATATAATAGATATGAAAGCAACTTAAGGCAACTTATTTATGTAAAAAAACAAAAACAAAAAAACAAAATACAAACTAAGCTGAGGTAAATTTTCTCATTGAAAATCATTCCCAGAAGACATACATAGTTTCCATACAAAACACATAGATGTGATTCAAAATGCATTCTACTCAAACTAGTACGCAATATTTTTGAAAAGATCTCAGTTGCATTTTTAAACGATCTTCCATGCTTATAACTTTTCACACAAACTGGAAACTTCATGAAGTGATGAAGTGACAACGACTATGATAACGGAATATATTTTTCGAAATCATTATATCGTTCGTAACAATACCTACCCACAGCAACAACAGAAATAAATTAATTTTGCAGATCAGTGTTATTCACATTATCCACCCAAATATATATCCGGTTCAGCTTTTAAACTTAAATTGCATAGTTATACCTACAAAGAAAACAAAAAACATGGCCCAATAACAGATACTATACACAACACAACAGCCAATGGCCACTCTTGTGCGTGCGTTTATTTTAATTTTATTTAAAATAAAGACTAAATTTTTAAAAAAAAAATATCAAAAATTAAATAACAGTAATTTACATACTAATCCCGTAGAAATTTACTCGTAAGAATAATTAAAAGTTGAACTTTAAGTTTGATATCAATTGACAATGAAAGAAATCATCAAATATCCAAATACTCAATACATTACAAAATCAACAACAAAAACAACAAAGGAAATAAACACACCCACAAGTCAACAAAAAAAAAAAAAACACAATAACAAATCAATCACATAAATCATCATTATTCTTATTTAGGTATTGAATATCATTGACTGAAAATTGTTTAGATTTAAGCGAAAGGCAAATTTGGTAAAGAAGAAAAAAAAAACAAAAGTTTAAAAAAAAAATGAAATATTTAATTGAAATTATATGTAAAAAGAAAGGATCAGGCAAATTAATGGAAAAACGAAACTGTCTTTTCTCTTGTATATTAAAGTACAATTGCAAATAAAGGATGCTCTGCATAATATACAAATAATTCAAATTGTATTTGATTGTGTTTTGACTGTGTTTGGTTTAAGAGTTCTCTTGCTGAATAAATACTATTCAACTGAAGTCTGTGGATTGTAATTGAACAACTTGCTTAAGTATATTAGAGTGCCCCTTATATAGTTTTTATGTTTTATATTTGGCATGTGCATAGCTCTGGATAGTTTTTTTTTATGGGTACAAAAGTAAGTTATGAAAATTTCAGAAAAAAAGATTGCTATTTAAAGGGGAGGGGGCAAGGTTTTTAACTTCTTTTTAACATTTTATTTTTAAATTTTTTTTATATGAATCATCTCAAGAATATTGTGTCCAAATTTGAAGTCAATCCGAGTAAAACTAACGGAGATATGAATTTTTAAGTAAGTGTACCTCGAACGCCGATTTTGCAATGTACAAAACTTTAAAGCGATTTTCCCACAAGTCGTGTTTTCAAAGTCGCTGAACACTCTCCAGCCAAAACGGCTAAGCCGATCGTTTTGAAATTTGGGTACACTCAAAAAAAAAAAACGAAATGGCCATCTCAGCCCTTGAAAGGACTTTAACCGAGCTTCTTATGATCAATTGTGTTGTGTGTGATGTGAAATGTTTGCACACAAATGATCGAGAACTGGACCTACATGTTTTACGCCGACTACGAACGGCTTATTTTCTCAAGAAGCTTTTCATGGCAGTTTTTACTCTCTGAGGTTTGCCATTGTCTGCAGAGAGGTGACGGCCGAACAGAAAAATTAAATCCATTGAAAAAACTTTCTGTGTCAATTGCAGGATTCGAACCTGGGTTCTCTGGCTTAAGAGTCACACACTCTACCCACTACGCCATGGCCGCCACTTTGGTATACTCATTCACAACTAAATTCATGAAATAACGCCGTCGAGTTTTTATTTTTTCTTTGCTTATGTTTTATTTTATTTGACTTTCAAGTGCTGCCAAAACTCTAAAAAATATTTTAAAAAAAACTCTACAGCGTTACCTTGAGAATATTACCTTCTCAAAACATCTTAATTTTTTGATTTCAGTTCTGGAAAACGGCCGCCATTTTGTTATTTCTTGACATTTTTCAATATAATTTTTACTACATCAACTACCTACATCAATTCAAGTTACTTCCACTAACAGTACATGGGAAAATAGTACTGTTTTTCCAAAAAAATACAAATTACTGGTACGCACAACGCTTTTCATTTAATTATACCCGAACGCGTCTCCGTAAGGGGTATATTGACTTTGTCATTCCGTTTGTAACGCCAAGAAGGAGGCGTGGCAGGTATAGAAAAATATACCTGTTTTTGATCAGCATCCCCTCCTGAATAGATTTCCGTGTCTCCGTCTGTCTGTCGACACGATTACAGACGTAATTTTAAAGCTATCGTGATGATTTATTTTTAAAAAAGGAAGATCAAGTTTGAAAATGTGTCAAATCAGATGAAAACCACGCGTACCTCCCATACAAAGTGACTTTATTTTAACCATAAAATGTCTTTTAAATCCACAAAAATTAAGGATTTATTTTATTTATTTTAAATCTTATATTTAAATATTATATTATTTATATTAAATCTTCAATTTAAATCCTGGCTATGAAATTTGGGAAAATCGGATGATAACCATGCCTACCTCCCGTACAAAGTGGCTTTATTTTAGAAGTAAAATCTCTTAAAAATCTGATCAAATTAAAGAAATATCTTGAAATTTTGCACATAGGCTATGATATTTAATAGACCATCAATATAATATTTGGCAAAATCAGATGAAAACTACGCCTACCTCCCATACAAATTGGCATTAAATTATCCGTAAAATCTCTTAAAAATCTGCAAAGATTAAAGAAATATTTTAAAATGTTGCACATAAGCTTTGCTATTTAAAATAAACCATCTCTATGATATATGGCAAAATCTGATGAAACCACGCCCACTTTCCATACAAAGTGGCTTTATTTTCAACATAAAATCTCTTAAAAACCCACAAAAATTTAAGAAACGAAAGAAAAATTTAAAAGAAATTTGAACCATCTCTATGATATTTGGCAAAAGCGTATCAAAACCACGCCTACCTCCCATACGAAGTGATATCATCAAATTTGGAAAACTTTCGTAAATATATAAAACTGAATGTCATCGTGCCTGTCGTGGCTAAAGACTTCGAATATACTTGAATTCGGCCGCGGGGGGATATTTTAGCTTCGGTACCCTGCCCAAGCTCCACCCTTACTAGTTTTTCTTTAAAATAAGTCGTCAAACATGAAAAACGGACTTAAATTACCAGAGTTATAATTTTTTACTTTTGGAAAAACAAATCAAATTTTTTTCCTGTTGCATTCAAAAAATCACAAAAATCAAAATATAAAAAAAAATCATATATTTTCTAAAACTATACTTAAGTCAGATACAAAAAATGGTGCGATTACGTTTAATAATTTGGTCATTACGGAATTTTTTGCTAAAAATATGCCAATTTCGAAATTTTCCAAATTACGAAAAAAATTCACAAAAACCCAAAAATACGAAATTTGAAAAAAAACCAAGTAAGAAATAAACTGAGAACAGTTTTGAGCTATTTTGTGCAAAAAACTACAAAAATCGAATAAAAAATGTATAGCTGTTGAAACCTTACTGTTTTATAAAAAAAAATTTCTCGAAGTTCCGTTTCCTGGCATAACGAACAAATAAAAATATCATAAAAAATCAAAAAACATAGATTTCTCATTTGAAATGACTTCAATGATTCTTAAAAATATAGCTGATTTTCTTTCGAATAGTTTTGGAATTCCAGGGTTGCCAAAATATATATACAAAAATTGGGGTGCCCTGGTTTAAGTTATAAAACCTCAGAGTAAGTGTTTGCATGCGATTTTTAATTCATGGTTTTGCCATATGTAAAATTACAAATATATCCAAATCTACGACAGCAATAATAACAAAAACGATACTGCGATAATTTATTTCGAACTTTTATAGTTTAATTACTAAAAAACCACATCAAGAACAATACCTCTTTATAGTAACTATTGCGTTTTATATAATTAATAGGCCTGTGCGAGTACTCGAATTTTCGAGTAATTCGACTCAAAACTCGTATCGAATAACTTGAGTTTTCGAGTAACTCGAAGCTAGTCGAGTAACTTTGATTGAATGGAAATACAAATTTGTGGAAGTTTTCCTTTGTCGCTGGTCATAAACAGCTTTAAGTGTACTCGTAATTTGCATAAAATGGCCTAAAAATTAAAGTTTATTTGAGGATTAAATCGAAAAGTATGTCTCTCTACAAAATGAGATCGCAAAAAAGTAAAAACCTAAAAAAGTTGGAATTATTTATGTCTTTCATGTTCCATTATTTATATCTTCCCTTAGTTTCATTAAACATTAATTTCTACTGGGTATGTATTATTAAGAGGGAAAATACAAAAAAAAAAAATTCGAGCCACTCGATAGTTCCTCGAGTTAATCGATAATTCCTCGAGTTACTCAAATTTCGAGTTATTCGAAAAACCGAATAACTCAAATCGAATATCGAGTCGAATTGCAATACTCGACTCGACTCGAACTCGAAGCAACTCGCAAAGTCCTAATAATTAAATTTTTACTTTCTTAATTATTTGCAACATCAAATTATACAGGTTGTTCAAAATTATAGAAGAAAATATCCAGACCATAATCAAAGAACTACGACTAAAGGCAAATATTAAATGCATGTACTTCAAATATTTTTGAAATTACTCACATTTGGAAATGCAGAGAATTTATAAGCTGCTTAAAAGTAGATTTTTGAGGTGTTTTTATAATTTTTTTAACCTCAAACCAGGGCAACTCAATTTTTCTTTATATATCTTGGCAGCCCTGGGATGCAAAAATTTTTCGAAATATATATTTTTAAGAATTATTGAAGTTACTTCAAATGAGAAATCGATGTTTTTTGATTATTTTATGGTTCTTTGATTTTTTATGGTTAAGGGTTAAGGGAGAGAGCGGGTGCCTATAATTGTCAAATCGAAGTTCACAGCTCATAGAAAATCTGCAAATGTTCTCTTTTTCACCCGTTCTTCTTTCGTATTCATTCGCAAATTTGGCTGATTTTGACAATTATGGGTACTGCGAAGAGGTGCGTGAGACCCCTGCGACAACCTTATAATTCAAACATGGTTTTTTCTGTGTTCGATATGCCGGAATAGGGGCACTTTGAGAATTTGGAAAAAAAGGCAAGTTTCAGAAACTATCAGTCCAATTCTGAATGAAATTTTCCCCGAGAATCGAAAAAGGGATTTTTGGTTTTTTTAAAAAATACTCACAGAATTTTTTAAAAATTTGAATGCAAATATTTGCATTCATAGTCAATTTTTAAGATAACAAGAAAACAAATCTTTGAAAGCATTTTCAACTGTCTAAAAAATTAAAACTCTCTTTTTCAACTCCCGTGGGAATTTCATTCAGAATAGGGCTGTATAGCTTTTTGATCCGATTTTTGGTTTTTTTTAATTTTTTGCATTAAACAGCTTATGGCCCAATTTCAATTTTTTGAGTAAAATAGCGGGCTTTTTTGAATGACATTATTTTTGTTTTATTTTATTAAATATCGAATAACTTTTTTTTATTTTTAGTTGTCTTAAATTAACGACTTTATTTTTTTTTTTTTGCATCTATAGTTATTGTTATACAGCGTGTAAAAGTTTAGGTCGCGAACGAAAGGTCTCTTGCGGCTTGCATGATATCTCCTCTCCAGGGAGCGAAAAGCAAAAAAACATCAAAAAAGGTTGTTTTTAGAACAGTTTTGCCTTGTGAGTGAACCCACGTTAAAATTTAAAAAAAAAAAAATAAAAAAATGCCACACAAATTAAAAAAAAACCTTTTTCGTGCACGAAATCGGACCTTATAAATTAAATAAAGAGAAAAAATAAATTTTTTTTACTCGATTTTGTCGGCTCACTCACAGCGTATTTAATTTTTAAAAATAATAAAACAAGATTTGAGATTCGAGAAAAACTTGTTTAAAGTTTTTGTTTACCTTACATTATGACCGTTTACTACTCATAAAAACTCAAATAGCTCTTACACGGACGGCTTCAAATTAATTCTGAAATTTTTTTACACATTCTTAAGATGTTTTTCAAAACAATAAAATAAAAAAAAAAATTCGAAAATTTTTCTAAAAAAATTGAAACTGGGCCTTAAAACTATATAGTTAAATTTTTGTTTGTTTTTTCAAAATTTATATTTTTGAGTTTTTAGGAATTTTTTTCATAAAAATACTCAGCATAATTTAACTTTAGGGTTCATGCTCAAATATTTTTTTTCTTATTTCTTTTATATGTACAGTAAGTAATGTTTATAACGAATTTCAAGGGACCGTAGTTTTGTTCGTTATAAGCGATATCGTTATATTGGTAATTTTTTAAACTTCTTTCTTAGTTTTATTAAAAACTCAACAAAATAAATGCGTTAATAATTACACAAATTTTTGTATTTATTTTAAAAAATGTGTAATTTTTATTTAGTTTTCTGATACATAAATTCATTTTCAATAATTTTTTCAAATTATTGTATGGATGCCGAAGACATCTCGTCAAATGTTTTATTTGTCTGGCCAGTCTTTCATTCGTTTTAACCGATAGATCACAATAAGCAATGTCGTTATAAACATTATTTACTGTATATGGGCCTCCTAAGCCTTTTGGTGTAATAAAATTTTGTCGGTCTCAAATGGTTTAGTAGATAAAAATCGTGGAAGTTTGAAAGTTCAGTGCAAATTTTTAAGTGCGCGCAAGCTAATTTCACAAAATTTCGACGTGATCAAATATACAGGGTGTCCCGCAACTGAGTGCAACTATTTACGGAGCTGAAAGGGTATGTCGAGCTGAGCAAAAAATCGTATGGGTGGGGGGAGGGGGGGTTATTTTTAAAGCGTTTTTTTTTTCTTATACAGGGTGTCCCGCAATTGAGTGCAACTATTTACGGAGCTGAAAAGTTATGTCGAGCTGAGCAAAAAATCATATGGGAGGGGGGAGGGGGGGGTGTCGATTTTCACATTCTTAGGAGCTACAGGGTTAATTAATATTTTGCGACTTTGATTCACGTTATTGTTTCTAGCAGAAAAACTTACTTGCATAAAACTTATTTTGATAGAAAGGCAATGAAATCACTTAAATGACTTAAATGAGCTATCAAAATAAGTTTTATGTAAGTTAGTTTTTCTGCTAGAAACAATTACGTGAATCAAAGTCGTGAAATATTAAATAACCCTGTAGCTCCTAAGAATGTGAAAATAGACCTCCCCCCCCACCCCCCCCCTCCCATATGATTTTTTGCTCAGCTCGACATAACTTTTCAGCTCCGTAAATAGTTGCACTCAATTGCGGGACACCCTGTATAAGAAAAAAAAAACGCTTTAAAAATACCGTGAAAAATAAAACTGCTTTTACCCTGTTGAAGATGAATTTTAACCAAATTTGAACATTTGTAAGAGTAGGTTAAATTTTGACCTGAGGCCTCATTCTTTGTAATATTAACAATTAACTAAAAATTTTCATTAAAAACCGCGCAATTTTTAGTTTATACTATTATACTTTTTACATATAATGCACACTTGATGGTTCACCCTTTTACGAAATAACTAAAACATGAAATATTTTTATAAAAAATCGTATTATTGTATAGGAAGAAAGATAAATTTTCCAAACTTTCAAGAATTTTATCTCTTTTATTTGAGACCGACCTTTTTTTTTGCAGCATTGGATTTAGGGTATAAATATACAAAGGTGCATGGGCCCTAAAGTAAAATTATTGCAAATACTCAAACTCGATATTCCAAAAAGACATAATTCTGGCAAAAAATTTCGTAATTGCCAAATTATTAAACATAATCACACCTTTTTTTTATCTGTACTAGGTATAGGTATAGTTATTGAAAATATTTTCATGACATTTTACTAATTTTTTTTTTTTTAATTTGGATTATAGTGATTTTTTTTTTAATACAAGAAAATAGATGAGATTTTTTTTCAAAAGTAAACAATTATATCTCTACTAATTTAATTCCGATTTTCATGTTTGATAACTCGTTTTAAAGAAAAATTAAATGAAAAATGAAGTGCGTAGCTTTTAGAAAATTTGAGCTTATATTAATGTAATTGAGACTTTTTTGGAAAAACAGCACCATTTTCCAATCTTAAACAGTTTTTCAATATAGAGGCCACTAGAGCCACGTTCAAATATCAATCCTATCACAGACCTATTAGGTATGTTTCCGTACTCACTTCACGCAAACTTCGAGTAAAGTTGAAGTAATAGAGAGTAATTTGCTTATCTGTCAAAATGAGAGAATTTGTCAAAAACTACGGACACGACTTCAAGTAAGTTTCAAGCCAACAGCTGATAATTGAAATTGAATAAAAATTGAATTGGCTGGTTGATATATTTAAAAAATGCAAAATTCAAATACTTTCAGATGAGCTGGAGCCATCTATAGTAGCAGTATATTTAAAGGTCATTACTTCCATTTCCGTTCATTTTGAATATTTTAACTTTAATTTTATTAATTTGCTAACTAAATGCATTAATTTTTTTGACAACACAGCATAAGTGAGTGACATTTTGCTTCTTCTTCTTCTCTCTCGTGCTGGGAAAAATGTGTAAATAAACGCTTTCGAGTAACTTCAAGTTACTTGCAGTGAGTACGGAAACATACCTAATTATTTTTTCCTGAAAACTTCACAATTTACTTTCTACATGTAAAGCAACAATCGAGACCCATCCATGCACATTTTGAATTTGTAAAAAAAAAATTTGTTCCATACAGCTAAGGGCCACTCTAAAGTATATGCTACGTGGATATTTTACTATTTTTCTTGGACTTTTTATTTTTGTGCGTGTGCAGATGTCGCTTCAAGTCACCGGATACACGAAACTTTTTGCTGCAGGTTTCACATTGGTACGGTTTTTCTCCTAATAAAAGCATACAATATCTGATAAGAAGCTATTCTGATTTGGCGTTAAAATGCTATCATACCTGTATGAATCTTGCGATGATTTTGCAGATATATGCTGGCTCGAAAGGACTTTGGACAAAATTCGCATTTATAGTCACGCTCGCATGTGTGTATACGACGGTGCAATACCAAAGAGTACTTGCGTGAAAATGACTTCCCACAAAATTCGCATTGGTAGCACTTGTTGTCATTGTGTTTCGAGGTAACGTGGTACTTAAGATCACCCATTTGGCGAAATTTCTGACCGCAATGCTCACAGTCAAAGGGTTTGTCCCCAGTGTGTGTGCGCATGTGAGCCTTTAAGGCGCCCTGAGCGAAGAATGATCTGCCGCATACATCACATTGATGTGGCCGCACGCCTGTGTGAGTTCGATTGTGGTACTTGAGGGCATTGCTCGAATTGAATGCTCTATTGCATTGTGTACACGAGTATTTACGTTTTTTCTCCTGCTCATCTGCCAACTTGCTATCATCAAGGCATTCGGATTCTGATAACTCATCAAAGATTTTCATTTCTTTACGAACGCTATCGCTTGTAAATGTATCGTCGTCGTCGTCTGTACTAAATGAATCCATTTTATCACAGTCAGTGTAAGGCTCGAGGATTGCGTTCTTGTCTTCGTCTCCCGACACATTAGGCAGTCTTTCCGATTTGGTTACACATGAACCTGTCACCTCATTTAAATTTGATAGGGTTACTTTTTGCCAAGCAAACTGGCTGGTGACTGTGTCAGAGAAGTTGTGATTTCCAACAAGTTTGCTACTTAAAGTAGGTGTTCCATTAAAGCTGTTGGCAAACCTAAGAAGAAAAACATATGAACTCTAGATAAGCATTCAAAGTCTTAATTTTACCAAGGTGTACGATTTATATTTGGCGAAACCATATCCACTGCATCGCATGTATCCTCAATAGAGACCTTATCGACAACATTCCGAATTCCTTCCAACATGTCTTCAGTATCGCTGAATTCAATTTCCTCGGTGTTCACGAGTTTTGGCGGAGCTATATTATTCTGCGTCACATATTGAATACATTTATCAATGCTGTTAGAGTTGAGTATTTTGATGTCATCGGTTTTATTCGATTGATTAATCACTTCAACTACTGTACTATGCACCTGATTAAAGTCTTCAAAATTAATGTGAGTGCCTGGAAAGACTTGAGCCACATTATTATGATCCGCCTGAAAAAATAACATCTATGTGCATTCAAAAACTTGAAAAAAAAAACTTGAATTTCTTTACAAAAATTAAATACAGTGAACATTTTATATTTCTATATTACAAATAATTGCAATAATTCGCTGCTACGGACCTTTTTATTTTGAATATGGGTGTTTTCGATAAAACGTTTTTGTTGTTTTACTGCATTTAAAGCAGTATCATTTCTAGACAAGTTTGTCACCAGGTTTTCAGGTTCATAATGTTGCTTAAGATGAGTGAAAAATTCACGCTGTGACGAAGCTGAACAGCCACATAATTCGCAATTGAAGAGCACAAAAATTTGTTTTTGCTGCTTTATTAACACAACTTGACTTTTGTCACTTTGCTCATTTAATTCCACTGTAGCAAACTCAGATTTGAGTTCTGTTCCCTTCAGTTTCTTAGATATCCGCTTTTTATGTGGCAAAACTTTTCTCGAATTAGAAGCAGAACAAAATAGGTTAGAGTTTTGTATCAAGCTTGAGCTCTGCAAAAAATTTCTGAGTTAGATAGTCTTACAATTGTATATTAAAAGGACGCTTACGCTTGATGCTTCTTCTCCAAGCAAACCCAAATCAGAGACATTCGTCTTATTTTGCTGGTTGATATCGTAAATAGCTGCTAATGAAGTATTCATAAGTGGAGCAAATTGATTATTTGTAACCTCGTCGCTAGGTCTATTGATATTGAAATCCTTGGTGGGCGCAGGATCCGTCAAAAAGTTGTCGTTGAGATTCAGAAAGTTTGTATGTACCTTGTTGTTGAAGGGCTGACTGGCATCTGTTACATCCTATTACACAAGCACAAAAGAGTTTATTTGCCATTGCTGAAAGCATGAATACTAAACTCACATTTTGCACTATTGCAACTCCATCATCTGGAATGGCGCACTGTATTTGACCATGTTTATTGACAAACTGGAAGATAGCGTTTTGAAACTGCAGATCTGAATTTAATGCTTGTTCTTTTTCAACAAAATTAGCGCCTGCAAGTGTCGGCTTTTGAAACACTACCTCCTGATCAATCAGATCCATAATAAAATGGTTGGAATCACGTATGTACTCGGGTGCGAGCAGCGTCTGCAAGACAATAAATTAGGAATTAAATGTATGTTTTGTTGGATTGTAAAAGCTTAGCATCTACGTGATCTATGAATTCACGTTGTTTGGATTGTGCTGGATGCACCATCGGGGGTAGACCGCCACTTTCTTTAAGCATATCTAAGGCCGGGAACTTAGTTGGCTGCTCCTAGAACAAAAAAAACTGGTCAATAAGCCTAAGTTTTGTTTGAAGAAACTTACAATCTCGTGGTTCCTGGTAGATACGCCCAGGTTAAAGTCATTGATTTCCATCGAATTTCTGTAACTTTTATTCACACATTATGAAAATTTAGCCGCAGATAAAGTAATTTCAAACATCAAGAAAACAAATTTATGAAAACATAAAAACAAAACATTCGACAATCTAGACTGTCAGTGTCAGAAATATCAGTGCTCCACAAACATTAGTAAGAAAACAGTAATGCCTACGTCAACGTATAAAGGGCAATTTTGACATTTGAAGCATGTTAAAAAGAGATAGGAAACTTTTTTACATATAACCTAAAATTCCAAACTTTAAGGGTATTCACTTCACTGCTGAAATTTCAGAAATCGGAAATTTCCGACGAGTTGAAATGAGCGCCCGTTTTTAATGTTTCGTTTTTTTACATGCATCTGTCAACCCTAAAATCGCCATCGCTTCATTTCGTTAGTCATGCGATGCATGTCAGCTGACAAAGAGTCTCTTTGTCGCATGTACATATACCATATATGTACTTTATATTTTAATAATTTTTATAAGCGTCCATCAAAACTATAAATCAATTAAAAAAAAATTAATTGAATTGCAATTTCGTTCTAAATTCCAGACATTTCATTAGCATGTAGGCGAGATTTGACAGAATGCTCTTCTTCTTAAAGAAATTATTATATTCACAATGACTCACACTCATTAAACTGATTCGCTTATGATTACTGAACACAGCTTATTTCGAAAATTTCCGACGTTTATTTTTCATTCATCAACTCAATAGATGATTAAATTTAAGCAACCTTCGGAAAACCAAAACAACAACAATTGCTTTGAAGTTTTCGTAAATTTCAGCATTTCTGAAGTTTCAGCGTTGAAGTGAAACCTAACCTTATTTACTAATTCATTATATGTACTTTTGGTGAGTTAATATGAATTCAAAGAGAATATAAGCAGATAATGTAGTACAAATCTGTATATATATAAAATTGTAAAAAAAAATCTGTACATTAAATATTTTTTTGAAATTCTTTTTGCGATGGGCGTTTTGAATGATGCTGAGTCCAAAAACCGCATTTTTAAAATTTTTGTCTGTCTGTCTGTCTGTCAAAGCATCACGCGAAAACCACAGGATGAATTTAAATGAAACTTGGAGTCTAGGTTCCTTATATACCCGGTCATAACATAGGCTACTTTTTATCCAGTAAAAAAGGTTGGACCCGGTTGGGGGCGCTACGATCGAAATCCAAGCATTCGTTTTTTCAGCTTATCTCCGAAACCGTTCATCCGATTTGCAGTAAAATTTGTATCGAGAAGTTCTCGGACACGCTGAGTTTTTTGACTTATCTACACCGTTCTTTCTCGAACACCAGAGGGCGCTGTAGTACAAATATTTTGAAAAAACTCGTAAGCCGTGCATCCGATTTACATGAAAATTTGTATATAGAGGTTATCGGATACTGTGAATTTTCATGACTTATCTACTCTGTTCTATCTTGAACACTAGAGGGCGCTGTAGTACAAATATTTTAAAAAACGTCAAAAAACTCCTAAGTCGCTTATACCATTTGCATGAAAGTTGGTATGCAGAGGTTTTCGGAAACAGTGAGTTTTTATGACTTATAAACTAGGTACTATCTTGTACACCAGAGGGCGCTGTAGTACAAATATTTTAAAAAAGTCGAAAACCGTTCATCCGATTTGCATGAAATTTTGTATGTTGAGGTTCTCGGACACGCTGAGTTTTTTTGACTTATCTTCTCTTTCCTCTCTCGAACACCAGAGGGCGCTGTGGTACAAATATTTTGAAAAAATTCGGAAAACTCCTAAGCCGTGCATCCGAATTGCATGAAAATTGAAAAATAGGAATTTTCTGATACGGCGAGTGTTTTGGACTAATCTTTTTTGTGCTATCTTGAAAACCAGAGGGCGCTTTAGCTGAAATATTAGGAAATCGCAAAAAAACTCCAAAACTGCTCATCCGATTTGGATGAAAATTTGAAAATAGCGATTTTCGAGAACACAAAGGGTTCTGGTGCTATCTTTTTTGCTCTTTCTCAAAGCTAGAGGGCGCTGCTGTCCAATTTGTACGTGTGTATGTTATTAAACTGTTCCTTAACGGCTGCACCGAATTTGATGAAAATTTTTGTGTGGGTTTAAGTGGATCCTTGGATGGTTCAGATTCACAATTGGACCCTGTAGGTGGCGCTGCGATCGTGTTTAAAGCATTTAATTTTTATATATTATCTCTGAAACCGTTCATCCAATTTGCATGAAAATATGTATATAGGGGTTTTCGGAAACGGTGAGTTTTTATGATTTATCTACCCTGTTCTATCTTGAACACCAGAGGGCGCTGTGTACAAATATTTTAAAAACTTCTCAGCTGCTTATCCGATTTTCATGAAAATTGGTATTTAGGGGTTTTCTAATATGGTGACTGTTTTGGACTTATCTTTTTTGTACTATATCGAACACCAGAGGGCGCTGTAGTACAAATCTCTTAAGAAATCGTGAAAAAGTAGAAAGCTGCTCATCCGATTTGGATGAAAAATTTTATTAAAGAATTTTCGTGTACGGTAACTGCTTTTGCGTTATCTCTTTTGCTCTGTCTCGGAAAGTAGACGGCGCTGTTATACAATTTGTACGTGTTTATGTTATTAAACTGTTCTTCCTAAACGGCTGCACCGATTTTGATGAAATTTTTTGTGCGTTCTTAAGTGGATCCTTGGATGGTTCAGATTGGCAATTGGACCTGGTAGGTGGCGCTGTGATGGGGTTCCACGAATTTTGTTATTATAGTTTATCTCCGAAACTATTCATCCGACTTTCATGAAAATTTGTATTTAGGGGTTTTCGGGTACGGTAGTTTTTATGACATCTATTTTATTCTGTATTGAACATCAGAAGGCACTGCAGTACAAATGTATCTTGGAATTTTTTTTTTCTGCGCTATCTAAACACCAGATGGTGCTGGAATACAAATCACTTAAGCAATCGTAAAACACTCAAAAACCTCTCATCCGATTAAGATAAAAATTTGTATATCGGAAATATAGAATTTGATTATCGAGTATGGAAAGGGCTTTGGCGTTATTTTTTTATTCTATCTCGAAAACCAGAGGGCGCTGTTGTACAAATGCCGCAAAAAACTCAAAACAACTCATCCGATGAGTATGATTTTTATAAGTGGTTCTCGGGTGCGGTGAGTCTTTTGATGCTATTTATTTTGCTATATCTTGAACCCCATAGGGCGCTGTACTACAAAATGCAGTAAGGCGTAGCACAGCGTGAATGGTGTTAAATATCTTCTTTTCTTCTTTACGTGTATTTATATACCACTTTCTTTTTTCGCAAATCATCAACACATGCGCAAGTCAGTTGCGTCGTAAGTTGGCGTTGTTTTGACATTTCGATTTCTGTTCTCAATGCTTATTTAATTTTTGTTTCCTCGCGAATTGCCAAAAATTCATTTTTGCTCTGATTTTTTTCAAAAATGTGCAATCTATCGCATACAATATAAAACTTGAAAATATATTTTTGCAAGCGATCGGCGACACGCACACACAAATCACGATTTCCCTAACTTTTTCTCATAATTTTCAGATGTTGAAGCTACATTTCGCTCATTTCGCCAAAGTTACCGGTTTGGAAGATGCACACAAAATTCCTTCTAAAGTTTGTGAAAAGTTTTTTCAAATCGACGAATGAAATCGGAAATATTTATATAACTCCCGAGTTAAGCCGGGTATTCAGCTAGTATTTAAATAAACTCAAAAATAACGTACAAACAAAATTAAATAAAATTACATAAAAATTAATATGTCTTAAGACATAAGCGTAAATTAGGGCAATATAACACATACGAGACAAGAGTAATTAACAATAGCTATCTTAAGGCCAAGTAATGCAAACGTAACGCAGCCCAAGATAGAGCAAAATATCGTAACGCAAAGTTGTTTAACGTTAGACCATGGCAGAATTAAAAGGTAGGGTCGACTCGCAGTGGAATGGAGTAGAAAGCTGAATAAAGCGAGATTTGTGTCAAAATCAGCTGTTCATCACGAATTTCTTTATGCTCACGTTTCGCAGTTGTTTTTAGGTTAAAACTGTTACAGGGTTTTTTTTGCAATTTTAAGACTTCTTTCACATTTTATAGTTTTTATTAGACCTTTTTTTGTAATATTTCCATTCAAATTAGCACAAACTTAACACCCACGAACGCACTGTTTGCAACTTGGAAACATAAAATATTTTCTTCATTTGCAATTTCTGCGAAATTCGTCGTTTTGACATATATGTTCCTTCTCATTATCCACTCTTCGTTGAAGCGTGAGAGCACTCAGCGAAACGGCCCTACCTTATCATTGTATCATGCCCATGGTATAATGATTTACAAAGTAGGAGTGACAGT
Source organism: Coremacera marginata (assembly GCA_914767935.1). NCBI lineage: Eukaryota > Metazoa > Arthropoda > Insecta > Diptera > Sciomyzidae > Coremacera > Coremacera marginata. Next base: position 8,005,889 of record OU612045.1, read on the forward strand.
TCTGTTGGCGATTTGGAGTTGTCAAAAACACATTGAAAAAGAGAAAGCGAAGAAGCAGCAATCAAATGAAAAGTTAAGCTTTGTATTGATTTGACAACTCCCGATCGCCGCTCGTGAGAGAAAAGGTAGTTGTCAAGGCTACCTTGTAAATTATTGTATAATGAATGAGAATGAATACTAGCCTGGGGCTAGTAGAATTCTTGATAATCATATTCACCTCACAAATTCCAAATATTCCTCTTCCGACTGTCCATATTTCTTCGAGTAAAAAGTTTGCGATTGAAACACAGCCATATATAATTACTATTTTTATTATCGAAATCTACCCTTACCCATGGCAGAATTATAAGGTAGCCTCAAGGTGGAGTAACAAGGAAGCTGTATGTCGAAATCGGCTAGTCGAATTTTAGTTTTCTTATTGTTGTTGTTGCCTTTATCATTTGACGTTTAGCGTTCCCACAGCTTTGTTGTTGCAAAACTGGTTGTTTGAGCAGCCATTTAAATGTGAGCCTACCTTAGAATTGTATCATGCCCTTACGTACCTGTGCCTTCGATCATGTGCGATGTTTTGCCAGCGAACTAGCAACATGAAAACATCGCAAACATCAAAATTGCCAGATTCGCTTTAGCTAAATTCCATGCCTGGGATTTTTTATTTGCCATGGGATTCATGAATTTCCATCTGATTTTTTAATCATGTGTGTGATTTTTTAATTCATTTTTCCGCCCACATTATTAAATTCTTTCTATACAATATTATGGTTAGTTAATGCTTTTCTTTAAATGTTATAAATATATATATAATGTTATAAATATAAACGGGATAATTATATTAGGGATTAATAACTTTTTGAGCAGTACGTTCACATATATAGGAAAAAGCATATGCTTTGGAACAATAATTTTATTGATAAATCATATTAAAGTTGCATAATGAATAGTTTTTACCTCGACTTAGGCGTAATTTTAGAAATTGAGTTGGGAAATATTCATGGAAATATTGCGCTCAATCAATGCTCTTTCTGCTAATAAATTTTGAAAATTCATCTTGCATTCAAAAAGATTAAACTATCTGATGCTGATTTTGATATATTCTTTCCAGAGTTTTGGTAAATTCTAAATGAAAAAAAATATTACTCAATTTTTTATCGAGAGATAAAAGGATTATAGCAAGTCTTCCACACTCGCTGACGAATATTTCGAGAGAATATTTCGTCGACAAATGGGGAGAGAATGTTTACTCAATTTAACTTAAATAAAAATAGAAACCGTCTCTCCACAGAAGGGTTGGCAGGATTCAGCATACACAACGACTCATTAAAAAGAAAAGAAATACCATGAGACTTTTTTTTATAAAATTAGTTTGAAGTTATTACAAAAGATAGGCATGATTTTTATAAATAAGATAAACGGAATACAAATAAAGCATTATTATCCTAGTAAAAATTGTTGGGAGCTGTATTGCCAAAATTTTGCACAGTATTTTTAAAATTCTGCTCGCTTGAAATATTGTTTTGAAATCACTGTTTTTTTGATATTTTGCGTTTCATTTACAGCACTTTAACTGTTTTAAGGAATTTTGCTCTCATATTGAATAGACATAAAACTAAAAGGAGTTTTTGTTTTGTCCTTCTCAAATAAGCTAAATGATTAAGGTTGGACAGTTTACAGAATTTTGTAAAAGCACAATTTTGTCAATCAGTAATTTAAAGAAGTAGAATTTTGGTAGACAGCATTTTTTTAACACATAATTTTAAATACAGTATTTCATTTATATAGAAAACTGAACCCAAACCAAAATAATTAAACGGTCAATAAAAGGTAATAATCAACATAAAAAATAAAAATAAGAAATTGTGAGTTTCCTAAAAAAGTTATATTTTTCATAAAAAATGTTCAAACTTTCGAATTAATCATTGGGCATTAATAAAATTAAAAAAGATTTGAGTTAAAAGCTTAATTATTCATTCCAGCATTTTTTAGCATCGGTTACCATGGGCGTACGCAGGGCTTTTCCTAGGGAGAAACAAAGGTATATGTGAAAAGTTCACGTATTTGGAAATTATTCTGGAGCCCCCATTAAAGGTTAAGTCAACTTATAAAATAGTTGAACTAAGCAATTGATTGCATTCAGACTATTCTTTTTTATATTCTTTTAATAAAGGCTTAAAGCTATAGAGTAGTTCTCCTATGAATGATACTTAAATTTTAACTCTGTTATTTGATTGTAATATTTTTATATTGAAAACTAGATTGAATACCCGACGAAGCCCGGGGTGGTGTAGCATTTGGGGTGTATTTAATGTATGGAAAAAATAGTGATCCGCCCCCCACTTTCTAAACCTTAAACTGCTCATTATACCAAAGAATATATGTGCAAAATTTGGTTGAAGTCGGAAAAACTGAGAAGGAGCTGTTGGGGCACGTACATCCATGATTATATTTAGATGGGCGGGAATAGTGGGCGTGGCAAAATTTATATATAAAGTGACCGTCACTAGGTCACATAACACCTACATAACAAGTTAAACTATCAAAACATATACAACTCAGAAACTAAAATAATTTCTGAAAAGTGGGCGCACTTCTAGTTTGACCACGCCTATTTTTAGTGCAGTTTCCGTTAGTAACTATGCAAACTAAATTACAAAACTTTATTCCAATACAATCACATTCGTTTGAATATAGCATTTTTATTGATTTGTGGGCGGTAATAGGGGGTGTTGCAATTTTTTTATTTATTATTCGAGATATGAACCTTGATAAACATCTGTTATGTAAATTTGGTGCATTTAGCTGTTACCGTTCCTGATATCTTAAAGGACACCAACCCGCACGAACGATTTTATATATATAAGATTAAAAAAAAAGTAGTTTTTAATAATACTTTTGCTCATACTTCCATTTTAAACCACTTCCACTTTTTTTATAAGTATGTTATAAAGGGTTTTTTTTTTTTTTGAAGTATAGAACTTTGAAATGGAATAAAACAAGGATGTATTTTTAAAATTGCATGAAATTGACTTTATTCAAAAGATAATCTTTTGGCATTATAATTTAAATATGATTTAATCTTATCTGGAGGTCCAATTTTCAATTACTTTTTCCAACATTTGTGGCCATATATCGGCAATTACACGGCGAATGTTGTCCTCCAAATGATCGATCGTTTCGGGTATTTCGGCGAGGACTAGCGACTTCACATATCCCCACTGAAAATAGTCTAGCGGCGTTAAATTGCACAATCTTGGAGGCCAACTCACGGGTCCGGAACGTGAAATTATGCGGTTACCAAACGTTTCCTTCAGTAAATCAATTGTGGCACGAGCTGTGTGACATGTTGCGCCGTCTTGTTGAAACCACAGCTCCTGAACATCATGGTTGTTCTATTGAGAACGAAAGTCAGTAATCATGGCTCTATAGCGGTCACCATTGACTGTAACGTTCTGGCTAGCATCGTTTTCAAAGAAGTACGGACCAATGATTTCACCATAAAGCACACCAAACAGTCAGTTTTTCTGGATGTTACGGTGTCTGAACATACACTTGAGGATTATCTTCACTCCAAATAGGGCAGTTCTGCTTATTGACGTAGCCATTCAACCAATAGTGAGCTTCATCGCTAAAAAAAATTCTCTAATGAAAATCGGGATCAACGGCAATCTTGTTTTGGGCCCATTCACCGAATCTACGCCTTGCTAGGTGATCGTGTGACTTCAATTCTTGCACGAGTTGGATTATGTAAGCATGCAAACCAAGATCTTTCCGCAAAATCTTCCAAAAAGTGGATGGACACATATCCAATTCCTGTGCACGATGGCGGATATACTGATTCGGGTCTTCTTCTATGTTACGCTCTACAGCAGCAATGGCTTCTTCTGTATGCACTGTACGACGTCTCTGTGGATGGGTATTATCATTTAGAGTAGGCATGATGCGAAAACGGCTCATAGTTAGTCGAACTAATTGCTCTGATGGACGATTATGTTGACAGTAAAATGGACGTAGTGCGCGATAATTTTGCACAATTTGGAAGCGTTGTTTAGGCGTTAGTATATTCATGTTGAAATCCCAAACCAAACTTAACACAAATAACTTGACAGCAGACAAAATGGCAGCCAGTTAAAACAGTGTTGCCAACTTAAAGTTCTATGCCTCCAAAAAAAACATCATTTAAATTACAAGTAAATAAACGAATTTAAAGTTTGTTCCTTTTTTTTTTTTGACTGAACTAATTCTAAATTCTAAAATTTTTGTATCGCTACGTAACATATATAATAATATACAGTTTTTGTTTTGTTTTGCTGAGTTATAAAGTGGGGCAACTACCCTTCGCCCCTGCGGACGCCCTTGATCTTCATTAAATTAGCCAGAATATTATATATAACGTGCAATTTTCTACATAGCACGGAATTACTTTAAAAAAAAAAAAAACGAAATAGCCATTTCAGCCCTTAAAATGACTTTGACCCATGGTGGAAAAAATATAAGGTGCTTTCATCAGGAAAATCAGAAAAAAATAGGCTGCCTTATTTTGACATTTTCATAGAATCAAACATCAAACATCAAACCATGTACAATGTTCATTAATATAGGTTAAGTCACTTGAGAGAAAAGCACTCTTTTTCTGCCTTTGCTCGAACTGTCAAAGTAGCTGTTAGCTATAAATTGTAGATTCATGGCAGAATTATAAGGCCAAGGTTCATTAATACAGGTTAAGTCACTTGAGAGAAGCTCGGTCGAACTGTCAGAATGGATAAAAGGAAATCAAGAAAAAAAAAACTGAATCTGTACAATTTTTAGCTAACAGCTACTTTGACAGTTCGAGCTAAGGCAGAAAAAGAGTGCTTTTCTCTCAAGTGACTTAACCTATATTAATGAACATTGTATAAGGCATGGCAGAATTATAAGGTAAGGTCATCACGGAGAGGAATGGAGTAGAAAGCAGAATAAAGCTACATTGATGTCAAAATCAGCTGTTCATCGCGAATTTCTTTATGCTCAACCTTTCGCAGTTGTTTTTAGGTTAAAACGGTTACAGGTTTTTTTTGCACTTTTAAGACTTCTTTCACATTTTTTAGTTTTTATTACACTTTTTATATAATATTTTCACTCAAATTAGCACAAATTTAACACCCGCGACCGCACTGTTTGCAACTTCGGAAACATAAAATATTTTCTTCATTTGCAATTTCTACGAAATTCGTCGTTTTGACATATATGTTGCTTCTCATTATCCACTCTTCGTTGACGCGTGAGAGCACTCAGCGTAGCGGCCCTACCTTATCATTGTATCATGTACAGATTCAGGTTTTTTTTTTTTTTGATTTCCTTTTATCCATTCTGACAGTTCGACCGAGCTTCTCTCAAGTGACTTAGCCTGTATTAATAAACCTGTATTAATGTATGGAACCTGTATTAATGTATGGAACTTGTAAAAGTAAATGTCATGGGATGAGAAATGTTTAAACACAGATGATCGAGAACCTTACCTATAAGTTCTATGCCGACTCCGAACGGCTTATATTCTCAAGGAGCTTTTCATGGCAGTTTTTATTCTCTGAGGTTTGCCATTGTCTGCAGAGAGGTGACATATGAACAAAAAAATTAATTTGGATTACATTTACTTATCTTCATATACGTAATTAACCTTAATTCTGACGTCATATACAATGTACACAAGATAAAATCTAATCCTAAACGGACTTCCACTCTAATCTATTTTTGACCTGCAAATGCTTATTTATTATTTATTTTTTTCCTCTATCAAATTTTCTCCCATACAAGCAAGAGCATTAAGAGTCGCTGGTAGTTAAAGGTAAACAATTTTATAAATAAATAATTATCCAGAATTATTATGTACATACATGTGTTTAATTATTTTCATTGCCTTCTGTCTGATTACACTGGAGGGGGCAAACTCTTTCAAGTGTGTATATTTTTGAAGAAATACTACTTAAAATGTTTTACGCCGGAATATTCTGTCAAACAAGAATCATTTCGCACGATCGGCGGCTACCTTTTATGAGATGATTTGTTTTGGTAATGTTTTAAGAACGAGATAGACCACTGAACATGCCTTGTTGGAACACCCAACAAAAAAATCATCACATCTGACAAATTAATCTTCAAAATCTTAGCGCAATCAGATTAGAATGATTAACGGTAAACTGCATACATACGTCATATGTATATTAAATAAAATTCAAATACTGCTCTTGACTATATGATCCACAAAATTGTTTTATAAACATTATGAATTATTTTTTGACTACATACATAACAACAAAGTTGGTTCATGAAAAACTAAATAAGTGTCAAATAAATTAAGGCAACATGTTGCGGGAACAAATGTGTTCGCACATTAGTTGAAATGCAGGGTACTTTCAATAGGATGAAGTCACTATTAAGATTTCGTTTACGAGTTGGGAAACCCCAATTTATGACTGTGACTTCACACTCAACAGCTCAAGATTGATAATCTACTAATCCTCAGCAGCTATAAATATATTGAAATATTACGCCATGGGATCAGAGACAATGGTTTGAGGAAGTATGCATCCATATGGACAGTAAGAAAATTTACCAAAAGTAGATCGATGCTATTTATAAAAATATAAGACACATAAAAAGACAAGACGTTACGATAACATCCTATGCGGTAAGGGCCAGAAACAAACGGTAACTGATTCAGTATTAATAAAATATTTCGCCCAGTTGGCAAAACATAAAATCAATATTAATTTTTTAAAACCTTACCGACCTACCATGGTAAACAATTATCAAGGCTGAGCATTTGTTTTTGAAAACATACACAATATTATTTTAAAATATTTGTTGTTTGCTTTAAGAAATCGAAAATAATACAAATAAATATTCTCTATTTAGCAAATTGCAAATATTTTAAGTCCAATTGTTATATGTTCTTTTTCTATTTGAATTTCTATTCTATTTGAAGTTTTATTTTCTTTGAATACTCAATATTTTCTTTCAATAATTTTAAAACAACAAATAGTAGAATGTTTATTTTTGCTTGGATTCAGTGCTTAGTCCACTCATTGAAGCAAACCAGCCAAATTTCTACCTGTTTGCATCCTTCTTACAAATGCATTTGACAAATGCGATTGAGCAGATTCAGAATTTTTATTTTTTTTTTCTTTTGAGTCACATCCTTTGCCAATTGGTTTTCAAATAACTATATGATAGAATATAATTTAAAAATAGTGCAACAAATTCACAGGTGAGTACTAACATTTAATTATATATTTTACGGTTACGCTTATACTTGATGAAAATTGATTACTTGGAAGATAAAATAGTATATAGTTCAATTATGATTTCTTAAAAAAAAATCCTCGAAAACAATTTACTGCCAAAATTTCAGCGCAATCAACCCAGAAGTTTTGGAGTTTTAATTATTTCTTAAAAGTGGGCGTAATTATAGTGCCACCATGCCCATTTTTAATACAGTTATGGGGGCGCTCAGTTATGGGGCGCCTTTTTTGGCAAAACCAAAGCAATCTTCTGCTAGCTGCAAGTGGCAATGACATCGTCAAAGCCAATCAGCCAATCAATTTAAATCTATTAAACAATGATAACCTTACTCGAAATTTCTTGGATAGACTAACTGAAGTAGGACTACATGTTGTGAACACTATTATGCCAACGAGGTTTTCAAATAACGCTAGCCCCAGCCTGTTAGATATATTTGCAATTTCTGACGCATCGTCTATCTCGCTTTTTGATCAAATCTCTTTTCTATCCGACTACGATCTAATTTTTTGCATATTAAACGTAGACGTCTCACATTCTCCCTCTGAAACTTTTTTTACATACCGTAACTTTAAAGCTATTGATTATGTCTCACTTATGAATGACTTGTCTGTCATAAATTGAACTGACTGCTGGTACCTTACTTCTGTCAATGAAAAATTAGCCTTTTTTACTGATACCATGACTAATCTCTTCAATACTCACGTTCCACTATGCACCCGTCGGGTTACCAATAGTACTTGTTCTTGGTTTTCCCATTCAGTTAAACTGGCTCTAAAAAATCGCAACAAAACTAACAACTAATGGAAACGCTATACCACTGCACTAAACTGGGAGCGGTATAAAAAAGCTAGAAATGAAGCCACTCGTGCCGTCAGACTTTCAAAAAAACTATATTACGTATCCAAATTAAGTCCAAATTTACCATCGAAACAACTTTGGCAAAATTTAAAAGGTACGAGTATTGGAGTATGCAAAAATGAGACTGAAATATGTCAGATTGATGCTAATTCCCTCAATGACTATTTCGTTTCTAGCTCTGTAGATAATGTGACTTCTTCGCCTTATTTTGTCGAAAGCACCTCAGCTCCTTCGAATGAATTTAGTTTTGTAGCAGTAAGCGAACTTGATGTAGCACGGTGTATTAAAAAAATCTAATCAAATGTTATCGGGGAAGATGGAATATCGATTAGATTTCTTAAACTAGTACTACCACATGTGCTAAGCCCCCTTGCGCATATAATAAACCTGTGCTTCACTACCGCAAGTTACCCTGAGATCTGGAAAGTGGCTACTATTATTCCCATTGCAAAGAAAAGCTTGCTAGTGAACCCTGCGATTTTCGACCTATAAGTTTGTTGTCCTCAGTGTCGAAGGTGTGTGAGAGTCTCGTGGCAGAGCAAATCAATGGCCACATTAATTTATATAACCTCATGTCCGAGCATCAGTCGGGGTTTCGACCAGGGTACAGCTGTTCGACTGCGTTGGTTAAAATTATGGATGATATAAGAGTTTCTTACGATATGCGGCATTTGACATTGCTGTGAACCACTCACTACTCTGCAAAAAACTTAAGCTCTATTTTGGTTTCTCTGACTCCGCGGTTCGTTTTATTCAAAGTTATCTTGTTGGTAGGTCTCAAAGAGTTAAGGTGGGAAACAATTTTTCTGTATTTAGAAGAATCATGAGGGGAGTTCCACAAGGCTCAGTTCTTGGCCCACTACTATTTACCATGTTTATTAATGACATATTCAATAAGTGCAAAAATTTCACCATGCATGCGTACACTGATGACCTTCAGCTATACTTATCCAGACCTATTGGACTCTTTGATGATTTATTTCTTAAAATTAATGAGGATCTACAAACAGTTGCAGAGTGGGCCAGAACCAATATGCTTAAATTAAACCCCCTTAAATCATATATACTGCCAATCTCTAAAACACCCCTCCAGAACACTGATTTCCTACCAGTACTACTAAACGACACTGAGCTGAAAACAGTCAAAAAAGTAACCAATCTTGGATACATTGTCAATTCAACTCTGTCCTGTGAGGACCACATCAACTCGTGTGTAAGTAAAGTTTATTATGTTTTACGAAACCTTCGTATGACTGCTTCGTTCATGCCAACAAATACTAGGAGAAAGTTGGTGATACAATTGCTGCTCCCAATAATAACATACTCTGAAGTTGTTTATAGCCAGCTAGATTCAAGGTCGTCTCACAAGCTGTTAGTTGCATTCAATAACGCTGCCCGCTATATTTACGATCTGAGAAGATTTGATCATATCTCGCAATATTGTAACCTAATTTTGGGCATGAGTTTATTCGATTACCTTAAGGCAAGAAACTGTATGTTCTTACACAAAGTTATCTACTCGCAATCCCCACGATATCTTTTTGATAAACTTGAGTTCTGCAGGTCAAGTAGAAGTGTGAACATTTTGGTACCAAGATACAACTTCATTAACTCCAGTCGACTGTTTTTCGTAAGCGCGATCAGATTGTGGAATTCACTTCCACCCAGTATCAAAAGTACTCCAAACAATAAGACCTTTAAGCATTTAATTTTCAAATACTTTTCTTAACCACTGATTCTATCTCTCTGTATCCCACTCTTCTCTGTCGCTTTCTCTTATTTTATTTTCTCTGTCGTTTATGTTACGGCTGGTAAAAATTATTTCTACAAATTATTGTAACTTCTTTTGATTTTTATATGAAATCGGTTGTTATGTGTAATGTATTCAATTTTATATTTTGAACTAAAATTGTTTAATGTTTAAAAATTAATTGTTTTAAATTTTATATAAATTCTGTTTAAATTGTATTTTCATCTTATTAATGATTTTTTCTTCCAAAATTTGTAAATGTTAATTGCTTTAATTTTATATAAATTTTATCTGTATCTTAGTAATGGTTGTTATGCTCTCGTGCAATGTATTTTATATTTTTCTCTGGGCTTCTAAAAGAGATTTGACTCTTATTTACCAACATTATATGTTAAATAAAATAATAATAATAATAAAATGGCTGCTTGCATGGAATTTTTTACTAAAATATAACTTTTGCGACACCTATGATTTTTTTGTTGGAATTGCGAAGATCTTTCATTTCTCCATACATCGAAGCGACATATCTTTTATTGTTTAGGCAGGAAATAGCAAAAAAAGCCCGGAATTTGATAAAAATTTCCACTTACCCCAGATTATTGGCTTGAAACTTCTCAGCTATTTAAAATATAAACATTTTGAGCTTACATGGACACTCTACAATGAATTACACAGTGACACAAAATGAAGGTCATTGTCTCGGGCGTGAACCAAACCAAACTCAAGCGATACATCAATAACAAAAGTCCAAATCCCTTTTTGCTCCACTACGTCACAATTTTTTTTTACAGTGGTTTCAAATTTTAAATTTTCGGTCAAAAATGAAATTAAAAAATAGTAAAAATTATATGTTAAACTTAATTCAGGGTGCTTCTTGTCTTCAGAAAATTTCAACTAAAATTTCACGGGGAATATTTTCTTGGAACACTTTAACCCTCTAGCTCCTACCAATATGGGTCATTTTGACCCTTTTTTTGGAAAAGGTCCTAAAATTCAACTTTGGAGGGAGGTCAAGGGTTAAAACCTTCCATAAAAATATTTTCAAGAAAATTTCATTAGGGGTCACCCAAGACTTGTAACCTCTACGAGTTATAGGTTTCACATAAAAACGAAACGAAAAAACCAATTTTTTTTTATGTTTTGTTATTTTTAATGTTATTTTTATATAGTGTCCATATCGTTTTCACTGTCATGGCATGAAATATTAGATACTTCAGAGAGATCTATATCAATTTCTTGAAATTCATCTTCAATCCCGCTTTTGTCACTTTCTTTATAGGTTGTTTTGGACCACCAACAAATTTCAGCCAGTATTGCATCTGGTGTTTTCTTTCCTCTATATCTGTAAAAATGAAAATATACTTATCTGGTATAAAAGAGTTGATTGTAAGTAAAGTTTAATTTTAAATTACCGCATTTCAAATGGCAAGGATACCTGATGAAATCGTTCCCCTTGCTCATCCGATTCCGTACCGAGTTGCCTTTCAAAATAGTCCAGATGGAAGTGTAAAAAATGAATTTTTAACGACATATTGACACCAAGTTTCTCGAACGCATTTAGCATCTGAGTTACATCCTTTTTATAGGTATGAGAGCGTGTTTTGCCAAGAAGACCACTTATAACCCCTTTTATCACATTCCATCCAATCAGCTTGTCATCGACTAGCTCTGCATCAAACGACTCGGACTCCATTAGCTTTCTTATATCTGGACCGTTAAGTACACCTGAAGATGTGAAAAAGAATTAGAAAAACAATGTTTAAGTTTGGATTAACGCATATTTACCATTATTAAGCTTAGCTGGACTCAGACGAGGAAATGTTTCCTTAAGAAACGCCATAATTTCTTCGCTTTTAGATATCGTTTTGATAAAGCTTTTAACGATGCCAAGCTTGACGTGCAATGGTGGTAGCAAAATTTTTTCCCTCGGGGCAAGTGCCTCACGAACAACATTTTGATTTCCAATACTGCTTTCACTTCTCATTCACCAATTTTTAGTATTATACTGGTTTCCTTTGAACCTAGTATCCCAGTCGCACAATAAACACATATTTTTTGTATATCCGCTTTGCATACCACAAAGCAGAGTGACTACTTTTAAATCGCAGCAAATTTTCCATTTATTCTTTGCGTAATCAATTGACTTCAAAATAGTTTTTAAAATGTCATATATTTCTTTAGTTTCGGTGGAATAGGCTATTGGAATGGAAGGCAGTAAATTCGATATATGAAGAAGCACGGCCTTTAGACTTGTTGAGGAACTGTCGATAAATAATCTCCACTCTTCTGGCTTGTGTTCAATGTTCATTAAAGCCATTAAAGCATTTACATCATCACAATACGAGTATGTTTTTGCACCTTTAACTGAAAACATCTTTTGTAGGTCCGCTTGACGCTTGCGATATGCGCTAACTTTAGTATTTGATGCCAACAAATTATGCGCATTTAAAAATGAAGCAAGTTCCTCCGATTTCCGTTGTGTTAATTGGTGTTTGGCTACTAATAAATCCAATTTTGCCTGTGTAATCAAAACAGGTGCACTAACTTCTGATGGGACAGGATTATAAACAGAATCTACTTCCATTTCACTTACAATGGACAGGGCTTCATTATTTAAAAATTCATTTGGGCTAGGGCGTCTTGGAGGAATCTCTTCAGAATGCGGCAATGGAACTTGAGCGCTGGGAACACTTTGATATTCAAACTTCGACATATTTTTTTTCTGTAATCCCCACACAGAATTCACGCACGCATAACAGTTCAAGCGATCATGTTCAATTGGGTAAATCCAAACCATAGGAACACCGAATGGCATCGATCCACGTTTGTGATGTAACCATTCCAACAAGTAATTGCAAACTGTTTGTGGCACCCATGGGACATCAGGAATAAATGTTTGATCAAAGTATTTTTCATATGCTATTATCAGTTCCTAACTGGAACGACCTTGACCGCATCCTGATGGTGTGAACTGACCGCAGATATAACAAAATTTCTTTCAGTTTCCGCAGAACTCCATTGAAAATATAAATTTTTCGAAAAAAAGACCACGACACTTACACTTTCACTGTTTTAATCAAAGTACTCAATTCTTACTTATTTGAATTTCTAAGCTAAGCCACCTTAATATAACTAACAAAATTTTGGAAAATAACTTATAAAGTATTACATATATTATTATAGCTTAATACCATTACGCCGTACCGTTATAATAAATCAAATTTATTAAAATACGAAAATATTAACCTTCCCAATACTGCACTATGCATATTGGTAGGAGCTAGAGGGTTAAAGTGTTCCAAAAAAATATTCCCCGTGAAATTTTAGTTTAGGCTTCTGAAGACAAGAAGCACCCTGAATTAAGTTTTACATATAATTTTTACTATTTTTTAATTTCATTTTTGACCGAAAATTTAAAACCACTGTAAAAAAAAATTGTGACGTAGTGGAGCAAAAAGGGATTTGTACTTTTGTTATTGATGTCAAATACTATCGTTTGAGTTTGGTTTGGTTCACGCCCGAAAATATGTGTTGCACTGTGTTATTGTAAGAATAGTAAAAATTTCACTAAAATCGGTGCAGCAGTTCTCGAGCTTACTTGCGGCAACGCAAAAAAGCCAATTTTTCAAATCTAATTTTTATATATAATAATAAGATTATAAGTTTTAAAAACGTTATCAAATTGAAACAGCATAGTTCTGGATAAGAAATCTTTCTCAAAATACTTGCGATTACATGATTATCGATACAAAACATTTATATGTTTATGACTCTATTTAAAATTATAAGCAATTACTTATCTTCTATTTCCAGATGGTTGTTGCTGCGGAATATTCTGACTCATACATGGTGTTCTTGCCCCGATAGGAAAAGTTGTTAGCAGAACAAATGATAAAAAAGTTCATACCCATTTCTAGGCTTGTGCTTAATTATTTCGGAGCCGGAATTAACATGGAATGATTCTTTCGTACAGCGTAACCGGAAACATGACCGCGGAGACATTTAGTTCTTTTGATCTGTAGAAGGAAAAAATGTGTTTGTGTACTAAATTTGTAATATAATCTGCTAAGGATATGATAATATAATGAACCTCATATGCACTCATATGCATAATAAAATTAACCCTATTCTGCATTCTTTATATAAAACTGTATCCTATTTATTTTAAGTGTTTAAATAGAGCCAAAACATGTCCCGGAACTATCTATCTAGTTTCGGCAAATCGCATGTTCAACCAAATGAATGAAACAATGCACCTGACAAGCACACTAGCAGTTCTCTCGGAATCAAAACATGTCCGGAGCTATCTAGTTCCGCCAGTTTGCATTTGCAACCAAATGAACGAAACAATGCAAATGACAAGAACGGCGATATATCTTGTAATAGTTTTATTTATCATTTCTTTCAATTATTTTTACCAAAGAAGGAGAGATATATATTTTATTTCTATCAGTTTTACAGCCAACTCGGCCAAGCAGTAACAAGTATGAAAGAGATATCTGTACATATTGCTTAATTAAAAAAAAAAAAAAATCATTGCAACCGGAACTGTTTGAACATGTTAAGAATGGATTGAAGGAATCGATTCGAGGTCCGACTGTGAACACGGCTCCGTGAACTATACATGTTCGCAGCGACTCTTCTCTACCCATTTCTCAGTCAGAGACTCTCAAGACGGCCTTTTTTTGTTGTTTGTTAATACTGTTTCAGAGTGCGAGGGAGAGCAAATCAGTACCCAAATCAAATTGTGGTTTATTTTGATAGCATAAAATTGAAACTTTTGAAATTATTTCATGTTTTCAAATTACTATTCTTTATAATTTTGCTTATCCAATTCCAGTCAGTTTGACATGGAATTTTATTTAACAATTTTCTTTATAGTTTTTAAACTTCACAAAAACAGTCCAAAAATAACAACTTTTATATTCAAACAGAATATTTAAAAGCCAATTTTTAATTTAAAAATTCTTACAACATAAACATTTTATGTTATACTAGTATGAAATTCCGTTTTACACCGGGTTGCAAGCATTAACGCTGAAACTGTAATTATTTTTTGCCATTAATACAGGTCTTTTACAACACTGTTCTGAAAAATGTTCAGCCTGAAAGTATGCACATACATATAAGTCAATCTTGCCACTGATAAGTATCTAGGAATTTTCTGTGCATACTTTCAAGCTGAACACTTTCCAGTACAGTACATGTTGGGAAGAAGCTGTAATCGAAAAAATAATTACAGCTTGAGCGATACTAGGTGCAGTGCATTGTGCTTGCCTTTTATATATTGAGACAAGATGGAATATTGGCGAAGCCCGGAATGGTGTAGCATTTAGGGTGACCATAATGTTTGGGCAAAATAGTGTCCCGCCATTCGCCTAATACCGCCCACTTTTCTAGACCTTAAACTACTTATTATACCAAAGAATATATGTGGAAAATTTGGTTGAAGTCGAACAAATGGTGTGTGAGGAGTTTAATTCGAATGAAACTGATACGCTCCCTAGTCTAGTTCTGTCCACTTTTATATTCTAAAAACTGCTCATTATATCAAAGAATATGTGTGCAAAATTTGGTTGAAGTCGGACAAACTGTGGAGGAGCTGTTGGGGTACATACAGACATGATTATGTTCAGATGGGCGGTAAAAGTAGGCGTGTCAACATTTATATATACCTGTAGTAACCGATACTTGATCGCATATCACCTATACACCAAGTATAACTATCAAAACATGTACAACTCAGGAATTAAAATTATTTCTGCAAAGTGGGCGTAGTTCCAGTTCAACCACGCCCATTTTTAGTGCAGTTGCCGATTGTATATTGATCATACGATATAAATGACAAAATTTTATTCCAATACAGCCACATTCCTCTGACATATAACATTTTTATTGATTTGTGCTTTTAAGTATCACGTAGCACAAAATATATAGGAAAGGATTCATTATGCTATGTTAAGAAATATTTTGCTTCTGTTAAAATTTTATTGCTGGATCATCTGTTTACTCAAGTGTTATTTAAGCTTATAACATCTGTCTTACATTCCTGCATTGAATGGCGGAATATTTCATCAATGCGGTAAGTAAAATGCATCAAATATAATTATATTTCGTTAATATAAAGAAAAATATAAGTCATAATGAAGAATATTTTGTCAATTTGAATAATATATTTAGTCATATAGAAAAATATTTTGTCGATATGAAGAATGAATTTAGTTACATTGAAGAATATATTGTTAATATGAAGAAAAATTAAATCATATTGAAGAAAATTTCGTATATATCAGGAATGAATATATGACTTAATGAAGAAAGTTTCATTAAAATGAGGAATGCATTTAGTTATATTGAAGAAAACTTCATTAATATTAATAAAAAATTTAGACATATTGAAAAAATTTTGTTAAATTGAAAAATCTCTTTCGTCAGATTGAAGATATTTTGATAATTTAAAGAATTTTGTTTTTTTTTTTTTTTTGTAAATTTAAAGAATTTTATTCAGCATAACAAAATTTTATAAAAATACTGTCGCAATGATATTTCGTCACAGTTAAAAAATTTATTCAAGTTAACAAAAAGTTTGTTATTTTAACACACAGGAGTGGTTGGCCGTATATTGATATCTATTTCATTAAATTAAAATCCTGTTCCTTCATATTCACCACCATAATTTTTTTTTTTTTTTTTTTGTGAACTAAGTTTTCACAAATAATGGAATAAATTATCTAAAATAAAACCAAAAATTTATGTATTGGGGTGTCAACAGGTCATTCAATAAGTCCGTAGGATCAGTAAGAAAAAAACAAAATTTTGATAAAACTCGATTATATTATTCAACACAGTTGCCTTCGAGAGCGATACAACGAGTATAGCTTTCTCTTTCTCGTCAAAATAGGCCTCAGTTTCAGTTATTACTTCATCATTGGACTTGCATTTCTTTCCAGCAAGCATTCTCTTGAGATCTGAAAACAGGAAAAAGTCGCTGGGGGCAAAATCTGGAGAATACGGTGGGTGAGTAAGCAATTCGAAGCCCAATTCATTCAATTTTGCCATCGTTTTCATCGATTTGTGACACGGTGCATTGTCTTGGTGAAACAACACTTTTTCCTTTTGCAAATGTGGCCGTTTCTTGGCGATTCCAGCCTTCAATCGATCCAAAAGTGCACAGTAATAGTCGCTGTTGATGGTGGATCCTTTTTGGAGGTAGTCAATGAATATTATTCCTTTCGCATCCCAAAATACAGACGCCATCACCTTACAAGCCGACTGTTGGGTCTTTGCTCGCTTTGGATTCGGTTCTGCTGTCCACTCAGCTGACTGTCTTTTGGATTCTGGTGTGTAATAGTGAAGCCTTGTTTCATCCATTGTCACATATTGACGATAGAATTCAATTTTTTTGCGGTTTAACAGCGCCAAACACTCCTCTGAAGCATCATTTCGTTGTTATTTTTGGTCGACTGTAAGTTTACGCAGCACCCACTTTGCACAGAGCTTTCGCATACCCAAATGTTCGGTAAAATGGTAAAAACACTACCATCTGATATCTATACAATGTCAGCTAGCTCGTGCGCCTTCAGTTTGTGATAGTTTATAACCAATTTGTGGATTTTTTTGATGTTTTGTGGAATAACAGTCTGATTTGGGCGTCCACTGTATTTTTTTTCATCAAAAAGCAATGCTTTATCAAAACTCGAAATTCACTTTTTTCCATTTTTTTTTTTTTTCAATAACAATAGTTGCAGTTGATTGTTGTCAAATTTTTCTACGTATCGTTTGAAGGTTGGTACTAAATAAAAATCATATGGAAAAAACCTAGTAACGCCATATATGTGTCAACCTATGGAATTTTTGAACGTACTGTTATTTCCTGTACTTGGGCTTTATTTATATTTTGAAAGTAGGACTTTATTTTATTACTACTCGTAGTATTAAAGTCCGTCCTACGGCAGGTTGTAAGCATTAACGCTGAAACTGTAATTATTTTTAGCCATTATTACAGTGCTTTTACAACATTCTGTTCTGAAAATGTTCACCCTAAAAGTATGCACATACATAAAAGGCAAGCATGTCACTGATAAGTATCACATAAATTTTCTGTGCATACTTTCAGGCTGAACATTTTTCAAGGCAGTACATGTTCTTGTTATTTATTTGTTTATATAATAAACAAATCAACTTTTTATCATTTCAAATAAATTTTTTACATTTTCCCATTAGTATGTAAAAATACAAAAAACAAACATAAAATGCAAAAACGAAACCGCTTCTTTTTTTAGTGGGCGGAGACAGAGACTTGCCACACGCGGATTGTGTTGTCAGAGTAGCCAGCAAACAAAGTCTGGCCATCAGTGGACCAGGCCAATGACAAGCACTGTGGTTGATCAGCCTTGGAAGTGGGTGAGACAACCTCGGGGCGGAGCTCTTCAACAGTCTTCTTGCATGCAAGATCCCAGATTTTGATGGATGGGCCATAGGCAACGCACAGCCAGTACCGGTTGGGCGAGAAGCACAAAGCGTTAATGATGTCATTGTGTTCCAAAGTATACAAGTTCTTGCCGTCATTTAAGTCCCAGAGCAAAGCCTTGGAGTCCTTGCCACCAGATGTGCACAGAGAACCATCGGGAGAAACAGTTACGGTGTTCAAGTAGCCGTTGTGACCATGATGGTTGTTCTTCAATTTGCAATTGGCCAAGTTCCAGACTTTGACGGTGCGATCCCAACCGCAAGATACGATAATGGGATTTGAGTGGTTGGGCGAGAAACGAACGCATGATACCCAATCAGTGTGACCATCTTCTTGGATGGTGAACTTGCACTCGGCCAAAGTGTTCAACAACTTGATGGTCTTGTCGCGAGAGCCAGACACGATTTGACGATTGTCGGCAGAGAAGGCCACTGAGAGAACATCCTTAGTGTGATCTTCGAAGCGACGTGTGGTCTTGCCAGCAGCCAAATCCCAGAGACGCAAAGTCTTGTCCCAGGAGCCAGACAGCGCGTAGTTGCCGTCAGATGAGAGCACAACATCACTGATGAAGTGAGAGTGTCCATACAGACGCTTCTGGGGGAAACCGTAGTTGGTATCCTCATCACGGGTCAACTTCCAAGCAATCAGGGTCTTGTCACGGGAGGCCGAGATGATGGTATCGGGATCTTTTGGGTTGGTTGCAATTTGGGTTACCCAGCCATTGTGGCCAATAAGCGTTCCACGCAGTTGCAAAGTCTCAGACATATTTTTATAATATTTCGTGAAGCGCTAAAAATAACACACATTCACCAAAGAAAGGTTTTGTAAAAAGAAGGGAAGAGAATGTTGGGAAGAAACTGTAATGATCGCAAAAAAATAATTACAGTTTGAGCGATATTAGGTGCAGAGCATTGTACTTGCCTTTTATATATTAAGATGATACATTTTTTCATCTCTCGGAAGAACGTTTTATTTGTATATTATAGAAAAACTAAATCTTGGCACAAATTTGCAGTTGCAGTCTAGTTTCAAATTAAACCATGTAATGAACATTTTTTGTAAAGAACCCTCAATTCAAATATTTTTCAACTTTCGTGACAAATAGTGCTTCGGATTATGCTTAATTGTTACACATTATTAATACCTCAGTAATTGGAGGAGCAACACTATTAAACACTATTAAGCACAATTTTCAAATTTAAACAAGTGTCGTCTTAAAATTTTCTTTATCAGAGTTGTTAATTTTATATTTTCAGTATATATTTTTAGATGATTGTTGGATAAAGCTTAATTGTGATGATTTTTAGCAGCATGTTTTCAACTTAACAGTTTTTATCCTAACTACTGAAGTACTTGTTATGTCCCAGATTAATGACTAAGATAATTTACCATGTTACGATATAATATGGTTCAGCACTGATATCAATGATTATAAATCTGTGGATGTTTCGTCCTTTTTGCTTGCTTATGCTTTTTTCTTTCAACAACTACTATACTCGAGTATTAATGTTTTCAATCGAGTTCCACATCTCAAGCTTCACTCTTCTCCCTCTTTTATTTTTTTGTATCATTTTTTAACACAAAAGGTTGGCATAAAATTCGTGTTTTTTGTAATATTTACTGCAAAGCAAGTGAAAAAATTCTGAAAATATTGACGCTGACGAAGGGAAGCATGCAAGTGCCTTCTTTTGTTTTTCGTCACGTTCTGTGGTACCCTCACACCCGGCCGTAGGGCAAAGTTGTCCATAGAACGACTTAAAAAAGCAAAAAAGAACACAAAATAAAACATCACTGCAGGAACTTTCAGTTCGATACAAAAGTATTTTTATTCTCCTGCTCCTCCTACACACAGCGACAGACACATAGACAGACGACTTAAGAGCTTGCCGCAGAGTTGGTACACTGCTGCTTAGAACAACATAGAAAAGAAGTAATTGAACATGTCTTATAAAGATACTTAAAAATACGTCAACGTTGCTGAAGCTGCTACAACAAACAGTTTAGGAAACGGAAATGCAAAATAAATAAATGCATACCTTGAGTGTAATAGAATATTTAATACCAGTTAGTAGAGCAACAAAAAATACGACTCCACACTCTCGCCCACTTTCCATCAATCAATCTACCCACCATTCATCCAAGCAGTTCAACACCGTCAGCACGTGAGATCAAGCATAACGGATGTTGCTCATCGACATACTTACAATTATGACACAAACAAAATGTTTGTGTTTATTAAACGTTAGTCACGTGCTCGATGCTCGTTAAGGGTCTTTTTGGGATGAGTTGCAGCGAAGTGTTGCTGTGGTTTCCTTACGCATGAAAGCTCATAAGCGACTTTTTAACATCCAAGCCGGAACTGGACGTTGTTCAAGTACCAAGAGTGCGAATCTACAAAGGATAATAAGTTTAAATAGGGTAGGCTTGGAATATGTTACAGTTAGTGTTGTAATTTGTTGATATTTAAAAAAAATATTTGGAGCGGCTGTTTTTTTACAGATGATGTGCCAAATGGGTACAACAAAAATAAAATAAAAAAAAGCTATGCTTTATTAAAGCATTTGCCAGACTATGCAATGACCAGTAGGAAGGTCCTTGGGCGGAATATTTACAAGCAGCCACATAATAATACTCACTCACTTGAAAAGCCCGAATCGCAAACAAAAACTGCTGAATTGGCGCAATTTTGCAAACGAATGCCCAAACTTAAATGCGGTTTGGTTAAGTTTATGTTTGCTTGAGGAGATTTAGTTTTTTAATTGTTTCCAAGCGACTGCTTCTTTTATGTTTCACCATATATGGAAAAAATAAGCACAACAACAATATAATCGCGCCGACCCAACCATTCACGTGGAATCGAATTTGATCGATACAACAAAAGCCAAGACTAACGTGGTGTTGGCATAAATAATAAACTATTGGAAAACAAAATGAATTACCAACCATAACATGCAGCCGAGCTCAGTCATGAAGTCATGCCAAGGACTTTCAAGTGATATTATGATGAAGCTGTAAGCTTGCGTCCAAGTATTTAACTCAACACATCTGGAATTAATTCTAATGCTAATGCGAAGAAGCCACATTATGCTGTTTGTCCATGATCTCCAGGCAATCTCAGGCACATCAATTGAATGGCTAAGTAGCCACAAATATGCGTTCAAGCGTTGTTTCAATGCCAAATGTCAAGCTGACACCTTTTTTAAAATTTTCAACCAAGCCAAGTTGTGAAAATTAATCATGGTCGTTGGTTGCTCACCAAGCTTTAATGGTAAGCCAAGATTCAAATATTCATTGACCCTGGCGGTTGCTCAAGGACCCAAAACAAATCACTAAACATCAATTTGCACATTTTTCAAGGACAAACAAGGATATTCTCTCTAGTGTAACAGGGTTTTTCTCAACAATCAGCTTGACTCAAGTGAGTACAAGCAGAACATAAAAGTCTGAGACAAAAAAAAAGATAAAAATAAGAATTGGAGAAAACGGCAAACAAAGAGAACGCAATAGAAGAATGATCACTGTCATCGCCTGCTGAAAAACTATGAACCACAGCAAGATTGGTAGGACAAAAAATCATTTCAACTGCTCATTCCTGCAGAAATGCCAGCCAGCCAATGCCAATGCATGCCATTGACAAGGGTAACACCCCGGCGGGTAGTCGACAGGATGCAACAGTACTGCTGCCAACTGTGAACGATTTCTCCGTTCAATCGATCGTTACAACTTTCGTTGCTGCATTGTGTCCCGTGCCGCTCCACTGCGAGTCCAAATGGCTTCAACTGAGAATTCGTCAATAGTGCACAGTGTGATTTTCTGTTTTTGTCCTCATGCTGCATTGCTGAAGATCCTATCAATCTTAGAAATTAAGATCTGCTTTCAATGCAGTTTAAAACAGGAAAAAAAATTAAAAAAATACAATCTGTCTAGCTGCCGCAATGTCAAGCAGCAAAACAATTAACAGTTGATTTCAAAAAATCAATAGATTCCAGCTACCAGTGCTCTGTGGGGATTTGCTGAACCATTTATAAAGTTCGTATTTTTTCCGTTCGTGGTTTTCATCCGATTTTGCCAAATATCAAAGAGTGGCTTATGTTAAATATCAAAGTTAGTATGCAACATTTCAAGACATTTCTGTAATTTTTGCAGATTTTTAAGAGACTTAACGTTTTCAATAAAGCCACTTTGTATAGGAGGTAGGCGTGGTTTTCATACGATTTGACCAAATATAGTGAGAGTCTATATTATATATAAAAGCCTAGGCACAAAATGCCAAGACATTTCTGCAATTTGAGTAGATTTTTAAGGTATTTCACGGTTAATATAAAGCTCATCATGCTAAAGAATATGCGCAAAATATGGTTGGTATGTGCAAGTTCATACCAACGGTGTAAATTAATTTCGTTTACAATTAAAGTGACACGCCCTCCGTTCAATTCCGCCCATTTCTCTAGACTACTGACTGCTCATTATTCCAAAGAATTTAGAAAATTTGGAGAAGCCGGACAAAGACGGAGATTTAAATTGACACGCCCCTTGTCCAATCCCATCCAAATTTGTAGGCTTAAAACTTGTCATTATACTAAAGAATATATGTGCAAAATTTACTTGAAATCGGTGTAGATGGAACTAGATTAAAAAGAAAGTGCCACGCCCCCTGTATAATACCGCCCACTTTTATAACCTAACGACTGATCCTTATGCTAAATAATATGTGTTCAAAATTTGGCTTAAGTCAGACAAACGGTGTAGAGGAATTTCGACAAGAATTAAATTGACACGCCTCTTGTTCAATCCCACCCACTTTTGTAAGCTTAAAACTTCTCATTATATTAAGGAATATATTTACGAAATTTGGTTGAAATCGGACAACCGGTGTAGATGGAGCTAGCTTAAAAATAAAGTGCCACGCCCCCTGTCTAGTACCGCCCAGTTTTATAAACTTAAGACTGCTCAATTTATCAAGGATTATGTGCGCAAATATTGGCTGAAGTCAGACACACAGTGTAACAGAGGTTCGATTAAAAGTAAAATGCCACACCCACTTTTCAACTCAAAATTTTACCGAAGAATATATGTATGGGTTGGATAAACGATGTGGGCAGAAATTTTGTGCATACACATGCGATGTCATTCAGTTTTATATTTTTGCGAAAGTTTTTTCTTTTCTCAAGACGCCACTTTGTATGGGAGGTAGGCGTGATTTTCATTCGATTTTGCCAAATATCATAGAGATGGTTCGTATAATATATCAAAGCTTGTGTGCAAAATTTGAAGATATTTCTATAATTTTTGTGGATTTTTAAGAAAGTTTAGTTATCAATAAAGCCACTTTGTATGGGAGGTAGGCGTGGTTTTCATCCGATTTTTCCAAATTTCATAGCCAGGATTTAGATTGAAGATCAAAGCTTACGTGCCAAATTTCAAGGCATTTCTTAAATTTTTGTGGATTTTAAAAACATTTTACGGTTAAAATAAAGTCACTTTTTATGGGAGGTAGGCGTGGTTTTCATCCGATTTGGTTCATTTTCAAACTTGATCTTTCTTTTTTAAAAATAAACTTATATTTTGAATTTCATCGCGATAGCTTTTAAATTACGGCTGCAATCGTGTCAACAGGCGGACAGACAGACGGACACACGGAAATCGACTCAGGAGCTGATGTTGATCAAAAATATATACATTTTTCTATACCTACCACGCCTCCTTCTTGGCGTTACAAGTGGAATGACAAAGTAAATATACCCCTTACGCTGTAGGCGTTGGGGTATAAATACCAAAATTTTGGTAATGAGTTTGGAAAACTGGTCAAAAATAAAAAAACCCGTGTTTTAGCGTTTTTAAAGTTGATACATAAAAACTGTTTTTATGAATTTTAAAGTCGCCATATGTGGAAAGTATTTTATGAAATTATATGAAAATATCCAATATACCACAAAACGAACTCGGGTTGGTTTCGATTAAGTAACGAAACCGAGAACTCGGGTCAGATAATTCGTATTCGATTCGAATTCGAGAAGAATCAGAAAATTTTTAAAATAGCAATACATTTTAATATAAAATTCCACATTTTTAAGAAGAGTACAACTTAAAACCACTTTCTAATTGGGATGCTTGAAAAGAAAATGATCCTTCCTTAAAGTCACCAATATTGATTTGGTCATAATTTTTGTTTTAGTGTTCCACGAATGCTTATTATAAATTTGTGTACAAAATTGTATTTTTTCTTTGACTTAGGCTTAATTTCATGTAAGAAATTTTCATATTTAAATGCACTGAATTTATTTAATGATCCAACATTTCGAGCATCTTCTGCAAAATGTTGCAAGCAATGCAACGTCAAAAACATTCATAATAATCGACTTGGGTAAGTAAGTAGCTCAAAAACATTCATACGAGTAATAATCGATTTGGGTAAGTAATGAAAATTTTAAAAAAATTTCGTTTTGAAAACATCGTTTTGCCAAAATTATTCGAAAACGATTTGCTAATTCTTAGATTTTAATTTCGTAAGTGGTTCGATTATATTGAAAATATCGTTTCGAGAATGAAGTGTGCATTTCTCCCGCTCTCGGATTCAATAGCAAATCGAGAACGAACTTCATTTCGAAATGAATATCCGAGATCTCGGTGTCACTTCGAATTTGAAACGAATTCGTTTGGTTTATTGGGTAGTTTAACTTTTATTTTTTTGCTGTACGTAATTTTTATAAGAAAATTATATTTTGTGATATACTATCGTAGTTCATTATGAGCCATTTTAGGTGTCCTTAGAAGCCATTTCTTACAAAAATTACAAAAACTTACAAAAATTCAACTTGAATGCACTAAGCTATTAAAAATATTTGAGTAAATCGTGATATATTTAGGTGCATGTTTTACTGTCATAATTTGTTTATTAATTTTCTTCATCTACCACCAGTACCCTACACTCGGAAGTTACGACTTTTTAAAAGATTAAACACTGAAAAAAACTTGGTTATACAAATTTGGGACTGTCTGCACTCGGTTTTTACGAAGCTTCGAAGCATTCGCATTCTAAGCAAAAAACCGAATTAACTTCTTCCGCAATTTTTTGGCTAATTGCTGTTCTTTGCGCTGGCGATTCAGCTTGAAGATCTTTGTGTCGTGAGTCCAAAAATGGAGTTTTGAGGGAGAGTAAAACTTCTTCGGTTGCACTCAGCGGTAAATTTGCTACGTAGCAAATTGCATGTAGCATAAAGCGCTCATACAACATGTTTCCTGAGCGGTCACCATTTTAGGCAGCGAGCATATTTTATGCTACTACGTATAGAATGCAACCAATGGCAAATCGCGAAGACAAATCTATAGCTAACGTAAGGTCAATTTCGTGTCGATTTTCATAATCTCTTAAGAAGTGGTAATCAATTACCGTTCTATTAATTGACTAAACCATAGACAGCTAACCGTCAGATAGCACAGTCGATGCCACTTCGTGAGGTTTGAGGATTGTAATAGCTTTCTCAAATGCACTTCAATCGTCTTCGTCAATCTCAAGCGTTTTGGCTTGGTCCGAAAAACTTCAGCACTTCTAGTTAAATAGCTCCACGCCCATGATCTCATTTTTGTTTTTTTGCTTATATGTTTGTAATTATTAAACGAAGCTTAAACAGAGTTCAATCGAAGTTTATCACTCTGCCACAAACAAATGAATGAAGACTTGGAAGCTTCGAATTTTTTGACTGCCTATTACAGGCCCGTAGCCAAGGGAGAAGTTTTAGGTGTTCAAACCCCCTTCCCCCTCAGGGTCCAGAAAGTATAAAAAAACACAAATGAGCCTATTAAATTCAAAATGTTTTTTTTAAGATATGCTGAGATAATGATGTTAATTTACTTGAAGATGCAAAAATTTAAACATTTCCAAAACCAAATTAAAAAACTTCGTTTAATTAATGAAAAATGTTTGTGGCCAAATGAAAGATTAACTTTGCTTATAAAAGACATAATCATTATACTGAAATTTAACTGCAAGGAGTTTGTATATTAAAGAACCATTTTTAATAGTGGATGTGGATGCTCGAAAAGTTCCTGATATCCTTAAAAATAGATATATATAAAATTCTGCCTATTATACAGTACCAATTTCTAAGCTTGTTTGATCCAAAACCTTTGAGAAAGCATTCGTTTGAATGGAATTTTAAAAAGCTGTATAATGCAAAAAATACATGAACCACGAAATTTAACACATTATATGGTATTCCACGTAAAGCGGATGAGTAAAAAGTTTGCCCATTCTATTTTGTTGCTTTCTTGGTTTATAAGACTTCTAAAATCTCCGACTTGGCAAAAAAATTCAGCCCTATGCGAAGTTTTTCCAAATCACAGGTTTCGGAAAATCACCTAAGATCTAAATATGCTTTTTTTCGAAAAAAATCTCATTAAAAAATATTTTTATAACATTTTATACAGTCCGAATCCAAGGGGATTTAAAGATTTTTTTTTAATCATGTAACCAAATTTTTATAAGAAAACTGAAAAATTACATTGTTTTGCCTATGATAAAAAAATGCATTATCATATCTCTTATGGCCATTTAAAAATAGGTATATTCACGACTAGTCTTAGAAGAAAACGGATTTGCTTAGAAAAATTTCCAAATCCTTGCTTTAAGTTTTTTACTGGTATTTAGTTATAGATTTTTTTTTATCAAAACCCCCCCTAAGTTAAATTCTGGCTACGGGCCTGGTCTATTATTTTAAACGAATAATCAAGCTTCGTAACGCTGCAGCCACACGTGATAGTACTGGCAGGTCAGCTAAGAATATGTATTAAGTACGAAAATGTTTCCAAATAATCTACAAATCTACGCTGCGGCCACACGTGCTAGTACATGTTCATTTGCAAAATGCCGTCAAAGGCAAAAGTTCGACCACTTTATTATTTCGGTTGCTTTTATTCAGTGATGCTTTATATGCCAACACAGCACTAAACTTAAATGGGATAAAAATGGGGAACTAATTATTTTGTAAAATCTGTTTATCAATATTTTCCAAAATGAAATGCAACTTATTCATATGATATTTTATGTATCAAATAAGGGCAATTAAAATAATTGCATATACAGGGAGTCCCAGACTTAGAGTACTATAATGTGGGGGTTGATTCCTCGTGATGAGACGAGCAAAAAATTGTATGGGTGGGGTGGCCGCAAGTGCCCCCCTAGGGGGCTAGGAGTGGAAAACAAAAAATTAGGTGTCGTTACGTTTTAATCCATAGCTAACATATCTCTGCAACGATTTAAAAAAACAATACTTTTTTGAAAAGAAAATTAAATTTGCTTTAAATTACTTTTGCAAAATTTTTCCATAAAGTCATAAACAAAAAATGTATAAGCACCTGAAGTCAAAAAATAGGTTTTTTTCTTTAAAAATTCAACTTTCAAGGCGATTTTCTCAGAAAAAAACCAATTGTTTTATTATTTTTTATGACGCAGTTTTTTTCTTTGGTCAATTCTCTAAAAATCCATCATACATTGTTTATACCTCAGAAATAATATTTTTCGTATAATATCGATTTTCCGATTCTACCACTTTTTCCTCCCACTGGGGTACTTAATGCAAGCAAGGCGACTTTGTTTTTTTGTTGCTTACAATAACTAGTAAAACAGTTAGATTTAACGGAATTAAGAAAAAAAAGCAATTTCTCATTATTAAGTGCATCACATGCCTGAATCGACACATTCTTTCACCGATCGTAGAGTTATAATGTTTTCCAACTCAGAGTACGCAGACATTATTTTTTGTTACGGTTTTAGAAAATTTTTAGAGAATTGACCAAGGAAAAAAACTGTGTCATAAAAAATAATAAAACATTTGGTTTTTTTCTGAGAAAACTGCCCTGAAAGTTGAATTTTTAAAGAAAAAAACCAATTTTTTGACTTCAGGTGCTTATACATTTTTTGTTTATGACTTTATGGAAAAATTTTGCAAAAATAATTTAAAGCAAATTTAATTTTCTTTTCAAAAAGTTATGTTTTTTTTTAATCGTTGCAGAGATATGTTAGCTATGGATTAAAACGTTACGACACCTATTTTTTTGTTTTTCCCTCCTAGCCCCCTAGGGAGACATTTGCGACCACCCCCACCTATACGATTTTTTGCTCGTCTCATCACGAGGAATAAGCCCCCACATTATAGTACTCTAAGTCTGGGACACCTTGTATTTCACTACAAGACATGAAAGAAAAGTGCATATTTAAAGTTCGAATATTTTAGGGAGAAAATGCAACACTGTTTCCTTGCTTCGATTTCGCACTGGCTGCGGTTGTCAAAATTCACTGTCTCAGTAAAAGTTGTTGCCAGTGGACTGCCAGTGATGTCAAAGTGTGAGTGTATTAGTGAAAAGTGAGAGTGTATTAAGTTTTTCGAACTGTTAGTGTCTTCGAACTGGCACGTGTGGCTAGGGGGTAACTTCGAAGTTTTTTCCTATTCGAAGATTTGAAACGAAATTTCGGACTTCGAAAATTACACGCCAGCGCTGTAAAAGAATGCAATAATTTGTGATTTAAAATCATTGATAGGGACTAAAAATTTCAAATCCCAATCAATGATTTGAAAAAACGAATGCAAAAATTAAAAGTTTTTCATTTTTTCAAATCATTGATTGAGATTTGAAATTTCAAGTCCCAATCAATGATTTGAAAAAATGAATGCATTCATTTTGAATATAAATCACATGATTTAAAATCATAAATGATTGCATTCTTTCACAGCTCTGTTACACGCCATTATTTTATAATATTTCAACGATTCCTAGAGCACGAAAAATGTATTGTATGATATATATTTTTGCAAAATTGAAGTGCTCAAGCAATAATTTCTACAAATTCTGATCTTCTACAACTAAAAAAAAGCTGTAGGTAAAGTTTGTGGCGGCCGTGCAGTGCAGTGAGTAGAGTGCGTTTCTAGTTTTAATTGGGCCCGCCGGGTCCTAATTACACATTTTTACACATTTTTGTGTAATTTTTCTCATCAGGTGGCGCTGGAATCGTGATATTTGATATAATCAAATTATATGGGGGATACAATTTATAGCCTCTCCCAGCGCCATTTAATCACTAATTTATTTTGAAACAGGCGGAACAACGTTTGCCGGTAAGCTAGCTTAATATATATTTGATGATAATTTTCTATAAATGTTTATTTTGATCTGTAAGTTAACTTTTTTTTTATTCCCTACCCTACTTTTAGTTCTGTCATTTAATCATATATCTTTCAATTAAAAGAATGGCGGTTTTATTAAGAGTAATGCTTGCGATTTTATATATCCTTGTGTTTACTTAAAAATATATCGCTTATAATCACCACTCTCTATATGCCAATGTTTCTTTTTCCTCATCCAATGCCACTTCACAGCACAGTATCAATCAATTCTTTGGCCCAACTTGCAACACATTCAACACCTAACATATACATATATTATAAATCTATATGAGAGGGGGAAAAAAAAACAAGAATTGTTTATAAATTGAATTACTTGAAGCCGGCTTTCTTTGATGTGGAGGCTGTTGAAATTTGAGAAAAGCGTTTCCCTTGGCATTCCCAACGCAATGAATTTTCTGAAGTGTTTGCGTTTTGAAAACAACTTCTGACTTTTAAACACGTCGTACATAGAGAGTATTAACGATAACGAAAACACAACAAACAAGTGTCCTCGGACACTGCAAGCTAAACTGAGCACGCCCAATTGATCGTTTGAAGTGCGATCGATGGTGAGGCACACAAGCGACGGCATATGTTACTACTCAGCCATGTATCGGGTTACCCAGCGAAGGCACCGACTCCCAATGGAAACAACGTTTGGCATTAGCCACAAACATGACAAGGCGCCTTGTCATAATTGTTGCATCAACATCGTTTTCGATTTGGAACAAGTCGCGCCTGCTTTGATGGTTGATGTGATTGAAGTCCCCTTCGTTAAGTTGGGGGGAGGGGGCATGAACCTGTAATTGTGTGCTTGTTTACAAATAGCTTACATTATTAAGAAAATATTTAAATCATTAAGAAAACACCTTGACTTGATTTTTCGTAAATATAGATATTTTAACTAAAAACTAGCGAACTTCCTTGTTCACTTATACAGCATTTAGACTGCATGCATAACATTCATTTTGTCATCGGCTCTCAATCTTTGATCATACACTCAACGACCAGGTAGCCATTGGACGCCGTTGACTTCTTGATGTTTTTATTTCATAATGCAATATTCTGGCCTAAATCCCAACAATGCAACGATGATCGCAGTATCATTGTTGTGTTTGCTGTGTGTTTTTCTATTTCAACATTGCCGCATGAACATGCATTTTATTCCACAATCCCTGCCGTATCCTACAGTATATCCTTCGAGCGTCTGCTCGGTGGTGTTTAAAAACATTTGCACGCGCATTTATCGCAGCACACACAAATAAACGTCTTTGTTATAATTGTGCGTTGTCGTGTTTTTATTGCGTTTAGTTTTCCCTCGTTTGCCAGGATCAAATGCGGTGTGAGTGTTTGGCAAAGGGACAATCATGGCTCCCGCTGAGCCACAAACATGATACACCTTTCATCGAATGGCCGTCCGACACAAAATCTTAAATTTGTATCTCATAATGACTGAATTGATGGCGTAGCGATGATGCATTTATGGTCGACAGCTAGGTCCCAATTCTAATTGAGATGTCTTTTCATTTGTGGCCGGCAGCAAGTGCAGCTTGGGTGTTTGTATTTTCAATCCTTGTTGATTTCCTTGCACAAGGTGACAGTGATATATGTGAACAATTATTCAAAGGGATCCGACAAGCTGTGACAGATCTTAAAGGATCAATAAAACCGACTATATGACAATCTGTTTTTTTATTTTTGTTTGTGCATTAGTACTAGGAGTATTCATGAATCTTTTCAAATACCGCTGCAATTGTGAAAAAGGTGTTAAAGTCAATTTTTGACACATTCTGATATGCAACAGATTAGACGAGTATCACGATATTTCGAAGAATGTGAATGACTTGAATCAGTTTGACGAACTAAACGGGGCTTTACTGGTGCAAGCTGACATTTTGTTAATTATTATTATGGATTAAAAGTATTCATCTCCTAATAGCTTTAAATATCTTCATAAATCTACGAAAAATTTCTATTCGAATAAAAGAATTATTTTTTGAAATCCTGTTGCCAACTTAGGCAGTCAATACACATCACTGCAAAAACCAGACAAGACTTTTTTAACTCTTATCCGACCCTCAAAAAAGTCACAAATAAAACTCTTGTGGGTAAAACTCATCCATGAGCATAAATTCTGAAAGTTTGTTGGTTATTTGAAATACGTATCTGTTTCTTAAATTTAACTTAGATGTCACGTGTTTTGAAATAATTATACCCATTATTGTTACGAATTTTATTACCCTAGTGTCAACAGTATTATTCGAGATATAGTGATTTTCTTATATTGCCACGCCCATTTGTTGAATAAGCGTCCACTTTCTTGAACATTATTTGTAATAATTGTGCCTATCTCGTACTTCAATTCAGTACCCCAGCGTCAATATTAACTGAGATAGTGATTTTCTAGTATTGCCACGCCCATTTTTCAAATAACGCCTACTCTATTGACCGTTACTTTTAATAATTCTGCCTACCACTGTTTTACAATATATTTCAGTGCCCTAGTGTCAATATTATTCGAGATACACTGTTTTTCTAATATTGCCACGCCCAATTGTCGAATACCGCCCACTTTATTTACGTAATTTGTAATAAGAATGCCTACCCCTGTACTAAATTGCAGTACTATAGTATCAATATTATTCGAGATGCACTCCTTTTCTAACTATGCCACGCCCATTTGTCGAATAACACTCATTTTCTGTGCCGTAATTTGTAATAACTGTGCCTAATTACTTACTTACTTACTTAGATGGCTGTAACAACCCGTGTCCGGATTTCGGCCGACCTCATCAGCTCTCGCCAGGCGCCTCTGCTTTGCGCGCGCATTCCCAATTCGGATACACCAAGTGCTGTTAGGGCTTCCTTAACCTAGTCCATCATTCGGAGGCATGGTCTCCCTCGTCGTCGTTGACCAGCGACCTTCGCCTCGAGCACCTTTTTCGCTGGAGCTTCGTCGTCCATACGATGGACATGACCCAGCCAGCGTAGTCGCTGCACAGTTATACGCCGAACTACGTCAATGTCTTCGTAGAGCTCATACAGCTCGTGGTTCATTCGGATGCGATGGTCATCATCGACTCGAACAGGATCGACGATTTTGCGAAAAACTTTTCTCTCGAACACCCCCATAGCGGCTGCGTCAGTTTGCGAAACTGCCCATGCCTCAGCGCCATAAAGCAGTACAGGTAGAACGAGCGTCCTGTAGAGTGTTAGTTTTGTCGATCGGGAGAGGGCTCTGGAACTTAGTTGCTTACTGCCCCCGTAGTAGAACCTATTAGCAATGATTGTTCTTCGCTTTATCTCCAGGCTGATTTCGTTGTTGGTATTAACGGCGGTGCCAAGTTATACGAAGTCCTTGACTACTTCAAAGTTATAGCTACCGGATGAAACGTGGGAGTCTAAACGCCGCGCTCCCTGTGTCTACCCCTGCACTAAATTGCAGTACCCTAGTGTCAATATTATTTAAATATAGTTTTTTAAAATATGGACACGCCCATTTTTCAAATAACGCCCACTTTCTTGACCATAATTTGTAATAATAATGCCAGCCCCTATACTAAATTGCAGTACTCTAGTCTCAAAATTATTCAAACAAAACTGTTTTTCTAATATTGCCACGCCCATTTGTCAAATAACGCCCATTTGCTCGGCGGTAATTAATAATAATTATGCCTACCCCTACACTAAATTGCAGTACCCTAGTGTCAATGTTATTCGAGATAGAGTGTTTTTTAGTACTGCCACGCCCCTTTATTGAATATCGCCCACTTTTTTAAATAGGCACCTCCGTGTTTCTGATATCTATCTGTTCAGCAAAAATTATGGTAATCAGGCATATGGCTTAGGAGGTATCGATGTACATATATTAAAAAAAAAAAAAATAATAAAACAATAAAAAAAACAGAGAAACCGACGAACTTGATAACCTTCTGCTTTTTTGAAGTCGGTTATAAAGAGCCAAAACCAGGGTGAATGAGAAATACATTAAAATTTAGTTTCATGAAAGTGTAGCGATAAGTTTTGTAACAAAACAGAGAAAATGAAAAAATGCCATAATATCCGTCAGATATTATTTATTTTTCTATAGATTTTTAAAAAAGCTAATTTAATTTATTTATTTATTTATTTATTAAATTGACTGACAGATGATAGAGATTCATATAAGTCAGAACTTAGTATAGATACAAGGTAATCTATATTACAAAGGAAAGTCTTAACTTAAGTTAACAAAAAAATCTAGAAAACAAATTATTGTACGTTTTAAGTGATCTAGTAATGGGTTCGCATCCAGAATAGTTTGACTTGTAAGCTCTTAGATAAAATGGTACATAACAACGCAAGGTTCTTGAAGGAATATTAAAATTTATACGTTAGAGAAGCGATGTGCAATTAGTACCACTTATTAAGCCACGAATAAACTCTAAGGCCTGAATGGTTCTTCTATCTTTCAGGGAGTTAAAATGAAGTAATTTACAGCGTATACTATATGATAGAGGCTCAGTAAAATTTAAAGGTCTAAGTGCAAATTTCAAAAATTTTTCCTGAATAGACTCAAGTCTATTAATGTGAACATCATAGAAAGGACTCCAAATTTATAAACGCGTATACGGATCATTAAAATCAGAACTATTACCTTTTATAAAAGCTAACATCGAAAAAGCTTCAGGAATAATATATTCCAAATGCTTTGTAAAAAGGAATTTAGAGTCAAATAATACGCCTAAATCACAGATTTGATCATTAAACTTTAAGGAGTTATTATGAATAGCATAGGTAGAAGCAATGTTATTGAATCGTTTGGAAAAAGTAACATGTGAACATTTTTTAAAATTTAGTGCAAATAGGTTCTTTTCACACCAAAAAACAAGATTTGATAGATCAGCCTGAAGACTGTTAATATCCATAATAGAACGTATTGACCTGAATATTGTTAAATCGTCAGCAAAAAGCAGGTAGTTGCAATAATTAAAGCAGCTTCCAATATAATTAATAAATAGAAGAAATAACAGTGTTCCCAGAATACCACCTTGAGGTACTCCTGAGGTGGCAAGAAAAACATATGAATCGATATTTCCAATAGAGAGCACACAACGACGTTTTGAAAGATATGAATTTATCCATCTCAGGGAAGGTATAGTGAAAACCCATGTTATTTAATTTAGCAATTAGGGCATTGTGGCACACCTTGTCGAAAGCTTTGGCGAAGTCAGCGGAAATTACATCAATTTGGCAGCCAATTTCGAAAGAGGAGATGCAATATTCAGAAAAGACAGCTAAATTTGTGACGGTGGAACGGCCAGCAACAAAACCGTGTTGGAATGGGCTAATTGCGTTCTTCACTGCAAAATTTTTTACAATTGATTCAAAAAGTTTGGAAAATGTTGAAAGCTTAGAAATTGCTCTATAATTTTCGACATTATTTTTTGAACCTGATTTAAAAATAGGAGTAACATGAGCAAATTTCCATTCATCAATGAAGATACCAGCACTTAGAGTTTTGTTGTAAATAATTGATAGCGGCTTCATCAAAGAAGACACACATTTTTTAAGCAGAAACGGTGAAAACCCATCTATATCAGGCTTAGATGAATTTTTTAAGGACATAATCACATTAAAAACATCAAGTGGCGTAATAGCAAGAGTATCAAAATTAGTAAATGGTCAGATATTATTTAAAATATCAGTTTCCGACCAACTTTTAGGCGTTTCATACACCGAACTAAAGAAGTCTGCAAATAAGCTAACAATATCTGATAGGGCATTAGATGACCTACCTTTGAAGATCATTGAAGATGGAATAGAGAAACATGCTCTTTTCGACTCAATAAAACTCCAAAAAGCTTTTGTGTTGGACTTAATATTATTTTCAAAACCAATCATTTATTGTTTATACAAGAATTTATGTAGAAAATCAAATTCTCTCATATAGTGTTTATATTTTGCCACAAAAATCTCATTCTTCGTCGTCTTAATTTTTTTTAAAAATTTATTCCGTAAGTTTCTCAATTTCATTAGGCCTTTAGTATGCCACGGTCTCTTGAAGTCCTTTTTACGGAATATCGGAATAGGACCGTTTAAAATATTCGTGAAATTTTTGAAATTCTGGTAAAAACTGTAAAATATTCAGAAACATTATTGTAGTTTCAACGACACTGCCAGTCAATGCTGCTATGTGAGCTTTAGTTAAAAAATTCAACTTTTAATATCAAAGACACATGACGCATGTCAGTTGCCGACAATGGAAACATGCATTCCTCAATATCGAATTTTATTTCAGAACTTACGAAGACAAGATCCAAAAATCTACCCAGCTTATTGGAAAATGTATGTATTTATTTGGTTTAGATTTAAACTAAAAAAATTATCAATCAAATAAATTTCACTAGAATGATTCACATTTATTGGATAAAGGATTTTTTCATTCCCAAGAAATGATTAAATGGTTTCATTTATTTTTGTATAGCTCCATATTCTACACAAAAACAACTTCAATGGATCTTACAAATTCATTTGTATGGCTATACTAACTTATATAGCTTTAAATATTCGTTAATTTAATTTTGCTATAAATTATTTAATTATCATATAATAAATCAAAAAAATGACAATTTTTGTATATTTTTAGAGAATGAAATTTTGTTTAGTGAATTTTAGAGCTCATTTTCTGAACTCCAAAATTACGCATATATTATGAGTACTGTTATCAGCCATTTTTTTTTTCCAAACGATTCGATCGTTAAACAAAATCACATTATTAACGGTTAGTCTTGAATTTCAAATATTCTGACAATCTGCAACTTTTTGAATTATTGCAAATGATTCAATTTGAACCCACATAGCTAAATAAGTTACCATTGGCCTTTGTGCGTAGGAATCGGTTCTTACGCAGTTGCAGTGAAACTAATTTCATTATTTTCTGAAAAAAGATTGTTTGCATTGATATATGAAATATTTGAAAAAACTTCTGTGTTAAGAATCCATGAGAATCATTCGCTGCATGTGCATGTCAGGATACAAGCACTCACACTGGATACAGCAGGGACGATTAGTATGTCTATCGGTGTACTGAATCGATTCGTCACGCAGATTGATATTCATTAAAAGTAATCATTTGACATCAGGACGAAAACATTTTTGCCTCCATTGTTTGCACAGAAATTGTAAGGTTTCGAAAATTGACTGCAACAGCATTCAGAGACTACCCAGAGCGCAGCTAATCTTTCTAGTCCACAGAGTAGCATATACAAGCTGAAATAGATAATAAAATTAAAAACAAAAAAATTTATATAAAAATAACTTTTAAATTTTTATAATAGATACTAAGAAAATTATAATTAATATCGTCGTTTTAATTGAAACTCACTAACAAGATCGAAATCAAGATGGAATTTGATTTAAACATTTTTCCACGTATTTTTGTAACTAATAGTTGACTGTTTAGAAATTCTAATGATACCTTTTAATATGTAAACAAATAAATACACTGCGAGAAACAATCGTTTAAAAGTGTACAGTTAACTTTCGATACACTTGCCAACAAACAAAATGATTCACTAATGTTATCGTTGACGAATCGCATTCTCGTACATTTCATTCATTAGCAACTATTAGTAGCGATTCATTTATAATATCGAGAGCGAAAGAAATTCCTCCTTCGTTAATGAATCGTCAAAACCGAAAAAAGCAATTCGTTAATGAGTCGCCAAAACTATAAAAAAGCAATTCGTTAACGAGTCGCCAAAACTATAAAAAGCAATTCTTTAACGAGTTTCCAAATCTAAAAAAAGCAATTCGATAAAGAATCATATAAATCATACCTATAAAAAATAAAAACTATTTTCAAGCTTACCACGTCAAGAATTGAAACCACGATATCTGAATGCCAGTCCGACACCTTACCCACTCGGCTATTTCAGATGCTGAATATATCTTGCTTAATTTGCTTGATAATAAAAGCCAGCATTCGCGGACATGAGTTCAAACCCCAAGTTGGTCCAAAAAAAAAATTTTTTTTATTGTTTTTTTTTTGTTATTTAGGTATTTTTTAAAAGATTTGGCTTTTCAAATGTTCGAAATAATTTTTTTTTATCATTTTTTGACTAACTTTTTTTCGGCTTCGTTATATATTCGTCAAAACCGAAAAAAGCCATTTCGTTAACGAGTCGCCAAAACTAAAAAAAACAATCGTTAACGAGTCACCAAAACTATAAAAAGCAATTCGTTAACGAGTCACCAAAACTATAAAAAGCAATTCGTTAACGAGTCGCCAAAAACTATAAAAAGCAATTCGTTAACGAGTCACCAAAACTATGAAAAAGCAATTTGTTAACGAGTCGCCAAAACAACAAAAAGTAATTTGTTAACGAGAACTTATTCATATGAAAATCTTGAACAAATTATAAGTGGAAATTATTTATATAAAGAATAAGCACGAAATAATATAACAGAAGAAAAAATCTCACAAAATTTTTTTTATGTCAAAATTTATGAAAATTTATGTATGTCTTTTTTTCGCTTATAATTAAAAACAAAAAACATAAAATTTAAAAAACAAATATTCGCTTAAATGACGTATTATCAAATGAAAGTTAATAAAAAATAATTTACTTAAAAAATTTTGTATATTGAAAAGTCGGAAAAAATTGTTTTTTTGTTTCAAAACATGTTAAATGAAGTTTAGGAAAGTCATGATTTCAATCGGTGCTTTCTTTAAGCATCAAGCCAACCTCTGATGAAGTCGGTATGAAACTATTCGAAAACTTAAAAAAAACGATTCACAAGCGAATCGTTAACGAATCACCCCTCGCCACAATGCTTATAGGGTTCTTAGTATTATTACTTTTGCAACACATACATAAAAAAGTAAATAACCATACACATGTTTACATTGGCATTCATTGGAAAAAAGCATATGCACGCCATATTAAAAAAGAAAATCAAGTCATCACATAAACTATTATATTACCCCAAAAACAATGGTCACGGACAAGTACTTGATGAAGTCTTCGAAGATGACTTTGTTAACCAAAGTACCCGACATAAGTAAGTAAGGACGAAAGGAAGACAAAATATCAAGTGATATACTTCGATCACTAATGATAGAATTGCGGCGGCCTTTTTTACATTCTTCAGAGAGTGCAAGCATGACAGAAACAGCAAAACAAATAACAATGCGGTAGCATGATTGCCGATAATGCTGCCAGAGCCGGCAAAGTTAAAAGCAGCACAGAGGCGGCAAAAGAACAATGAGTGAGGTCCTTTGAAGATATTGTACAAAACAACAAGCAGCAATCCGATGCATAGTTCGGATCATGTAAAAATAAATTTTTGTCATCCACCTACATTTTTAAATTCCCAACTGAGTCAACATGGATGCGCTTAGTAACTTGATTGAGCAGGAAATTAGCAAATAGCATGACACCCAGTTCACCCGTAGATGTGTGTTCTAAGCGTTTGGCATTTCAAAGGATGCTGCCGCCCGCTGTAGTTGCCGCTTTGGTTGGTTCAAAGCCCCTCAAATTACCAAAGCGGAGGAAAATCATCGCAATATCTACAAAACTAATTGATTTAAAACACTTAAATAACTGTGAGTACTGTGGCCACTTGCTTACTTCGTCTTTTGTGTGCATAAATTCTAACTCCGATATATTCATATATAAGCTGTCTGAGCATGGATAACTTCATATTCCAGCTGAAATGCAGTGCACAGTACGTTACATTCCGAAACATTGTGTCTACAAGGATGCGTCCAGGAAACGAATTATCGACCAGTAATGGTTTAATAAGCAACCACATTAAATCGTTTAAAACAAGATACGGTTGGCACAGCGTTGTTCTGTACATAAGCAGCTTCATCACAGGATATGCAGCTAGAATACGCTATGTGACAAGGATAATTAAAAACTAAGAAATTTTCTTCAAAATTTTTAGCTTATTCAATGTCCATGTCATTTCAATTGCAATGCACAACCATGAAAGTTATCGACTGCTGAAATCAATATTGATTTCTCTTTCGTTACACTGCTGGAGCGCATTCAACGTCATCATTGATCATAATGAATGCTGTATTGGCCTTTATGTGCCTATAACAGCCTGCCAACACATGCGAATGTCAACAAATTGCATTAGCTGCAGCTGACTTCAACTACCTACTTAGATTACCAAGGATCAGTTCAAAAACTAAGAATATCTGAGTTTGAAATAACATAAAAGTTTTTTAAAATTGTTTGCAAAACGTTGTCTCAGAAGGACGACAAATATATTCGTACAGAAATATTTTTATTTTAATTTTAAGTTAATGTAAATATAAAAATGTTGTGCATTTGTAATGTGATCAGGTATTTGTAATCTGGAAGATTTTGGTAAATATGTGCCAAAGAGATGTCGAATTTTGAACAATAGTTTTATGAACTTTGTTGTTTTGCAACAATTTTTGTTTTGGGTGATCGCTGGTTTCGAATCTGATGTCATGATTTTAAAAGGCAAGATGGCGGATAGGGTTGTCACCTAAATTTTTTTTATTTTTACGAATTCGATGCTGTGGCGAACGCTAAGTAAAAATGGATCGCTGAATTCGAATCCATTATCAAAATTTTATAATTGCGTAATTTTTTTCAATAGGATTGCCGCCTTATAAAATATATTTTTTAGAGTCTTAAACAGCATCTAACAGTTTTAGGGGTTCGTTGATTTCGAATCTGATGTCAGAATTTTAAAATTTAAGATGGCAGATAGGCTTGCCACCTACCCTCGATTTTTTTGTGTTTTCGCGGATTCTTGTACTTTTGAAATTCTGACAGCGGATTTGATTTCAAATCTGACATAACATTTTTAAAATTCAATACGGCGATAGGCTTGCCACCTAAATTTTTCTTATTTTTACGAATTCTTGTTATTTTGAAATTCTGACAACGGATTCGGATTCAGCAACCAATTATTACCTAGCGTTCGCCTAAGCACTGAATTCGTTAAAATACAAAAATTCAGGCGGCAACCCTATCTGCCATCTTTAGTTTTTTGTTTTATTTCAGACATCGTTTCCTACTGATTTACAGTCAAATAGGTGTTGATACTCTTGGTAAAAGCGAAAATAAGATCCCTATGATTCTCGGGGGAGATTTTAACGTAAATTTTGCATCAAATGATTCTTTACCGCTAGCTTATTTGCTTCACGAAAAATTTGGTTTTCACATTCATAACAATCCCAACGAATCAACAACAAAATCAGGACCTACTGTAGATGCAATTTTTTCACGTTATCTCGAAAATTTTGAAACACGGACATACATATATCTCATATTTTAGTTATCTCAAACCATTTATATCAGAAGAAGTTTCACTTCTCTACTGTATACACGCTATACTGTTTTTTTTTTTTATGGGAACCCCAGAAGGGTGGCAGATAGGTGCAAGGTATTTTTAGAAAAAATGTTAAAGGGCAAAAAATAATTGGACCAACTCGTATATTTAACGCCTGTGTTTTTATATGAAGATTCCCAGAAAGGTGACGAGTAGGTGTGCTCAGAAAAAATATTTAAGGGCAAAAATAATAGGATCAGCTGATATAACTCTCCCCTTCCCCCCCACGCCCTCCACAGAACAATTCGGGAGAGATGTTTTTATTCTAAAATTTGATGGATTACTTAAAAGAAGATTGTAAAATACTCGAAAAAATTAATAAAAGAATATAATACTAATTGAAGACTTCAATATTAACTTTGCAGATGATAAAAATCTACCACTAATTCTATTTCTGTATGAAGTATTAGGTTTGAATATGTCCAATGATCGAAAACTCAGTACAACTAAATATTAAAAGACAATCCATGCGGTTTTTACACGATACTAGCAGAAACTCCAATCAAACATTTTTTTTTTCCTTACTTTATCCTTTTTGACTGAACTAAACTGGAAACCCAATCTGCTCGAGAGAGCCAAAAAAGCCAATATAGCCCTCTACTCATGCAAAAAGGCAGTGGGCAACACAAATGGGGCTTACAGCTAAGTGTTACTCACTGGCTTTAGACGGCAGTAGTAAGGCCAATATTGCTATATGGTGCCATTGGCTGGTGGCAAGCACTAGACAAAAAAACATACCTCAACATACTTCGCAAAGTTTAAAGATCAACTGAGCTATTTATTAGTGGAGCAGAACTGCCCAATTTTCCCATTTATAGAGGACCCCTGCCATTACAGCTTTATTCCTCTGGGTCCACAGACTTTGGAGTTATAGTTCATGAATGATCAAAAGTATTAAAAAATACACATCCAAAAAGGATGTGCACCTGAAATACTTTTCACAGACCTGTAATTTACAAGTGACACTAGAAAAGCAACCACGTACTAGTTGTCACATACACAAACACAATAACATGACTCTGTGCCCTATTCTGTAAAACCAGTATGCAATAATAATTCCATACTGCCCTTAATAGTACCAGTTTAGCTACCGGTAGATGGCGTACCTTCATTACCATCTACTGGTTGAGACAACGAGACCTATCCAATCTCTTGCATACTAAGCAGGTATGCCAGCCCGGTCGTACTACTGCGCGACCCCGCCGGTCAATCTAGACCTGTGCAAGCGATGTGCACAAACCACAGCCAGCACGAGTCTCCCCGAAGGGCCAACCCATGATAGTCACCTGGGCAACTCGGTCCCGTCGAAAATGGGGGTCTACAACATCCCAGCAAAGAGACAAAAAATTCTTATATACATATATAAGAATTTTTGTTTTTGACTGTGCACATAGCACTGTTTCGTACATGACTGGCACTTCCATTCAAGGCATGGTTTTATCACCATACCCTAAACGAAGTGCCTACGATTTAATTTGACCTGTGCCCAGCATCACAGGTCGCCTTTGTGCCCACTTACGTGACACTCCTTGTGCCCTAAGACACCATTTTTTTTCTTTTTGTTGACCATATAGGCCATGTCTCCATGCCGTGGATAGATAAGGTCACCTCATTTTTTCGACGGGTTTGACTATCCCCGTGCTAACAAGTTTTATGGACCATTGCTATTCCATCGCAGGCTTTTTTCAAAATGATATGCATATTGACCTGCTACCAAGATGGGCGCCACCCCGAGCTCTTGGTTGGCTCTAACCTTTTACGGCATGGGACGTATCCCATAACCAACTCTCCTCCTTTATCCTGGCTTGGGACAGGCAGGCCGAAACCTGGCGGAGTTTTATTAGTGTAGCATTAAGAACCACTCCTACAGACGCATTAGATATTATGCTACACCTTATTCCACTTGATATCCTAGTAAGACAGGAGGACCTAGAGGCCACCTCTCAATGGAGGAAGGGCACATTAGGATACTCTAGCATAAGGAAGTTCCTTCCTCCGATACCGAAATCT
Organism: Coremacera marginata; assembly: GCA_914767935.1. Taxonomy (NCBI): domain Eukaryota; kingdom Metazoa; phylum Arthropoda; class Insecta; order Diptera; family Sciomyzidae; genus Coremacera; species Coremacera marginata. The sequence goes on from OU612045.1 coordinate 8,048,772, forward strand.
GTAGACTACATCACACAAACACTTTTCTTTGACAGGAAATTTGATGTATCCATTCCCTCCGGCGAAGAGTGGGCGGTTGCAAACCTTCCACCAAACAATGTCATCGGAATCTAAACAAATGGATCAAAATTAGATGGCAAGGTTTGAGGAGGAGTCTACTCTGATACATTAAACATTAATCTGGCCTTCAGGCTCCCCGACTATTGCAAGGTCTTCCAAGCGGAAGTAGTCGCAATACATGAAGCAGTAACTTGGCTTCAGATGAATGCAATATCCTCCATGGATATCTACATACTAACTGATAGTCAGGCCGCCTTGAAAGCCCTAGAATCTGTTGAAACAACATCCAAATCAGAAATTCGCTGCCGCAGATCCCTAAATGAGATGGCAGAGCAGCTCAAAATACACCTATGCTGGATTCCCGTACATAGAGACTTTCTAGGAAACTGCAAAGCAGATGAACTCGCTCGCACTAGAACAACCAAACAACTCTCGATAGAAAAAGAAAGTATTGGTATATCCCTCATCACATGTAAAGTACTCACAAATGAGCTTTCCCTAAATAAAGCCAACATTAGATGGTCAACGGGAAGCACATGCCATACAGCGCGTCAGGTTTGGCCAAAAATCATCCTAAGCCGCTCAAAAGACCTGATATCCCTGATAAGGGATCAAATCAGTACTATGATAGGTATCCTAACAGAACACTGCCTAATAGGTAATCATGCAGGAAGATTAAACATCCTCCACAACGACTTCTGTAGAAGCTGCAGAGATGAATCGGAGGAGGAATCTACAAAAAATCTTCTCTGCACTTGCCCAGCGCTAGCTAAAAATTGCCACCTTCACTAAGGTAAATGGCTCTATAAAGATCTCGATGATCTCTCAGAGTCTTCGGCCTACCGAGTCCTTAGCTTTGTCAACAGCTCAAACTGGTATAAATAGAGAGGGAAATTAACCCAATGGTATCACAATGGGCCTCATTGGCCTAAGTGTATCACAAAGGAGACAGCCGCTTCAACATAACCTAACCTATCCTTTTTGAAATTTATAAAATGCTTGAACTATGGATGATTTAAAGCTACAATTAATTTGAAAATTAAAAAAAACCCTTATTTCTTAGCTTAAAATTTTTCATAGCCTTAAGTTTTCAGTTCGGTCGGCAGTCCACCAATGCCTATTTTAAGGTTTGCTTTGATCTAATCATGTGATGCAGATTAAAAAATATTATTTTAAATTCGACATTAACATAAAACTTTACATAAAAATATTATAAGATAAAAAGCAAGAAATTTAGCAAAAAAATGAGTATAATTTTCTTCAGATTTTTTTAAAACAATGTTTGGGTTTGTAAAGAAAACTGGTTTTCAAAAATTGTGAAAAAATTATGTATATGGGCATTTCCGCCGAAAAGTCCACCGTGGCACGAAAATTAAAAGTTATTAAAAACTTATTATTTAATGATATTATCTTAGAGAAACATTTTTATTTTGTTGATTTAAGCAATTTAAATATAAATTCATTTACCATGATGATCAAACCGTCGGCACTGTTTCACAAATATAATTTTTCTTTTTAGTTAATGTTTTGTAAATGTTTCGTAAACGTTTTTGTTTTAGTAAAAATGGAAGGCATTGGCTAAAAATAATGAAAAATGGTTGAGGCAAGGAGAGGCAGAATATATTAAAATTGTTTTTTAATAACTAAATCACGTAATTACTTAATTACCTTATTACTTAATTATCCAAATGAATTACAATGGAAAAAATGTAACGTAACGCCATGTCACGTAACGTTTCATACTAAGCCCAATAAAAAAATAAAAAGAGAAAAGGTTTTATATTTGATTACTTTGAAAATAAATTAATACTATTTCAAATCCTTCTATAAAAAGTTTTATACAAAAACCCTTTAAAAAAAAAAATTTACAGAATTTTACTAATTTTGTGATCCATGTCAAAAAGCACTTCTATTTTTTGTCACGTAACGTACCATTTTTGGTGGTTTCTATCTAAGAACCGCACTTTTGACAACTCTTAGGTTTTACACATTGTATAGAGTGCTTAGTAAGATATTGGTAAATCAAAATAAGGAACTTGGAAGTTAAATTTTTCTCTATTTTTCCACTCATTAAAGTACGATCGTCACGTGCGCCACCACGGAAATGCCCATATATTACTTTTTTTATATATATATTTTATATTTTATTTTTATAAATATATTCTATTATTATAAATATATTACACTTTTGGAATTATAAATCATGGATTTTTTCAAAACTGATCTCCAAAAAAAAAAAAAAATTGTGATATGGTTTTGAAAAGTTTACAGAAAAAGAGCACGGATACGACTGACATATTTTCTTCAATACCGTCATAATTCAAAAAAGGTAACATTTTAGTTAAGTACGCAGAAATTGTCATGATACGTTTAAGGGGGGATATACCTTTAGACAGAGTGAAATTAATCATGTTTAATGAATTCGTTTTAAGTTGATAACATACTTGGATAATTTTTTTATTTTTCTATCTTTTCAGTACACCTGTGATCTGTCAAAAGCATTTTAAGTGTTTTTTTTTACAAAATGGCGCCTCTGCAGAGTAGATCCTCCTGCGAGGCATCTAAAGGGGCTGTAGCTGTCAAAATTTTTCCCCCTATCTGAAACAACCTAGATGTTAAAGAGAAGTATAAACCTGAAAAATAATAAAAAAGTTAAAAATTAAAATTTATATCGGCTGTTTAATCGAAGGTCCAGACTTTCGACTATTTTTTTCAACAGTTTTGATCCAAAAAAAAAAAAAATTATTTTATCTCACGATATCTTTCAAAATCAAAGAAAACTTGTCAAAGTTTCGCCTTATCGGCCAACAACTTTTTGAGTTACAACACGAACATTTTTTGAAAAAGTAGTTTCTAGATAAAGCTTTAAAGTTTCGATAGGGTTAACTATAAGTTTAAGTGACGTACGGGTCAATCTGCGATTCTACCTCCACACAATAACCCTTCAGCCTCCTCGAAAAGTTGAATAACTGGGAGGCTGCTGCTGTTTTCGAGCTGCTTTTTTCTCGGAGAGACTCTTTTGGTTCTACTTCGCTACTCGTAATTTCGCCACATCGGTAATTTCGGTGAAAACTTTGCAATATGTGCCAATAATTATACCCAACTCGTTCATAAGCCGGAATTGAGGTGCTTCGAACATATTCGCCAAACTGTTGCGTTGAAAATTTTGTTGGCGTTCTGGGTATGACCACCCAAGCATCTTTTCAATAAATCAACGTTAGACAAATCAGTGTAAATTGGTAGAAGATGTTCTTTCATTTCAAAGCTAAGTAGTGGAAAAATTTGGAAAATTTATTTCTACCAAATTACCTCCAAAACTTTACCAAAATGAAAGAAAAATTACCAAACACCAGTAATTTTTTTATGCAAAAGTATATCAACATAAATAAAAATGAAATGGTGTTCTTTGGATTCCGATGCACTCATGAACGGCTAACCGATTTGGATGGACTTTTTTTTAATTTTGTTGATATTTATGCGAGGCTGGTTTGTAAAAAAAAGTAATTGCCACACCCTCTTATATCGCCTACAAATCAATAAAAATACTATTTTTCAGACGTTTTTGGTCGTATAAGACTGAAATTTGGTAATTAAGTTTGTATGCTTACCGTCGGCAACTGTACTAGAAATGGGCGTGGTGGTACTACATTACGCCCACTTTTAAGAAATCATTGTACAAATCTAAGCGGTTGAACGGATTTCGCTCAAACTCAAAACGTGTATTACTTGGGACCTAGAATAGGTTATTGCATACTTAGTTTTAACCACGCCCCCTTCACCGCCCACAAATCAATAAAAATTCAATATTTCCGGCTGTTTCGATTTTATGAGACTAAAATGTGGTAATTTTGTATGGTTAATTTCGGCAATTGTACCAAAAATGGGTACGAGCGCTGACATTTTGGCAGTAGATCGAGAACGAGATGGCTTACAGGAAAAAAGATTGCCACACCGTCTTTAACCGCCCACAAATAAAAAAGTATGCTTGCTGGATCGTCCGTGGTGAAGCCGCGGACCACTGGGTCCTGCTAGTATATATTAATTTTTTTATTAATTTTTATTTAACTCTAATATCACTTCATTTGTAAAACAAAAAATTTAAAAAAGCAAAAATCACAATATTATAAAGTACTATAGAAGACATCGAAATATTAAAAACAACATTTTATTAATATATATTAGGTCAATATGACTTTGATTTTTCAAACAGAACATAAAATAATAATAACACTGCGTTACAAAAACTACTTTTGTTCTATCCTATGAACCAAATATATCTTTTCGGAAAAAGGGGAAAAAATAAAAATACGCGTGTTTCGTCGTTTTCCATGTAAACGTCATAATTTTTATTTTTTTTACGTTTTAAGTTCTGTGATGCCCAACAGGAAGATGGTTTAATACATTTCTTGGAAAAAAATTGGAATTTGATAAAACTTTATTTCTGAAAGTATAATGGCATGCCGGTTCCAAATATCGTTTTTTTGGTTGGTTGGTTAAAAACCCGATATTTTTTATTGATTAATTTTGTTAATACGTATACCTAAATACTGAATGCTGTGATTTCAGAAATGCATTTAGAATTTTTTTGCACCGGTCACGTTTTTTTTTATTTTTTTCATTAATTTTTTTAAAAAAATTTTTCACAATATTAAAAATTCACAATATGAGTATGACCCATTACGAAATAAAATTTTTTTTTGAGTTACTTTGGTTTATTGTTTCTAATGTTTCGTTTGCTTTGCTATGATTAACAAATTAATTAACGATTTTTAATATGAAAAATCGTACTTATTGTGAATTTTGAATATTGAGAAAAAAATTTTTCAAAAAAATTAAAAACCCCGTAACTGATATAAAAAAACTAAATAAATTTCTGAAATCACCGCCTAAAGAGTTAAAATATATGAAGAATTTAGTTATTACCAAAATTACTTTAATAAAAAAAATTTGTTTTTAACCAACCGAATCCGGTTTAATTTAATTGAACGATAGCAATTTTAGAACCATTGTACCATTATACATTTTGAAATTAAGTTTCATGAAATTCCAACTACTCCTACTAGTTTTTTCCAAAAAATTAACGAGTCAGCTCACCGTGAGGCATCACAGAACTTAAAAATTAACAAATAGATATACTGACGTGTACATGAAAAACGACAATATACGTGTATTTTTATTTTTCCCCCACTTTCTGAAAAGGTTCATAGGACAGAATGTGTGAAACGCAAATTTTTTTGTGCTTATAAAGTTTACCGTTCTTTTATTGAAGATTAACAGGAACTAGAAAAGTAAAATTAATAATTAATCAGTATAAATTTTCTAAAATCGCAGGAAATCCAAATTATTTGCATAAGTTTTTTAAAACGTGTCTAATTATTTGAAAGAGTATTTACAATCACAAAGGTGATGGTGAAATTATACAATGACTGGTCTAATTTGAAAACAATTATTTTTTCTGAATTTTGAGGTTTTTTAGTTTTTTTAAGCTTTAAAAAAAAATATATCCAAAACGATAATAAATCTACCATTTTACCAAGTCGAAAAATTTTTACCAAAGTTGGTAATATATTATCAAAACGGCAACGCTGGTTCAGGATCTTTGTCTAAAGCGACAACATTTCTGTCATTTTCACCAGCTCTCGGATCCAGTCGCTCAGTTTTCATGATGGGGATTTTTTTTTTTTTGTTGAAAAAATATGATAATAAGTATCCAGAATTCTTATTTCATATCATCCACACTATTAACGTTTCTTCAAATATTTAAACCATAATATCAACCCCTTTGCGCGAAATTATCGTATGTGCCATTTTTTCGAAATTGACATTTTGATGCGAATGTATTCTACTTACCACTACTCATCACCGGGTAAAATATTGTAGCTGAAATCTTTATAGTTACGCCAAAAATTGACTGTATATTTGATCGTATGTTACAATGCATTTATTTCTTGTGGGCGAAATTATCGTATGTGCCACACAAAAATATTTTGTGCATTGTTGTTGTTCTTATAGTTACCATTTCCTTTTTAAACTAGAAGTAGAATGTGAAGCGGATGGCTTACTTTTATGTATGCCTCTAATCGCTTCATCGTAACTTACAGATAAAATAATATTAAAGTACAAAAAAAAGTAACAAAGTAAAAAAAAAGGTTTCCTGTAAAATTTGATTTTTGTCACATACGATAATTTCGCGTAAAGAGGTCGATATGTTGTGAGTTTTTTAAGAACTTTTTCCGTCAACTTTCCTTTTCCCGAAAGTTGTTTTTCTTTTTTTATGTAGATAGAGTTCGAATTACGGAACAAAAGAATTTACAATCTATTTTAAACGAAGCATTGCTCTGCCCCAAGCTCTCCGACTACCTGAAAAGTGACGGTTACAAATTCGGACGTTTTTGACCATAGCTCCGTAAATATTCAATATTTCGCTTTTTTTATTTTGACAGTAATTTTTTGAAATATGAAAAAAAAAATTTGCATTTTTCCGAAATTATAAAGATATCTGCCCCCTTAATCTATTTTTTATAATCTTGGCAACGATATCTTCATTATTTTCTATTTGTGAGCTTTTTGATCATTTTAACTCTTGTTTTGTGTTTTTTTTTTTCTCATTGTGTATGGATCCAACTGTTTCAAATATAGCGGTATATTTATTTGATATTATTGCCATATTCTGGAAGTGATGAAGCAATGTCTGTTCTAAACTTTAAACTTTACTCCTGAAAATTCAGATTATTTGTGAAAACAAGCGATATGAAAATTCAAAATCTAACAAAAAAAAAAATTACTTTTTTTGCAAAAATCAGAATTTTTTTTTTAAACGCATAAATAATCGGATTTTTTTAGTTTTTATATAAGACTAATGTCAAATTATGAAAGAGCACAACCATGATTTAGATGTTTTGCATGTAACAACCCACTTTCTTTATCAGAATTCTACACTTGTACCTGCATTCACAAAATTCGCGTTTTGTGCATGAATGAACTAAATTCAAAATAAGTAATAAAGTTAACGGAGGCAAGAAGGTAAAATACAACATTTATTATTAGAGGAAATAAGCTTTCGTCATATTTCGTTTTCGTAATATTTCAGAGCTTATCAAATAGTTTTGAGTAGATTTTCCCGAGCTTGTCAAACTGTGACTCCATTGCTTCTCAAATTTTGAAAAAACTGTTTTAAATTGTTGAGCAGTACTTATGACTAATACGGTACGATATATTTGCAGCATTCCATATCGAATTCGGTGGTTACTATCTGCATACATTTTTAAATACTCGCCCTACCTCTACATCATCCTCTTAAAATAACATTACCTAACTTATATTTTTGAATTTAGTAAAAAAAAAATGATAGATTCTGCTTAAAAAATCGAGTTGATATTCTATTGAAAATAATTTTAATTACAAGTAAGTAAATCTTGTTAACCAACCCATAACAACACAAATAAATAGAAACAATTAACAAATCCACATCAAACAAAATTAAAGCCATGTTGCTTCCATGCGCATTGTTTAGGGTTCTGGTGAGGCAATACAAATCAACCCTATTTGGATTTCCGTAATAGATATTTTGACGCCGAAGCACCGAAACACAAAACAAACACAAACAAAACAAGCACAACATTTACCGGATTCCACACACACCGACATAGCGCAACCAATCGAAGGGTCTCTCCACAGACTTTGGACTGCGTTTAATTGTATGCCCACAATACAATCCACAAGCACCAACATCGTAAGCCATCAAGGGCGGAGTTATGGCAATTCACGCACATGGCTACCTGCCGCACCCAGTGTGAATGCTTGGAATACGCCGTCTTATTTGTAGAGATTCTCTGCAGTGAGGGAGCAAGAGTGCGGCGACTATAAATACTGCTGTCCGTGTACAATGCAGTCAGTATTGAACTGAGCAGCAAGTAGTGAAAACATACATTTAAGAAACATTTCAACTGAGACCTGGTTAAAAGAGAACATAAAAATGGTTAAAAGCATCACAGAAATGGAATTCAAGAGCAATTTTTCAATTGACGCGATCCTATCGTCGAAGAACACACAACAGCAACTAAACCCTGGAATGGAAGCTATCAACATTAAGCATGAACTCAGAAACGCCTACACCTCTGATGGAGAGCTTTCGGTATCTGATGAATTCGACAGTCCTTCCCGCACCAGCACGCCCATGAGCAGTGTTGCGGAATCACTATCATCCGGCGATGACAAGCAGGATGACGAGCAGAGTTGCGATGGAGAAGAAAGCGGTGAGGATAGCAAGAAATCTGATCAAGTTGACAACAAGAAGCCTCCGTACAGCTACAATGCGCTCATCATGATGGCCATACAGGACAGTCCTGAACAGCGACTTACCTTGAATGGCATTTACCAGTATCTGATCAACAGATTTCCATACTTCAAGATGAACAAACGTGGTTGGCAAAACTCCATTCGGCACAATTTAAGCCTGAACAAATGTTTTGCCAAGATTCCACGCAGCTACGATGATCCCGGCAAGGGCAACTACTGGATTCTGGACCCCAGTGCCGAAGAGGTATTCATTGGAGAAACTACTGGCAAGTTGCGAAGGAAAAATCCCGGCGCTAGTCGTACGCGCTTAGCAGCATATCGTCAAGCAATCTTCTCGCCACTTATCGGTCCATACGGAGCGTCAGCAGCTCAATTTCACAATGGAATGCCCTACGGAGGCAGCTATGTAGGAGCAGCAGCCGCTGCTGCAGCTGCACTCTATCAGCGTATTGCACCAACTTATCCAGCCGCCTATCATAGCCTCCAACAAATGCCATTCAGTCCAGCCAATATGCCGAATGCCAACGTTTATCCATCCATGCCGATGTCCAGTGAATTCTTCAATCGCATGCAATTCTTCGGAAAGTTCCCAGCAAGTTAGGTCGCAAGCGCAACCTGCGCCTGGCGCCTTGTTCATCGAAGACAGCACGTAGCTCAAGAAGGATCAGAACTTATTTATGGTGCGTTGTTTCTATCCAGCTAAGCTGATTCGCCGTTTAATACGTTGAAGGTACATTGATTAAACGCCATCCCGCCTCGAGAGACCTGCATGTACTGAGACCTAACCGAATGTCTGCCATCGAGGTAGACCATCCTATAGCACTGATCCTGCAATATTTCGTTTGGATTTAGTCATGGTATTAAGTATAAGTTGTATGAAAAATCTATGAAATCTGTTAATAAAAAAAGAATCCGACATGATAGCAGAAATTTTGTTCATTTTATTCAATTCTAACTCGCATCATTTCCATAATCTTCAAATCTATTTATTTTTGGGCTTTAGATTTGTCGATTGATGTCACAGATGGTCTTGTTGTTTTTGTTATGTTTGGTGTTGTTTTGTTTTTGAGATGTGTTGTGTTGTGTTGTGTTGTGCATGTTGCTGTTTAAATCACTAGGAATCCGGTTCGGAGTGACACAGCAGCAAATGACTTAATTACGTGTTGGATGCTTGTCCACTGTTGTTGTTGTCGTTGCAAATGATGATGTTGTTTGTTTGAAATTCAGCCGACGACTTACCTAGTGACACTGTCCAGCTGTGAAAGGGACACCAAAAAACAACAAAAAAACACAATAACAACAACGACAGCAACATCGAAAACATCATCAGCTAGAGCAATTTATTCCACATCTTATTCTATTGTGTAAGTCACCGCAGGAGCGTACATTTCAACATTCATAATGCAAGGAACAAAAAAAAAAGCATTCGAACGTTTTTTTGAAATATCGAATCGGTTTCGACTTTTGTTTTGTTTCGTTTAATTTTCCATCTAATATGTTTAAAAGTGAAAGATGAGACCACTTTCGGCTGAATGTGAAGGCGTTGCACACTTTTTTTTTTTTTTTTGTACTCTATTCGGTTGATGTCTTCATTTATCTGCTAAATGAGCAAGATATTTGATCGGTTATTTCAAGCCAGTGCTGAGATGTGCGGCATTTGCTTTGATCACGTCTAAACACAGTTTTTACACTATTAGAGAGAGAGTGAGAAAACGTTGTACATTGGAACAAAACATTTAAAACAAACAGTTGGAAGAAAACAATTATATTTAAAAAGAAGAAATCAGATAGAATATAAGTACCAGTAAAAAATGTAATAACGGGTATTTATTAGAGTAGATCCGATCTCTATACAAAAAGAAAAAGAAAAAATAGTATTGAAAGTATACCATTTGATAACCTGCCTTGAGAGCTTTAGGACACCATAGACATAATAAAACCGAAAAACTGGCAAAATTATTTTTTTTATTATAGTTTACGTACATGAACATAGCCAGGATAAGACAGGGGGTGAACATTTTTAATTTTACTTTTTAAGAAATTTCAGTTCAACTTTTACACTCATTATTCAGCTTTTCTTTCCGATTGACTGAAAAAGCAGAACATGAAGATTTTCTGCGTCACAATTTCCACTTATTATATACCCAGTGAACCAAAACTACCGTTTTTGAATTCATTTATGAACCTTTTCGGGTAGAAACGTTCATTTTCGGCACTCATAAATGAACCCTTTTTATATCATTCGTCGGACTAAAATACCTCTCAAAAACGAATCTTATTCGGTTCGCAAATGACTTAAAAAAAGAACCATAAATTATCCTTTTTTTTGTTCGAAAATGAGTTAAAAAAAGAACCATGAAAAGTTATTTTTCGGCACTCGGAAATTAACCCTTTTTGAATCAATCGCCGGACGAAAATGCCTCTCAGAAACAAACTGTTTTTTCTTCGGAAATGAGTTCAAAAATTAACCATACAAAAGTTCTTTTGTAAAAAACCGAAACGAAATTGAACCCTTTTTGTATAAATCTTTGGACTGAATTGCCTCTCAAAAAACAAACCTTTTTTTATTATTCAATAATGAGTTAACCTTTTTGAATTATAAATTTTACTATTGCATAATACTATTTATAATTAGATATCAATATTTTGTTAAAGAAGAAATGATTATTACTAAAATTAGAGATCGTATTAATCACCTGGTCTGGAATTCACGCATTGTGTTGTTCATGATATTGATGTTTCAAAAGGGAAAAGGAGTGATTGTTTTCCAATTTGACAAACTTCCAAATTATATATATGAAATATCAAAATAGTTAAGTTATTAATTGGGGAATTTATTTGATTACATTTTGGCATGGAATGTTTTCGTGGTTTTCATTCTATTTGGGCTTGATTTTAATTTTTGATAGAAATGTTGAAATGTTGAAAATTAATTAAATGTTGAAATGCATACGTGTAGCAGTACATCCATCTCGCACTGGTAAAAAAGTTCATATGACGTTTGTACGAAGGTTAACATTTTCATTTTAAGTTCCTTTATTTACCTGATTTTAGAATATAAAAAGTAACATTTATGATTCATTTGTGAACTCATTTATGAACAAAAAATGGTTCGCTTATGAGAAATTGTTTCCTACTGATATGATAGAAAAAATTATTCTTTTTTGAACTCATTTCAGAATGCAAAAAAGAAACATAAATGATTCATTTCCGAACTCATTTATGAACAAAAAATGGTTCATTTCCAAGGAAGTCTTACCTACTGAAATGAAACAAAAATGATAAATTTTCGACTCAAAATACGTTTTTAATGAATTTCGCAAAATATGCACACTTTTTCTTTATGGGAAAAGCTTTCACGAATTTAATCTTTTATAACAAGCACTTTTAACGACAAAATAAAAAAGAAAAAATAAAAAAAAAAAATTCTAACCAAAAACGTTCGCAAAACTCTCACCTTACTCAAAACCTTCGCTTATGGTTCAGTGGGTAGCATCTATTTCTTGATATTCACCATGTTTCCATGCATGGAAACTACTACTTTATATACTACTTATTATACTACTTTATATATATTATATACTATATTGATTTATATCTATATTTATTTATTTATTTATTATATACTTTATATTATTTATATACTACTTATTTATTCGATGATATTTCGATGAAATAAAGTAGTATAAAAAAAATTGTTTTATTCCGATTAATTTTTAAAAAAGAATATTTCTTTTTGATAACTTTTCAGGAAAAGGCTGGAAACAGGCCTTAATGAAGAACTTTTTTACTAACTCGACCATTGAAGTAGTGTTCTCGGAGCAAGCGGCGCACAGTTTCCGCGCTGCACGACTTACCTAGTCTTAATTGTATCTCCATGACTAGGATTTGAGCCGTTAACTTTGGGTTCACCTTGATTTTATGTACCTACAATAAATCGTTCATCAGCCTGATTAAGAATATTGTTTTGCGCATTTTTGCGCCATTAAAATTAACTCGATTTTCATGAACAAAGCGTTCAATGATGCTCTGCACTGCAGCGGAACTCAAATTAACAAATTGAGCAATTTTCGCTGGGATTGGTGCTTTTTAAAATGATTAATAGCAATTCTCCCTGCTTAGTTTTCGTACGACGACCCATTTTTTTCCAAAAATGCTTCTATATTGCGACATGTGCAATATCACACTAATAATTGATTTCCTAGATCAATTGATCATAATTGATTTGAGTGACCTGTATTTCTTCTGCGCAAATGGTTTTTTTAGCCTAAAATTTGTCAGAACATATTTTTGTGTACTTTAATAAGAATCAATAAGAATGCTTTCCTTAGCCCCTGTCTAAAATTTGATGATTTTCTTCTTAGTTTTTATGATACAGTGTTCCAACGTTATATAATAGCACTACATGAAATAAGCTGTGATCCACTGTAGTTCATTTATTTTGACTCATTTCCGAACAAAATAAGGTTAACTTTTTAGAGGCATTTTAGCCCGACGAATTCTAAAAAAAGGGTTCATTTATAAGAGCCGAAAATGAACGTTTCTACCCGAAAGGGTTCGTAAATGAATTCGAAAATGGTTATTTTGGTTCACTGGAATGTATTTATCAGTATGTCCAGACGATAAAGGTTATTCAAATCAAATTCAATATTTTACAGTAAAAAATTTAACTTGTTACAAATCGAATTCAATTTTGGTTTTGCTTCAAATTAAACCGCTTCAAATTTAACTTTTTTCAGTTCAGAAAAGTTTTTTAAAATCAAGTTCAACTTTTTAAGCTTCAAATTTAACCATACCAGAAATGGCTTTATTTAAGGCTTTATTATTTAGGCTGGCTAAAACAACTTTGCAACCTTTTTTATAGTTCGGGGTGTATTCAGTATTTTTTTATTATTTGAGTGTTCCAAGTCTGTAAAAAGCATAACGAAAAGTAGTTTATCCGTCCATAGTGGTTTTCACAAGTAATTGTCAATTATTTTGTGGAATCATTTCCTTTCTCTACCAATTTGTTCATTGCATTTGATTTCTGAGAATGTGAATCAGGCACAGTCCAGTCAGGCACATAGACCAATACATATACTCATTACATAAAATTATGTACCGCAAATATGCAGGGATGGCCATGTTAACACATTTTTCAAAAATTGTCTTTACAATTTTTACATACAAAATACTTTTTTTTTAATTTTAATAGTATTTTTTGTACTTTTTACTAGTAATAGTTTTTTACTAGTTAATACCTCCGACAGCTTTTCAGTATGCTTACAATTTATATTTTATTTTTTTTTTATTTCTTATTTATTTTTTTTAAACTAAATATCCAATTTTTAATTAAAAATTATAGTATTTTGTATGTAAAAATTGGATAAAACCATTTAAGAACTGAACTTTGTTAACTTTCTATAAGAAAAGCATTGAAATATCGGATCATAGGATTCTGTCGAAAATCTTAACAAAACTATTATACGTATATCAATCCTTTTGCAACTGATTCCTAAACACAAACAATTCTTAAATAAACTCCTTCATTAAAGGATGTGCATAGCAATAATTTCATATATACTTTTTACTTTTCAATCCCTTGCATTTTGGTGCGCACACATGGCTTGGCACAGATAATCAGTAGTCTGGTGTACATCATCTTCTAATCCCTGTATCTTTTTATTTTTGCAACAGTCTGATATTTGTATGTAAACACGATCTAAGTTTGTGGTCTACAATATGACTAAAGAGCTGCATTATATTTTTATTTTTTTTTTGTTTTTGCTTGTTATAGGATTTTAAGGCTCATCGTTAAATCTTAGGATTTTGATATTCTATGTACCAGGCTTGCATTGCTATTGTTTGGAAATTGAGTACATTAATATCTTAACACATTTTTCAATTACCTCTGAACTGGATTTGTTGAATTGGATTGGGCTCAATTCAACAATCCACTTACTTAATCCGTGTTTTTGCTTCTCTTGGTTCCTATTCTCATCCTGATCAGTTCTTGTGTTTCCCGTTTATGGCATTGAGCCGACCAAGTGCAAAAGTGTTTGCGGGTCGTTAAAATTCAACATTTTTTGCAGGGTCTATGTACAAACAAAGGAACAACCACACGATCCATCGCTGGTTTCCTTCTAAGCTTCCTTCTAAGGTAATAAGTGAGTGATCAATATTCTTTGTACGTCTTTGGCTCTGATCTGCTCTGGATTGAATTGGTTTATGTGCTCGACATACAATTTATACAATTTGCAAAGATAACAAACTTCTTGGGCCTAAGAACCTTATCTTATTACCAGGGTTAAGTGCATGGATTACGATGTCGAAAGAGCATCGTCACAACGTCGACTTAAGCCAAACAGTGCAAGCAGATGAAGCAGAAAGCATTGCAATAGAGGCTTACCTTACCAAGCTAGTGCAGATGTATAACGGCTTTGCGCGTTCTTGTAGAACGTGTTACTGATACAATTTTGAAGCAAAACTAAGTCATTAGCATTAGGATTGAATGTTTTGTATATGTTGGAAGCCTTCTTCTAGCCAGGAGCGGATTAAGAATTTAGAATCAAAAGAAAGGAGTCGCATCGAAGCAAATTGCTATTCCAGCTTACAAATATATTATCAGTTGATGATTGTTTTGGGTAAATATTTAAATGTTCTTAAAATATTTTCATCACTATGTGAATGATAAGCTGAATAGCAGGTATCTGAAGGAGGTATTGCAAATTTCGAATGACAATTTTGATTTTTATTTTTTTTTTTATTTTTCACTGTGTATAACTTACAAAAGCTAAAAACAATTATAAAAAAATAGTAAATATCTAGTAAATATCTAGTTTTTAAGTACTTTCGACATGCAAATTACCAAATTTTTACAAATAAGTACAATTATAAATCACCGATACATGGGCAATGCCATAATGTCAAACGTGACCGTCGCACACATTTAAAATAAAAAAAAAGCAAAGTAAAACATATTTGCATTTCCTCCTTGGTTTACATTAAAGCGCTTAGGTAGCACTTTAATTAGTGCCAATGTTTAGAATAGGCATAATCCTGTTTAAAAAAAAAAACACACAAAAATGAAGCAATTCGAACTGGACAAAAATGGAAGTAGTTTTCGTGTCCATATATATAAAGTCAGAATTCAGCGAAATCTCTTACAATTTTTTAGTGAAATTAATTTTAGAATCTTATAAAATAATGTTACTTTATAATGTATTTTGTTTGATTCATATATATTAATCATAATATGAGTCGATAAGTGACCTCTTCAAAGTGACATTAATTGGGTATTTAATTAATTCTGTAATTAAGTAGTTAAAAAACAAATTATATATATATATTTTGTTCTCTCCTTGCCTCAATCATTTTATTATAATCTTTAGCCCATACTTTTCATTTTGAGAAAAACAAAAACGTTTAGGAAACATTTACTATACATTTACTGAAAAGAAAAACTACATTTGTGAAACAATGCAGACGATTTGATGATTATGTTAAATGAATTTATGCATAAATTGCTTATATTAATATAATTTAAATGTTTCTCTAAGATAACAACATAAAATAATACGTTTTTAATAAACGAACGCCTTGCACGAACGTTCGTTCGTAGAAAAAAATAAAAATATTTTCTTCGTTCGAAGAGAAATGAAATCAATATTTTGTTCGTTCGTTCGTTCGTTCGTAGAAAATAGATGTTTTTTGTATGGGGACCCAAAGAAGGGTGTGGGTATGTTTAGAAGAAATGTTGATGGGCTAAAAATAATAGGACCAGCTCATATATTTGACCCCTCCAGGAGTTCATCTACGGCTGATATAAACTATTTTCGACAGATTTTGTATGGGGGCCCAAAGAAGGGAAGCAGAAAGGGGTTAGGTGTGTTGGGGAGAAATATTGAGGGACAAAAAATAATGGGACCGGCTCATACATTAAACCTCTCTAGGAGTCCAGCTACGGCCGATACTAACTATTTTCGGCAGTTTTTGTGTTTTTTGTATGGGGACCCAAAGAAGGGTGGTAAATAGCGGGTAGGTGTGTTCCAAAGAAATGTTAAAGGTCTAAAAATAATAGGACCAGCTCATATTTTTGACCCCTCCAGGAGTTCATCTACGGCTGATATAAACTATTTTCGGCAGTTTTTGTATAGTGACCCAAAGAAGGGTAGCAGAAAGGGGTTAGGTGTGTTGGGGAGAAATGTTGAGGGCCAAAAAATAATAGAACCAGCTCATATATTTGACCCCTCTAAGAGTCCAGCTACGGCCGATATGAACTATTTTCGACAGTTTTTGTGCTTTTTGTATGGGGACCCAAAGAAGGGTGGCAGATAGAGGGTAGGTGTGTTTGAAAAAAATGTTGAAGAACTAAAAATAATAGGACAATCCTATATATTTGACCCCTCCAGGAGTTCATCTACGGCTGATATAAACTATTTTCGACAGATTTTGTATGGGGGCCCAAAGAAGGGAAGCAGAAAGGGGTTAGGTGTGTTGGGGAGAAATATTGAGGGACAAAAAATAATGGGACCGGCTCATACATTAAACCTCTCTAGGAGTCCAGATACGGCCGATATTAACTATTTTCGGCAGTTTTTGTGTTTTTTGTATGGGGACCCAAAGAAGGGTGGTAAATAGCGGGTAGGTGTGTTCCAAAGAAATGTTAAAGGTCTAAAAATAATAGGACCAGCTCATATATTTGACCCCTCCAGAAGTTCATCTACGGCTAATATAAACTATTTTCGGCAGTTTTTGTATGGTGACCAAAAGAAGGGTAGCAGAAAGGGGTTGGGTGTGTTGGGGAGAAATGTTGAGGGCCAAAAAATAATAGGACCAGCTCATATATTTGACCCCTCTAGGAGTCCAGCTACGGCCGATATGAACTATTTTCGACAGTTTTTGTGCTTTTTGTATGGGGACCCAAAGAAGGGTGGCAGATAGAGGGTAGGTGTGTTCGAAAAAAATGTTGAAGAACTAAAAATAATAGGACAATCCTATATATTTGACCCCTCCAGGAGTTCATCTACGGCTGATATAAACTATTTTCGACAGATTTTGTATGGGGACCCAAAGAAGGGTAGCAGAACGCGGTTAGGTGTGTTGGGAGAAATATTGAGGAGCAAAAATAATAGGGCCAGCTCATATATTAAGCCACTATAGGAGCCCAGCTACGGCCGATATTAACTATTTTCGACAGTTTTTTTATTATGATCGCTCGTCCGTTCGTAGAAAATAGATAATCATTCGTAGAAAATTAATTTTCGTTCGTCCGTTCGCAGAAAATTGATGTACGTTAGTTCGTTCGTAGAAAATTGATGTTCGTTCGTTCGTTCGTAGAAAATCGAAATTAAAATTTTGTTCGTGCAAGGCTCTGGGTGGACCTTTCGGCGGAAATGCCCATATGTAAATTTTTCATACATATTAATAACAATAACAGCAACAACACAAGCAGTTACTGAAAAATACTCTTAAAACGACTTGTTTCAGCAAACGACACAATGTATCGTTCGTGATTTTGGCACGAACTTAACCAACAACCACAACAACAACGTAAGTAGCTACTGAAACATTTTATGCATGACTTTTCTCATACGAAGATGTGAATTTTTCTTCTTAGTTTTTGCTATTTTGTGACATTATTAAGAAAGGGTCGAAATTAGTTTTATATATTGGTTTTATATATATTTTATCTCTGTACGATGAATATTAAAGGTTGTAGATTACCCCAAAAAGTGACCAAAAACGTTGCATTTGCTCGAAAAAATTTTTCGAGAAAAAGTAGGCAGTAGGGAGACTGCCGACCGAAGTGAAAAGCTATGACATAAAATAGCTGATTTTAATTTCCAAAATAGAGTCGGCAAATCAGACGCGTTCTACTTTTGACACTTTTTATCAATTTATGCATTATTGAATGAAATGTTTATATATACGAAATATATTTGTAACACAATTGCTTTGGTTCGGTGATCGGTAATTGGCACGGTAATCGGTTGGTAATCGCTTCAGTAATTCGTAATCGGCTGGTAATCACTTCAGTAATCGGTAATCGGTTGGTTATTGCTTCGGTAATTGGTTGGTAATCACTTTGTTAGTCGGTTGGTAATCGATTGGTTATCGCTTCGGTAATTGGTTGGTAATCGCTTTGATAATCGCTTCGGGAATTGGTTTGGTAATCGTTTCGGTAATCGGCTAGTAGTCGCTTCGGTAAGTAGTTTGGTAATCGGTTGTTAAGCGCTTCGGTAATCTATAATCGGCTGGTAATCACTTCTGTAATCGGTAATCGGTTGGTTATTGCTTCGGTAACCGGTTGGTAATCACTTTGGTAGTCGGTTGGTATTCGGTTGGTAATGGCTTTGGTAATCGGTTGGTTATCGCTTCGGTAATTGGTTGGTAATCGCTTTGCTAATCGCTTCGGGAATTCGTTTGGTAATTGTTTCGGTAATCGGTTGGTAATCGCTTCGGCAATTGGTTCGGTAATCGGTTGGTAATCGCTTCGGTAATCGGCAATTGATTCGGCAATCGGTTGGTAATCACTTCGGTAATCAGTAATTGGTTCGGTAATCGGTTGGTAATCGCTTTGGTAATCAGTACTTGGTTCGGCAATAAGTTGGTAATGGCTTCGGTAATCGATAATTGGTTGGTGGTCGCTTCAGTAATTGGTTCGGTAATTGGTTGATAATCGCTTCGGTAATCCGATGGGTAATTGCTTCGGTTTTTGGCTTTACCGATGCTAGTTAGTCCCTAGTAGTCCCTAACAGCGTGATGATATTGCTAACAGCGTGATGATATCGCAAATCAATAATTTGCTCGCTACCAAAAAGTGCTTAAAAATTAAACAATATGAAGATAATATGTGCACACAACAATTTTGAACAGTATATGTAATTGGCGATAATGAAAATCTTTAGATTATTAATTGTAATTTAGCTATATAAGTATTTATAAATAAAATATACAAATAAATCCATTAAAAGAATTAAAATCAATGAGAATTTAAATAAACAGCAGAGAAATAATCTGAGTGTAATTTAACAAAGAAATCCACAATCTGGTTATACTGATGAAAACCGGACTGCTAGAATTTTCTTAATAAAAATTCGGAATCAAGATGTTCATGGTTCGGTTTGACCTACAGAAGGTAGGTTCATGGTTCTGTTCATAGAAGTAATGTAAACAACGCGAGTGTAGAATGCTAAACAGACATGAACAATATTTCGCTTGTAGATGCGAGGAATTTTCTGCGAAAGAATGATACATGGTCAAACTTCTTGAAACCATAAACATAATTGGCAGCATTGCCCATCTGATTTTTTTCAATAAAACTAATAGCAATTTCGGCGCCTGCATAAGAATATGCATCCATTACTGTCTGGAGTATGTTAAATCTATAAATTTTTTATTTAACTATATACCTAATATATGTAAATATCTTCGATAATTTTAAAGAACTTGCAGTTTCAATAAAATCTTATTTTAAAATTCTGCAAACTTCATTTTTTACCTAATGATTGTGTTGACTGAATGGATAGCAGAATTTATTTCAGTCTTTCTTCTACCTGATCTTCATTGACATTTAAAATAGTGTAGCTTAAATTAACTCAAATTTTCCCGGCAGTCGAGTTACGCCTACGGCTTCTCTACTTGGCAGATAGAATTATTAGAGATACTTAGTTTTGTATTTTGCTGTTCTGTGACTTCAACATTTTCGCGAACTTTTCTCGCGAACCTCACTTCAATCCTTTCCTAACCCTTTCAATTGTTTTAACCCTTTGCAACGGCAATGCCTACGCCTTGGAATCGCCTTATCTTATCGGGGAATCGCAGTTTATTTACATTAACTCAATGGTGGCTCAACCACACGATTAGTTTTTGATGTCCAAATTTATTGCTGTCACTCTTCTGTTTACCTGCCGTTGTCTTAACTATGCATTCGCCGTCTCTGTTTCACTGTACGCACAAATATACACAAGGACACGGATTAGCATGTCTTCCGACCTTCATTTTTGCAAAATATACCATCCCGCTGTACAGTAGCTACTTTCATCAAATTGGCCTTACCTTCTGTTGTGTGTTTTAGGCATGAAAAGCACTTAATTTGCAAAGGATTGAGGCATCATATGTGTTGGCATGAATGTGTGCCGCATTGTGTGTGCATTTGCATAGATATGCTTAAGCCGGAGTATGAGTACATGTATGAGTGTATCTGTGCAATCTGGAATTCTTCAAACTAACTGAATAGCAGCAGCAGGCTGAAAATTGACTTAAATCCGAAGAAATTAAATCTGGCTGTGCCAAGTTGTACTAAGGAAACTTCAAGGAAATGTATCGCTCGCAGCGGCGCTGAATCGCTGTCACTTATCTGCTTAAATATTTGGAAACTTCGCACAGGGATTAATTAAAGCAGGAGAGGTAAGTAAGATTGAAACAATGAAAGGGTTAAACTGTAGTTTATGTATTTGGTGCGGTGCAAGTCCGTGCTCACGGACAGCACAATGCACACACATCTTAATTGGCCAAATTTCGGAGAAAACATGAAATATGTTCATGAATTTTTAGTGTCCTGCGTTGGCAAAATAAACGAAGCCAAAACAAAAACGCGTTGACGCCTGTCCTCCATGAAATACGAGCACGACATTGTTTCCATTTTATGTGAATAACACCCTCAGAGTCTGTCTGCACCAGTGACACCCAGCCTGTAATCTAGCCTGAAGCTGGCAAAATAAACACTGAAGTACTTGTATTCAAGTCAAGAGCATACAAATAATATTCTAACTTAATTTTGAGAATAGCTTTAAAAAATCACGCGTTTAATCAATTGAGCCTTGATAATGTCTGAAACAGTTAAAAAGTGTTAAAGTTGAAATTTAGTAAAAGTTGTGTTACAATTGAATTTTACTTTCGTGACCAACTTCTCAGCTACCAAAAAAACTCTTCAGACTGATAATCTTGAATGAATGTTTTTTTAAATTACTGTTAATAAATTTATATCTCCATTTATAGCACGCTTTGTTGAATAATTTTCATTTTATTTTTTGAGCTTTCGCTTTAGTGAAATTTAGGTATTTCACCTATTCCACCAAGTCTACCTTGATTCGAATTTGTGTGATAGATAGGTAGTATTAAAGGCAAATCAATTGAAAAATGTGGAGCATATTATATGTAAGAAAGGAAGCTGTAGAAACATGTGGATATGAATATGAGTCATGTGTTACTTCAGCCTCAGTCAAATCAAGTTTCTTACCATAAACTACCCTACCACCAACTACAACTATTTGGAATTGTAAATATTAAAGAATTTTCATTATAATATATTAGAATTAAGGAGACGTAGCACCTCCAAATTAATAATAATAATAATAATAGTAATGACAATAATAATAAAAATAATAACTGCAGACATATCTTAATGAAACTTTAAACATATGTTTTATTGGTCTTATGGTATACAAAAATATTTTTTGTTTGCAATTTTTTTAAAACAAAACCAAAAATCACAGGATTACTGTCCTCAGAAAAGTTAAAAAAAAGAAAAACGGGTTTTAATAAGCATTAAAGCGGCCATAGAATGACCTAAAAAAAAATTTGGTTGAAAGAAAAAGGAAATGACGACTTTTTTCGAAAATTTACTTTTTTGCCCCCAAAACATCTGTTGTAACTCAAAAACTTGTGTGCCGATTTTTTCATTCGTAAATCATTCTGAGCATTAACATGTGTAGATTAACATGCTTAAATTTCAGAACGATCGGATAAATACTTTTCTTTTAATCATGCACGCCAACTTGAAAAAGTTGTTCTGAGAAAATCACTTTTAAAGTATGACATTCATTTGAAAGTACCTTGACTCGCTTTGCTATAAGCTCAGAAAAAAATGTTTTTTTATACTATTAAAATATTGTCTTTAACGTTTCATTCTAACATATTCTATCAATAAATAAAATTTGATTTCCCCTTAGGAAATGAAATGAAGAAAAATAAAAGCGTAGGACCTGGTAGGCCTTGATCGAAACTCGAGTCCTGGACTCCAGAATCGAAGTCGCACTATCACGTGCACTACCAAAGCTACCGATCGGTTTACTTGATACAATTCAAATATAAAATTTGAAATTTGGTTCTGTTAATTAGTTAGTTCGAATTTATTTTCGTAATTGTACATTTTTAAATAGACTTCATGAGATTTGGCAATGTTCAAATGCTTAGCCAAAACTTAAAGTGATCAATGAGTTACAACAGTTTTAAAAAAACCCCTGAATAACATCGGGCATATACCAACAAAGTTTTAACAAAAAAATGTAAACATATGTCTTGGAAAATGTATTGGTCATCAGAGCTCCGAAACTGAAAATAATATATAAACAAAAAATTTCAGTATTCATCTGTTTGCCTAGTTTTCTAAATGATTTAGCGCCGCTTTGTCAATGTGAGGATAGTGTAGCTCTTAACCACGAGATAGATAATTTAACGATAGCTAAAAAAATAAATTTGCTTTCACCAAGTGCTTGTTAAGCAACCTTCGTACAGAGGGTTGACATCGAAAAAAGTGGATTTGTGGATATGGAAATATATATAAAGTCTTAAATAGGAATTCGGTAGCATCGAGTAGAAATAAAAGTAATAAAATAAAAAGTGTCCAGTAATAAAAAGTTGCGCACTTTTGCGCGAATCACTTTTATTAAATAAATTGTGAAAATTGATACAATTTTTTATAAGTAATAAAATTTTAAATTAATGTTTATGTTTGTGTTTATGTTTATGTTTATGTTTATGTTTATGTTTATGTTTATGTTTATGTTTATGTTTATGTTTATGTTTATGTTTATGTTTATGTTTATGTTTATGTTTATGTTTATGTTTATGTTTATGTTTATGTTTATGTTTATGTTTATGTTTATGTTTATGTTTATGTTTATGTTTATGTTTATGTTTATGTTTATGTTTATGTTTATGTTTATGTTTATGTTTATGTTTATGTTTATGTTTATGTTTATGTTTATGTTTATGTTTATGTTTATGTTTATGTTTATGTTTATGTTTATGTTTATGTTTATGTTTATGTTTATGTTTATGTTTATGTTTATGTTTATGTTTATGTTTATGTTTATGTTTATGTTTATGTTTATGTTTATGTTTATGTTTATGTTTATGTTTATGTTTATGTTTATGTTTATGTTTATGTTTATGTTTATGTTTATGTTTATGTTTATGTTTATGTTTATGTTTATGTTTATGTTTATGTTTATGTTTATGTTTATGTTTATGTTTATGTTTATGTTTATGTTTATGTTTATGTTTATGTTTATGTTTATGTTTATGTTTATGTTTATGTTTATGTTTATGTTTATGTTTATGTTTATGTTTATGTTTATGTTTATGTTTATGTTTATGTTTATGTTTATGTTTATGTTTATGTTTATGTTTATGTTTATGTTTATGTTTATGTTTATGTTTATGTTTATGTTTATGTTTATGTTTATGTTTATGTTTATGTTTATGTTTATGTTTATGTTTATGTTTATGTTTGTGTTTATGTTTATGTTTATGTTTATGTTTATGTTTATGTTTATGTTTATGTTTATGTTTATGTTTATGTTTATGTTTATGTTTATGTTTATGTTTATGTTTATGTTTATGTTTATGTTTATGTTTATGTTTCTGTTTATGTTTATGTTTATATTTATGTTTATGTTTATGTTTATGTTTATGTTTATGTTTATGTTTATGTTTATGTTTATGTTTATGTTTATGTTTATGTTTATGTTTATGTTTATGTTTATGTTTATGTTTATGTCTTTTATGAATTTTGTCAAAAAAATAACTACTAGTAAGAAATAATTTTTGGCTGGGACGAAATTTTGAAAGTATTATTATATTGATGACGCCAATTTGTATGAACGATCGGCGTGGTTTTCTTCCAACTTCTCCAAATTTCAAATTCAGAATACATTTTAGTTATAAGAGTTATTTATTCAATGAATTAATTTTTGAGGATTTTACTATTTAGATAACGTCATTTTGTATGGGAGGTACGAGTGGTTTTCATTCGATTTGGTTGAATTTCATTCTCAGAGCGCATATTAAATATCAAAGCTCATTCCCAAATTAAAAGTCCATACATTAAGTTTTGTTGAATTTAAAAAGATTTTACTGCTTCGAAGACGTCATTTTGTATTGAAGGTGGGGATGGTTTCCATCAGATTTTGTTGAATTTTATGCTTAGATTAGATATTAAATATCGAAGCTCTTATAGTAAACTTATAGTAAACTTATTGTAAACTTATAGTATTTTAAGCTTTGTGAAATTTATAAGCATTTTGCCATTTTAATAAAGTCACTTTGTATGGGAGGTATACGTGATTTCCATCCAATTTGGCTTATTTTTGTAATTATTTAAAATGGAAAAACGCATCAGACTGCCTACTTTTAGTTCAAATGAAGAAAGTCCTTAATCCTTGTTCAAATGAAAGCATGTTCTGTTTGCAGAGGAGTATGCAGACGAGTTCAGATTAGCAGCTAATCGTTAACTTAATCGGCACTTAACCGACAGATAAGTCTTAACCGGACATTGAGAAAGATCTTTTTTACTAGCAGCTGGTTAAAGTTCTGATTAGTGTTTAAGCGGTCCTTAAACTATTTAAAAAGCCACTTCTTTTTTACTAGTGTTAACTTTTCAGGATTCAAGACCATAAATTGCCAATTTAAAGTTATTTGTAGATATTTCCAAGTGAGTTTTGGCTTGAATAGTGTGAAAAAACTTTTCTTCGTCAAGAAAATTGCTGTCTTATTCTACAACTGACCAATTTGAAAGCAAACTCTTCGAGAATTTGTTTTGTTTTCTAAGACTTTTATTTCAGCAATTTATATCTTATTTTGCCTAACAAAGAAATTAACTAAATTCTAGATCTTTTATCTAATCACAAAATAAAAGCGCATTCTACTTTTTATAAATATTTAGTACAAATTCTCCGGGCTACTCCGGTCAACCGAGTCTGCGGGTCCTATTCCAAAAAAAATTATTTTTGGATTTATTGTGTTGTTCTTAAGTGTTTTTATATTGCATTTTGTGTTAATGTATCTTAAACAATTTTTATGCTGGTATTCGGTCAAAACAAACGGAATGCGGTGCAGAACTTATGTTTGCTTCTATTCCAAATCAATTTATCTTGAAATGAATGTGCTAACAATAAGTGGCATAGGTTCGGACGCGCTTCTATTCTATTAAATATTTTTAGTCTTATTACTATTGCAGCGCGGGTGCAGGCAGCACTTAAACGTACACTCATTTATGTGGACAGAGCGCACGGGTCATGGCGCGGCTGCCCCTTAAGTAAATTAACTTAATTGAAAATCGGGTCAATATAGGCCAAAATAATGAACAAAACTAATTAAAGACATCCTCACACTCACTATCGTCGTTCCGAAACTCAGCTCAATTGTTTGTGTTTATGTGTGCGACTGAAAACATGTTCACATTGTGGCTTCTGATTAAATAATAGAACGCGGGATCAGAATTATTAACCGCTGTTTATTTATGGAATCACACATTCAATTAACTATACGAACAACATAAACGTTGATGATGATTGTTTAAATATTGTAGGTTGCAATCAAATCGAAAACAAGAAAATTTGAGTGAATAACAAGCTGAATTTCTATCCTACTTGTTGATTTTTACATTAATCGTTAATTTACTTATTTGTCTTTTGATCAAAAGTTCTATTATAATGAATATTTTTACAAGATATGATTAATTAAAAAAAAAGATTTTTTTTTTGTGATATAACGATTTCACACTATTCCCGATGAATTGACTTTTGACTCACTGGTATAAGAGTTTAAAAATTTTTGGCAAGGCTTAAGCAATATCAATAAAATACCCAGTTTATCCTGTTAAAATGTGTGTATATCTTGAATTATGTTTGTGAAAGTTTTATTGGCAACGTATTTAACAACAAAACTAAACAGTTAAACTCCCAAAGCCTTTGTTTTTTGTGGTAATGCAGATATAGCTAGAATGTTATATCTGAATTGAAAAATTAGAAGAGAATGACAAGATTAAAAAAAAAATGTCCCAAAATTGTTGGAAGAATATTTACTATGAGCATCTTAGTTTTTTATTTTTAATTTTTTTTCTAAGTGAAAATTTCTTTAGGCTTGTTGAGCACTTTTTAGTAGAGAGCATAACCATAGATTCGCGTATCCTCACGCTGTTAGCGATATCATCACGCTGTTAGCGTAACAGAAATTATTGCTGTACAGTATTCCTTTTTAGGGATTACTTAGCATCGACCAAGACGAAGACCGAAGCGATTACCGAACCGATTACCAAGGCGAATACCAATCGATTACCGAACCAATTATCGAAGAGATTACCAACCGATTACCAAACCAATTACCGAAGCAATTACCAACGGATTACCGATGCGATTACCAACCATTTACCGAAGTGATTGCAAACCGATTACTGTTTACCGAAACGATTATCAACCGATTACCAATTACCGAAGTGATTACATTACCGATTACCAAAGCGATTACCAGCCGATTACCGAAGCAATTACCGATTACTGAAGCGATTACCAACCGATTATCGAACAACTTCCCGATTACCCAAGCGATTACCTGCCAATTACCGATTACCGTAGCAATAATTAACCCATCACCGTTTACCGAAATGATTTCCATCCGATTACCAATTACCGAAGCGATTACCAACCAATTACCGATTGCCGAAGCGATAACCAACTGATTGGCAAACCAATTACCGAAGGGACTACCACCGATTACTGAACCAATTACCGAAGGGATTACCAACCGATTGCAAATCCGATAACCGATTAACGAGGTGATTACCAACCGATTACCGAAACGATTACGAACCGATTACCAATTACCGAAGCGATTACCAACCGATTACCGAGCCAATTACCGATTAGCCAACCAAAGTAATTGTGTTACAAATATATTAAATATAAAAACTAAAAAATATCAGTTTATACATTCAATAACTCGTGAATTGATAAAAAGAGTTAAAAAAATAGAACGCGTCTGATTTGCCGACTCTAGCTACTTCGGAAATTTATAACATCTATGTTATTTCAGAGCTTTAAGTTTTCACTTCGGTCGGCAGTCCTCCTACTGCCTACATTTTTTTTAGTTAATAATTTTAATTTTGTTATTTAATACAACAAAGTTCTTATTTGGATTAAATTTAAAACAATTTAATGGATATTAAATTAACTACACAGAGGAACAGTGAAATAGCTGCAGAGTACACGAGATAGAATTCTAAATGTTTAGTTTAGGAGTTATAGGTAAAGTCGGGAAACCCGTTTTTTTTCGTTATTTTGACTATATCTTTTTACAAAATTGATCAATTTTCATAGTTTATATATATTTTTATCAAAAAATACGTCATCACGCAAAATTTCTGCATAAACATTTTTTATATTTTGTAGTTTTGAATATACCGACCTGCATATTTTTTATTTTTTTTATGTATATCTTAAAGTTTTTTATCTAATGGTAAAACTCTGAAATTTTTATAAATATTTTAATTTGAACTAATATCTTTGATAATTACGAAGAAATTTTTGATATAGAAAGTTTTTTAAATTAATTTACTTTCTTAAAATGTGAATTAATTTACTGTCTTTAAATTAATTTACTTACTTACTTACTTACTTAATTTCAGCCTACCTCATCAGCTCTCGCCAAGCGCCTCTGCTTTGCGCGTGCCTTCTCCAATCGGATACTCCAAGTGCGGTTAGGGATTCCTCAGCCTGGTCCATCCATCGGAGGCATGGTCTCCCTCGTCGTCGTTGACCAGCGACCTTCGCCTCGAGCACCTTTTTCGCTGGAGCTTAGTAGTCCATACGATGGACATGACCCAGCCAGCGTAGTCGCTGCACAGTTATACGCCGAACTACGTCAATGTCTTCTTAGAGCTCATACAGCTCGTGGTTCATTCGGATGCGATAGTCATCATCGACTTGAACAGGACCGAAGATTTTGCGAAGAATTTTACGCATCATATTCGCACGATAAATTTCGAGGAGTCCCATTTTTTCTCTTATATTGTAGGTGTTATTGAAGAACTTCCTATGTTCATCGCGGTTCACAGTGGATAAATTAAAATTTTTTCACAAAAAGGTATAGCTTAGTGATTTTTGATACGAGGAAATATTTTTACTAGAAAAGAGAGTGTTACGGAGCGGTTTTTGCCATTGTAGAATTTTTACACCTTGAAATAGTGGAATTTCTTGCTTAGAATATAAATTAAATATATATATGGAATTTAAATTTATGAATTTAAAATATATATATATATATATTAGGCTGGGTCGATTTGTATGGAGATACATAAATTAATGTTGCCAGGGCACTTTTCGGATTGGGCATGAAAAGTTATTAAAAAAACAAAAAAAAAAAAGGGGAGATAGGGGTGCACTTTACCCTTGCACATCTTAAATTTTTTGAATTTTTTTCTTTAGGTTTTTTTTTCAAAAAATTTTTGTAAACAAGCGCTCACAGCTAAATCAAACCTGAAATGTGAAATGAAATCCTCGTACCCGATTCCTCGAACCTAGAACCAGTCTTACATTTATACGTTTTTATACAAAAATTGATCGTAGAAAATTCCTAAAGAATGTGAGATCGGGCTGGCTTAGGTTGAATTGGGTACGAGGATTTCATTTCTGGCATCAGTTTTGCTCTTCCTGTGCACGTTTATATACAACAATTTTTTTAAAAGAGAGCCTAAAGAAAGAATTCAGAAAATTTAAGATGTGCTAGGGTAAAGTGCACCCCTATCACCCCTCTTTTTTGGTTTTTTTAAAAACTTTTCATGCCCGATCGGAAAATCGCCCAGGCAACAAAGGTTTGCAAATCGACCCAGCCTTATATATATATATATATATATATATAAATTACTCTAATTTAGTATACATTTTGGCAAATCCCAAAAATGGTCAACCACAGGTGAAAAATAAAAGGTTAATAAAAACTTTAATTTTCCGACACGAAACGTCCGAACAAATGAACTAATTTACTGTGACCTCACTATGCCCTTCATAAAGACGGTGTATGACTCTTCTGAAAGCTTGTTAAATTTATTAAAAAATATTGTTTCTGACTTTTTTTATACAGCTGATAAATTCGCATATCTAGGCATAGTATGAACTTAGTCTCTAAATGACTTCCATTTCGTGAAACGTCCGAACGTGTGCTTAAAATAAAAATGTTGCTATAAAATTAAGTTGAATATAAATTGTTTTATTTTATATTTATATTATACCAATATATAGGTTTTCGATAATATACACCTTTACCAAATATATCTTGGGATCATATGAAAACATTTTTAAATGAAGCGTCCGAATGAAATGTCCGACACGCTGGGATTTGCCCATATTTGTATATTAAAAATTTTTCAATCTTATAGGTATATGAAAGGGGGTTAATTTAATATGAAGAATATGAAATAAGGAAAATCAACACAAATTGAAAAAAAAAAACAAAAAATATTAGGATGCTTACGTTGATGACCACATTTTAAGAAAACTTTGCAACAGCGAATAATTATTAGAAATCAGTACAACTTCAACAAGCTAAAAGAAAAAATTAAATTGTAGCACTAACAATGTTTTTTAAGACAAATAAAAAAAAAAACATACATATATTGCCAACCAACCAGCTGCTGGCCGATGAAGGCTCTACGAATTACACGCCTACGTTCAGTGCACATGCAACCAATAAGTGTTAATAAACAGCACCAATGCTACGCCAAGAGTCCCCATCCACAGTCCGCCATCTTTTGCCAACTTAGCCAAGGCCCAACGCTATTGCTTATCCAACGCAGACACGTGAGTTTGCAAACTCCGTTACAAATTATAGGAAACATGCATAAACATTTACATTGCAGCAACAACAACACCAACAGCAGCCAGCAACTCTCCACAACAGCAAGAACAAAATACAAACAACAACTACAACAATATCGGTACCAGCCACATCTGCTGCTAGTATAGCATTCAACAAAATAAAATAATTAAAAGAAAAAAATCAACTCAATTCAACGCAGAAACACGAATCGGCAAATACTGCTCGGCACTTGGAAAAAAATAAATAAAAATAAAAACAAAAGAGTACAGCATGGATTCAGCTATATACCCAATACGAAAGAAAAAAGAACATCAACCAAAAACAATACGCTATCTAGTCACTTCCCATTAGCGACGAATAAGAAGACTCATTCAACTGAGATGGCATAGTATGGCACAGCCGTATACGATGCTCTCTCTCCTTACATCCGCGCGCACTCAGTCATAAACTCAGTCAATACAAGCAAACAATCACACGAAAGTCCAATCAACAACATTCAATATCATGCTACTTATGGCCAAAGCAGTCCGGCAGCAGATGCACTCCCGATTTCCACGAAAGAACCTCCCGACACAAACAAACAACAACAACCCAAATGGCTCTCCATGCTGCGCTCAAACACATTCCACACTCGTGATTGGCCTGGTACAGAGGGTTGCTGTCAGACAAAACTCTCCAAGGCGGTGTACAAACATATTACGATGCTTGCATACGTTTAGTCTACAAAATTCGGCTAAGCTTTCCGGACGTGAGTCGCATGTTTAAAGCAAGAACTGCGAATGAATTAATTTTTAACATCACGCCGTTGGTAAAATTGTGCGCGGACTGATAATAGTTTAGGTAAAAAAAATCAGTAAAACTAAATAAGCACAATAATTTCGAAAATTGTGAAAAAAGTGCAAATAAATGATACAAAAAAAATTGTGAACAAGATTTGCATAATAAATGTTAAGTGTAGAGTTTTAAGAAAATCATGGTTAAATCTCAAGGTGTGAATGCAGCAAATGAGATCAGCGACCAACAGAAAGCCTTTGTACTACACCAGCACCTCAGCAGTATCCAGCATCAGCAACAAACCGAGCTGCAGCACTCGCCACTACTCAAGATGGCACGTACGCCCCACCTTAAGTCCAGCTTTTCTATTAACGCCATCCTGCCGGAAACTGTGGAAGATCGCGATGATGAGAAGTATACGCGGCATGCCCAGTCGCCACAAGTCAGAAACTGTCAGTCTCCGTTGGATTCCGAAGAACACGATGCCACAGATGCTGATTCTGATCTAGATGTGACCAGCATGTCTCCCCCGCCACCAACCGAGGGCAGTGAGATTAGCACAAACAGCATCGAGGACACTAAACGACAGTGTCACAACAACAACAACAACAATGAAATTGGGGGCGATAGCGATGCGGATGAAGTTGACATGGATGCTGACGTTGAAGGTGACGTCGATGAGGACGTAGATGGCGACGCTGAAGGTGACACAGACCTTAAGCCAGGTGATAAGCCTATCAAGGACAAGAAAGGCAACGAAAAGCCGCCCTATAGCTACAATGCCTTGATAATGATGGCAATCAGGCAGAGCCAAGAGAAGCGGCTGACCCTCAACGGCATTTACGAGTACATCATGACGAATTTTCCATACTATCGCGACAATAAGCAGGGCTGGCAGAACTCCATACGTCACAATCTTAGTCTAAATAAATGTTTCGTCAAGGTTCCACGACACTACGACGATCCAGGAAAAGGCAACTACTGGATGCTCGATCCGTCGGCAGAAGATGTATT
The DNA here is from genome assembly GCA_914767935.1 of Coremacera marginata. Taxonomy (NCBI): domain Eukaryota; kingdom Metazoa; phylum Arthropoda; class Insecta; order Diptera; family Sciomyzidae; genus Coremacera; species Coremacera marginata. The sequence continues at coordinate 8,080,776 of OU612045.1, forward strand.
CATAGGCGGCTCTACGGGCAAACTGCGTCGGCGCACAACAGCGGCATCGCGCTCACGACTAGCTGCCTTCAAGCGCTCTCTAATTGGACCGATGTTTCCCGGACTCGGCTATCCACAGTTTGGGCAGTTCCTGTATCCGCAAGCATCGGCAGCTTCTGCCGTTAATGCACCCAGTCTGCTCGCCAGCATGTATGGACGCTACAATCCTTTTGTGCCAAAGAATCCGCCTCTAGGGCTATCGATGCCATTTTCAGGACCACCAAATCCCGCCTCAATTGCCGCAGCCAACTACAACAACATGGAGAGGCTACTCAGTGCGAACGCAATGTCACATCAAGGTCACGGAAGCTCCTCGCCACTCCCAGCAACTGAACTGTATCAGCGCCTGCAGTATCAACAACTATTGCAGCAACATGCCGCAGCAGCTGCAATTGCAGCCCATCAGCGACAACAACACCTCTCCGCTAATCATCAGCAACTTTTAAGCCATCATCAACTAAGTACCAATCACTCGCAGCCGCCACCACCACCTCCACAGCACATGGTGACACATCTGGGCCAGCCACCGTCGCCCAATGCTCGTGTTTCGCCGACGGGTGCCTCACCACCCAACACAGCACCCATACTCAAGCCAGTTACAGTCGTTTCCCGAAACAGCTGAAATGATCGGGCTCAATGCCAGATTGACCAAAGTATCCAGTGGAAGCCTCAAGGGCGCTCAGCTTACTGCGTACTATATGCTGGTTGGCAGCTATTAGGTTGGCTTATTTCAGGGACAAACGTTGAAGGGTCGCTGGAGAAATGCAGGCATGATACTGATGTCCTAGTCTTGAACTGTAGGGCTTATTGGGGACGCTCAAGAAAATGTTTTAACCTGGCAAGAGCCCAACACGTAGTATTTTTAGCCTCAATGAGGTACTCTTTTGGACTGCAGTCTCCAGAGTTCTCTTCTGGAAATGCTGTTATTTCAATAGCTGTCTCTTGCGGGGATCTTCTCGGCTCACTGGTAAAGCAGGCTACCACCAGGCTTATTTTAAGTATTAAAGCATATCTGTAAATACGTTAGTGTAAGTATGTATGTATGTATGTCATCAAAAGTGATTAGGTTAGATCAAGGAATTTCTTAAATCGACAATTTAATAATAAAGTTAGTTAACGAAGAACTGAAATTTGCTGCTTAGTAAAGATGTAAAACATATTTAAAAATAAGTGTTGTAATATTGCCTGTATGTATGTATGTATGTATGTAAATGTCTGTATGTATGTAAAAAGTTACGGTCTAGTTGAGCCTTAATCTTAATGTAAATTAAAATAACAAATTATATAATGTTGATTGAAGCGAAGTGCAGAAGAAGAAGAAGAAGGTTGAAGAGAAAAAAGAAAAGCTAGTGACAAATAAAAATATGTACGTATGTATTTATTTATGATATCAAAATGATTGTTCTTTTTTCAAACCATCAAGTACCTAGCGGTTGATCAAACTGCAAGCGTTCTAATTAATTCGCTGTCGCGACAAGTCGACATATTTCAGTTAGCAGGAAGTCCTTAATAAACACAACGCTCAGATAATTCCCCCTCCCCCCCCGCACTAGCAACATGCTAAATGCTAGCTGGTGTGGCGTCGATGACACGAGTGATAAAAACTTTAACTGTATAAATCCAATAAAATCGAGCGCATGGCGCACACACGCCGCATACGGTGCATGCTCGAGGAGAAACTCAACCAGCAGTGTACCAGCAGCCAGCAGCAAGTGTCTGTGTTCAATGCTCTGAATGCTCTGAATGGTTCGATGGTTGGGCGATGCTTGGTGCGTTGTTCAAATTCGAGTTTTTAAATCAAATCATCCGGTACATTGTGTGCGGCTGCTTGTGCGCAACAAGTGTTCGTCAACAAAAATGTTTATATTTTGGTAATTGTTTTGTTTAGGTCGCATTTCAACCCCAATCCCCAACATGCTAGGAATGCTGGATGCTTTCACAACTTTCAAAGTTAATTCAATGTTGTTAAGCTGCTTGTTAAACATGCATTATTGATGATGATGATGAGGGTGTTTTTCACTTATTTTTTAAGGATGTAGAAGAAACATTAGATTAAGGGCAAAGAATGCGCACTGTATCTTGAACTCTTTGCGACAATATGTTAACAGAATTTAACGCATTTACGTATTCCCCATCTAAAATTACGTACATACTATATATCCAATTGTTGCTGTCATCTCTCGGTTGCACATTTCAATTTAACGTCTGAGGGTATTATTTATACGCGTTACAAGATCTCGTAGTTATTGTCGAGCAACGTATAACGTTGCGAATCTGGTCGTTTATTCAATTCAGCTTAATTTGGTTTTCTTCAAGTCGTTATTTGTTGTACTTTAGAATCATGTTTGCGGGCAACACAATTCCATTCAACTTGCCAATTATGAGCTCATTATTAAATCAAAGCGAATTTATTTAGCTGTCTGTCCGTGCGTCGCGTTATCCGCGAGTATCATCTGCAGTTCATATGAATTAGGAAGCATTACAGATGAAGTGATAGCATCGAATAAGTAGTACATCGTTTTCACTACCTTCTGCCCTCTGAGATTTACCGGCAAATATGCTAGTGTAGTGTTGTGTTTTAGGGCAAGATTTTCAATAATGTAGCTATTGGCCGGCTTTAATAAAAGGAACAAAAAAGTAATTCATGCTTTTATAGTTAAAAATTAACGGCAGTAGTTTTTACTTAACATACAGTTAAAATCGCACAAAACTGAAAGGGTTTCAATATGAAATAAAGCATAATAAAATTTGTATGCATCTTTCAAACCGGTAACTTCTGCGGAATGTGCTAGTTGTAGCTTCAACATCTGAAGATTATGAGTAAAAGTTAGGAAAATCATGATTTGTATGTGTTTGCCGATAGTTTACAAAAATATATTTTCAAATTTTATATTTTATTCGATAGATTGGATATTTTAAAAAAATTTCGTAAAAATCAGACCAAAAACGAAAGTTTGGCAAACATTTAAGTAAATTTTCTCAAACAAACATGCTGTCTTTGGACCTCGTGACGTAATGTTGCTGTAGCGTTCAATGTGTTCAGGCTACTAAACTTGTACACGTTAGCTCATTTATTATTATTGTTGACGTAAGCTTTGTGTATTGTTTTTAAGGCTTCACAATATTTCACAATTCACAGATACTTTCTTAAGGGCTCCGGGAGTTTTTCGTAGAAAAAAAGACACCTTTTTAAAAAAACTTTTTTTTTAAGCTGCATTTTATTTGAGATCAAATTTTTTTTTTGCATTATTAAAGTATAACTATTCAAGATTTATCCCTGACACTTTGGTCCAAAAATATTAAGGTAGAAAAGTGAAATGCTGCAAATGATCTAAAATTTGCGTTGAGCAAGATACATATCTGGTGACTGATTCAGCTGAAAGACAAAAAAAAAAAAAAAGAAGAGTATGTCGGTTTAGTAAAGAGTGTTTGGGCATTTAATTCTGATAATTATAGCTTATATTTGCTCGTGAATACGATCAAACAGCGATGTTTGAGCTGTTATATCCAGTGATCTGCCAATACGGATTGAAAAAATAGTGGCTCTTTACTCATACTTTTATAATTCATACTCCAAATAGAACCTATAATACTACATATGGGCATTTCATAATGTCGAACATGACTGTCGCACACATTTAAAGTGAAAAAGGCAAAAGCAAAACATTTACATTTCCTTTTTAGTTTACATTAACCCGAATTACCCCAGCGGCTCCATATGGAGCCACAAAATATACTCGTGAAGTTTATTTAAGTTTTTATCTGGAGAATGTTATTTAACAGGACATTCAATAAGTCCGTAGGATAACTAAGAAAAAAACTCAAAATTTTGATAAAACTCGATTGTATTATTCAACATAGTTGCCTTCGAGAGCGATACAACGAGTATTGCGATTTTCCAGCTTTTCAATACCACTTTTATAGTACGATATCTCTTTCTTGTTAAAATAGGTCTCAGTTTCAGCGATTACTTTATCACTTGGACTTGGATTTCTTTTCAGCAAGCCTTCTCTTGAGATCTGAAAACAGGAAAAAGTCGCTGGAGGCTAAATCTGGAGAATACGGGGGGGTGGGTAAGCAATTCGAACCCCAATTCATTAAATTTTGCCATCGTTTTTATCGATTTGTGACACGGTGCATTGTCTTGGTGAAACAGCACTTTTTTCTTTTGCAAATGTGGCCGTTTCTTGGCGATTTCAGCCTTTCATCGATTTAAAAGTGCACAGTAATAGTCGCTGCTGATGGTGGTTCGTTTTTGGAGATGGTCGATGAATATTATTCCTTTCACATCCCAAAATAGAGACACCATCACCTTACAAGCCGACTGTTGGGTCTTTGCCCTCCTTGGATTCGGTTCGTCGACTGCTGTCCACTCAGCTGACTGTCTTTTGGATTCTGGCGTGTAATAGTGAAGCCATGTTGCATCCATTGTCACAAATCGACGATAGAATTCGATTTTATTGCGGTTTAACAGTGCCAAACACTCCTCTGAAGCATCAATTCGCTGTTGTGGTTTTGGTCGGCTGTGAGCTCACGCGGCACCCACTTTGTACATACCCAAATGTTCGTGTAAAATGATAAAAACACTACCATCTGATATCTTTTCAATGTCAGCTAGCTCGTGCACCTTCAATTGGCGATCGTTCATATCCAATTTGTGGATTTTTTTGATGTTTTGTGGAATAACAGTCGGATTTGGGCGTCCACTGCGCTCTGCATTATTTGTGCTGGTACGACCACGTTTAAATTCAGCAATCCACTTTTCTACCATTTGTCTCGATGGAGCAGAGTCCGGATAATGTTTATCAAGCCATTGTTTAGTTTCCACTGTATTTGTTTTTTTTATCAAAATGCAATGCTTTATCAAAACTCGAAATTCACTTTTTTCCATTTTTTTTTTTTTCAATAACAATAGTTGCACACAAAATGCTATAACTCACGAATCAATTGTCAGATTGTTGTCAAATTTGTATACTTATCGTTTGAAGGTTGGTACTAAATAAAAATCATATGGAAAACATCTTGTAACGCCATCTATGTGTCATCCTATGGAGTTTTTTAACGTACTGTTATATATTTATTAATTTATTTAATTCAGTCTACGGATTATAATCCGTAATCTTCCATTTCTTGCTTGCGTAACAACTGCAGACCACTAATATCATTATTATAAAAAATGGGATTAATTCTTTTCGAATATGTCACAACAGAACATTTTGAAAAATTTAAACTAAGATTGTTTAGAGTACACCAATCATGAAATCGCGTTAGGTTACTCTGAAGCTTAAGGCAATCAGACGATTGTGAGATTTTAAAGAATAGTTTAAAATCATCGGCGAACATTAAACATTTAGAAAATTTAAAGCATTTAGATAAATCATTTATGAAAATTAGAAAGAATAATGGTCCACAGTGAGTGCCTTGAGGAATTCCAGATAAGGCATCAATACGGACCTCAGAATTTGTTGTTCCTAATTTCACAACAATTTTCTGTTTGTTAAAAAACTTCTTAAGAATTTAAGCAAAATATTTGCCAGACCATATTTACTCCATTTCAGAAGTCAAATGTTAAGATCAACTTTATCGAAAGCTTTCGAAAAATCGGTATATATAACATCTAATTGCTCATGACGAAAATATTTTTGCAGCTTAAAAATAAAGAATTTATAGACTGCTAAAAACTTAGAATATAGTTAAATACGGTGCGGGGGTTATTTTAGATTCGACCTTGTACCTTCGGGATTTTTGACCTCTTGAGGGCGGACGGGATTTTATGCTTCAAAAAGGAATTTTCATACCTGCCAATATAAAAAAAAAATCTTAGTTTGGATATTAAAAAAAGGTTTATTCTAAGGATCTTTGTTTAATCTCAGATTACGTGGAAGTGAAGAAATGTTCACTAAAAGATTGTGAGTATGTATTTATCAATGATTTACCATTTATATTTAATGATCTTCATGCTTATAGTGTTTCGAGCTTGTGGAAAGAGGTGGCCTCCTTACTAGTTTTATAAAAAGTTGCCCAATGTATCTGAATCTGCAGAACTGCTTTAAGAAAAAATGTTTTTCTCCTTTCAAAATGGCGGTCATATTATATTGTCGATATATGCGTTTGTCGTAAATTATATTTCTCAGCTCTTATTATACTTAGAATAATGAATTAAGAACCATTATTATACCACCTTGTTCAAAAAAAAAGGTTCATTTATTGAAAAAAATTAAAGTACAAGTTTATTCATTAAAATCAATATTTCCGCCTTCAAAGTAGTCTCCGTCGGCTGCAACGCACTTATGCCAGCGCTTGATCCAGTCACGGAAACCTTTCTGGAACATGGTTTTTGGTATGGCCCTTAGGGCGTTCACCGATTTTTCCATGAACTCTTCTTTGCTGGTGAAACGCGTTCCTCGAAACGGTTCAGGAACTTGATCGAACAGGAAAAAATCACACAGAGCCAGGTCAGGTGAATTTGCCGGCTGCTGGGTGGTTATCGTGTTGTTTTTGGCCAAAAAATCACGAATAAGATGAGCATAGTGCCATGGTGCATTCGCAGCGACACGTCTCAAGCCCAATTCATTCTTCAAAATGTTCTCAACGGATCCAATTGAATTGCCGACGTCCTCTGCTATCTTTCAAATCGTCAATTTGCGATTTTTGACCAAAATTTCTTTAATTTTTTCAACGTTTTCGTCGTCTTCTACTTTGTCTTGGCCACTCATAAATCGGTTAAACCACTTGTTTGCCTTCTGATACGATAGAGCAGAGTCACCGTAACATTTCACCAACATTTTACGCATATCGGCGCAGTCGAAATTATTTTTTACACAAAATTTGATACAAACTCTCGTTGCTTAATTTTTTCTTCCATAGTAAAAATTGAAGACACGAAAAAAGTTGTTGTAAACAAAACACTGTCACTTTAGCAAATGTCAAGGAGAGACGCTGATATTTGGCAGCCTTGTCATAGACATATGTGGAAATCTACTAAAAAAAAATTTTCGAATCGGACAGTTAAGTACGGTTCACAGTGTGGTATTGGTACTGTACTGTTACGATCACCGGATTTCAAAATAGAAATAACATAGCAAATTTTCCAAGAGTCTAGAAAAATGCCTAATTTAATGCAGGGATTAAACAATAAAGTAATAAGCTTAATTATCACGTCAGCACAAAGTTTAAAATTGGGGGAAAACCACCACGTTCATACTTAAAGCTAGGTTTAAAGTTTGATATAGCAGAGAATACGTTACCTATTGAAACAATAATATTTTCTAAGAAATCAATGTTTCGGAGAATCAAAACTAGTGATTACATCAGAAGACAACAAATCATTATGAGATTCATAAACTGAAATGAAAAAACTTAGCAAAAAGATTAAAGGACTGAAGTGAATTATTTGTTTTAACGCCATTTAACTCCATGCTCGACGGAATTCCATTAATTTTGCGCTTTGAATTAATATATTGCCAAAAAGATGACGGGTTTGCTTTCAAATTTCTTTCTATCATAACTGAGGGGAAAAATGCTGTGATTCAAACAATTCATGGGTTGAAACAACAGATTTCACTGTTCGATCCCATCCAACAGACAAAACTGTCAAAATAGCAGTTGATCAACTGTTGATATTTTTTTTAAGAATTAACAGTTCCGTTACCAGTTTTTTTCGTTAGTATAACCCCAAATGAACTGTTAAATTAACAGATAAGCTGTTGCTTTAACTTTGATTTTTTTTCATCTATAATCTACTATATAAGCAAATTGAACTGTTGGCTCGCCAGCTTTTCACAGTTGGTTTAAGAATTTTTATTTGTCAAAGCAATGCTGTAGTTAAATTAATTACAAAAATTGTGAACTTTGCACATTTTCCGTAACGAACCACGTGAATGTATTACTCGTTGTGTTCGAAACGAATACAAATACGTATTCGATGAGTAATCAATGAGTAATCAATGAGTAATCAATGAGTACGAAGGTGTTCTCATTGAAACGAATCAAAAATTGTCAAACAAATTACGCAAAACATGCTCTTCGATAATGAAAAAGGGAGACAAAATGTTTTTTCTTTTCTACACATTTGTATGCTAAGCAAAACAATGGAAAAGAACAGCGCTTACAAAAAATTTAAAGGAATAAAGAAGAACCATCACTCGTCAAACTAAAAATATATTAACAGAAAAATTCGACAGTGGAAATTTCCTTAAAACGGTTTATTTAACGAAGAAAAATGTTAACTTGTACGGATATCTCTCAAATGAACTGTGTTTGATAATAACAGTGACTGACTGTTAATATCACAGTTAATATTTTTCTAAGTGTACAAATATACTGATTATATAAAAAATTGTGTAGGCAATCGTATTCGTTTCGTTTTCGAAAAAAGATTAATCTATCAGTATCAGATTTTATTTGTTTTTAATGCTTTCATTCGGATCATCAAATGAATCTAATACCGACCAATTAACTGCACTTAATACTTCGATTATTTGAATAAAATTTCCTTTCGAAAAATCAACTTCTTCAAGAACATCAGCAACGTTATTACTATCAAATGTGTAAAATTCGAATATTACAGTGAGCCAGGCCCGATTTACCTTAGGGAGGGTTTTGATAAAAATCTATAAGTAGATACCAGTAATAACTGAAATAAAGGATATGAAAATTTTTAAGCAAATCCGTTTTCTTTTAAGACTATGTGTGAATATGCCTGTTTTTAAATGAACATAAGAGAGATGAGAAGAGTTTATTTAATTTTTTTTTTTTTACAAATCAATTTTGAGTAATAATTTTTTGATTTTTGACTATGGTTTGTTGAAAAATGGTTCAAATTGAGAATTTTTAATTTCTTTTAAAATGTATTAATCCGAAAATTAGCACAAAAACTAAAAATAACTGTGACAAAATAGTACTGATTCAAAAACATTAGTGTGAACGGTAAAAATAGCTTAAATTTCTTTCACTTTATTAAAATCAAAATTAAAATCAGCTATGAAAAATGTAAACATTTTTTAATAAGTTCAGCTGGTGAAGCTGTATTCACAACTTTTATGGACATTTCACATAAGCGGGAGAAAAAAACAAAATTTATAGCGTTTTCTTTTCTCGAAAAAATGTTACACTTATTCTGCACTAAGCTAGGGCTGTCAAGATATTTTGTTCTTTTCTTAAAAGTAGGCTAAACCTTAATGGGGTATTGCGTTCTTTTGTGGAAATTGTTACACTCTGGCAGTGCAAAAGTGTTCCACTTACTACACTCTATAAAAGGACAGTGTGGCATGCCACCCTGTGAAACAGCTGATTTTAAAAGCAAGAAGTTTTTACAAATTTTAGACGCAGTAATTGTAATTTGTAAAACGCACGTAGGACGCAGTGGACTGTCTTTATTATTTGTTAACAGCATCAGCTGATATCCAGGGTAGCTATTGATATTCTTTTCTAGCACAATAAATGGCATTTTTTAGGGATGGGAGTAACACCATAAAAATATTACCATGCTTGAGGGTAACAGTTTTTTTTAGAAAAGAAAACGCTATTAGTCTATAGATTTGGTTTCTTTTTGGCTTTTATTGATCCCCAGCTTGTACACAACTATTTGTACCTGTGTGAACCCTAGTTCGAGTTACCGTTAAGAGCTAAAATATTACTGTTCTCGAAAACGAACTCCGCCAGGTTTCCGCCTGCCTGTCACAAGCCAAACCATACCGTAAAAGGTTACAGCCAACCAAGAGCTCGGGGTGGCGCCCATCTTGGTAGCAGGTCACTATGTATATCATTGTGAAAAAAGCCTGCGATGGAATAGCAATGGTCCATATACATAACTTGTTAGCACGGGGATAGTTTTTTTTTTTTTTTTTTATTTTATTCGCGAAGGGGGAACCTTCAAAAGGCGCCACCGTGCAGGTGGGAGTGTGCGATTCTTACGCACTAAACCTAACCTCCGCATTGAATCGTCGTCCCTGTATAAGCCCCGTGGGACCGCCGCAAAGCATGACTTCACGGAGCATGGGAACAGCACTAAGCTGGAAACTGATGGACTTGTGTCCGTATTCTAAAAGATTTGGTCATGGGCTTGTCTATAAACTGAACCTTATCTATTTCGCAAACGCTCAACTCTTCGCAGTTCGTCGATAATCAGTCGTGCTAGGGTGCTAACCACTGACCAGTTAGCTTCATTTCTCAGCCTCAAGTCTGGCATTTTGGAACTTGGGGTACTCGAAGAGGACATGGGCCGCGTCTTCTGGTATACTTCCCTCGCAATGGGTACAATAGGGATCTGCTACGTGCTTGTATTTGTGCAGATATGCCCTGAAGCAACCGTGCCCGCTTAAAATCTGCGTAATGTAGAAGTTCATGGAGCCGTGAGTTCTACCAAACCAAGCGGTAATGTTAGGGATGAGCTGATGAGTCCATCGACCCTTAACTGAGCTATCCCAGCGATCCTGCCACTTTAGCAGGCTTCTCTCCCGTGCGAGTCTTTTGCGAACTGTTGGGTTTTCGCTATTGGCTTCGAACAGCGTTTCCTCTACTAGAAGGTCGATAGGTATCGAGCTTGCAAGGACTAACGCACCAGCGTCCCATTAACATTGATGCTTGCAACTTCCATCTTTTTGCGGCTGCTTATGAGCACCGCTTCGGTTTTATGTTCGGCTAGACAAAGACCTACTGACATAAGCCAGTTATATATAATGCCGATCGCCACACTACTGAGTGCCTCGACTTCTTCAAGATGTTTTGCAGTGGCCACAACCGCTAGGTCGTCCGCAAAGCCGACGATCTTAACGCCTGTGGGAACTGCGAGTCTAAGGACGTCGTCATACATAACGTTCACCGGAGACGTTATACACCATTATCCCCTCGTCTGTTGCATAGCGTAGTATTCTACCATCGAAGTAGTTCGATAATATCTTAGAGAGGTAGCGTGGAATTTCAAATTTTGTGAGCGCTTTCATTATCGTATCCCAGTTTGCGGAATTAAAGGCATTTCGCACATCCAGCGTTGCCACCAGGCAATACTGCTTTGCCCCCTTCTTCCAGCTAGTGCCTTCGATAGCTTTACTTGCTATGCTTGTAACCAGTTTTATGGCATCGGACGTAGAGTGACTCTTTCGGAAACCAAACTGTTGGCTCGAGAGTCCTCCTCTGGATTGTATTGCTTCTTCGAGGCGGTTGTACAGCAATTTCTCGAAGATCTTGCCTATCGTGTCGAGCAAGCATATAAGTCGGTAGGCTGAGGGATCCTCCAGAGAGCCGCTACCTTTTGGTATTAGCACAAGCTTTTGCGTCTTCCATTGTGCGGGGAATATGCCCTCTGTGAGACAAGCGTTATACAGCTGTACGAAGGCTTGTGTTTGGGCTGCAATGGCCATTTTTAGCGCGCGGTTCGGGATTTTATCTGGCCCTGGGGCCTTCTCGCTATGAACAGCATTGGAGATTTTCATTACCTCTTCTGCGGTTACCATGGAAATGGCTTGCACGTCGCCATGATTAATGACGGGCTGCATCGGTAGTTGCTGAGGGAAGAGCACACTTACAATGCGGCTAAGTATGCGAGGGCACGTGGGTGGTGGTCGTCCGAATAACTTCATCTTTTTCATTACCACTCTATAGGCGGTACCCCATGGGGTTACGTCCGCTTCGTCGCATAACTGCAAGAAGCACTCGCGCTTCCTCGAACGAATCTTGTGTTTGAGCAGCTTCCTGCGCTCTCTATAGACCTCGCGCAGTTCTTCGAACCTGTCGGTCCCTCTGGCGCGGTAGTAACTTCTTCTGGCTTGGTGGCATTGGCTGCGTGCTTCGGCGATTTCGGCGGTCCACCAGTACACAGGCTCGTGGTGGTGCTTACTTGGCCTTCGCAACATCATCGCTGCGTCGCAAGACCTTTTCAGCTGCTCTGTTGCTTGCCTAGCCATATTCTGTGCTGAGCCAGTGAGGTGTATGTCAGCCATCATTGCTGTGAGGATACCTTCATCAAGCGTTTCGACCTTGTATGATGGCTCGCTATGGGGGCCTCTGCTCCGCCGGTTGGTTTGCCTTTCCAACGTGTACACGATTGCTTGGTGATCGCTATGCGTGTAGACGTCGCTTACTTGCCACTGTACTTGCGTGCTCAGGTCACAACTGGCAAATGTCAGGTCAATTACTGAGCTGCCATTCGCGTTGGAGAATGTACACTGCGTTCCCGTGTTTAAAAGCACAACCTCTAACGAAGCAAAAGCCTCCAGAATAATGAGCCCTCTTTGATTCGTTCTCTGGCTTCCCCAGTCTACGGCCCACGCGTTGAAGTCACCAGCAATAACAACTGGACTGATTCCTCTAACATCGTCAACTATTGCGTCGACAGTAACAGCAAACTCTTCTATGGATAGACTTGGTGCAAGGTAGCACCTTACAATATGTGTGCCCATAACTTCTACACGAACAAAACCGTTTGCACGTGTATGCTGCCTCATTAGGGAAGGATGTCTTCCGCAGGACCATATGGCGGCTCTTCCAGAAATGTCTGATGCCCAGACTCCTGGTGCTTTCGCGTTGTAAGGCTCACTCAAGATAGCTACATCAGTGCTTAGATCTCGAACGGTTTGCGCTAAAAGATCTTGCGCTGCGCGACAGTTGCTGAGATTCAACTGTAAGAACCTCATCATTTCCTAGGTTTGCTAGCTCCTGAAAAGGACGAACATTTCCAGCTTCCGGCACGGTGATTTGTTTCCGAGCATTTCCTTTCTAAGCACAAGAAACAGCTTGCTTCTGCAGCACGGGGATAGTCAAACGCGTCGAATGAGGTGACCTTATCTATCCATGTCATTGAGACGTGGTCTATATGGCCAATGTGCGGAAAAAATGGTGTCTTAGGGCACAAGGATATGTGGAGACCTCGTGAGGCTGGGCACGGGTCAAAAATCCTAGGCACTTCGTTTAAAGTATGTTAATGGATCCATGCCTTAAATTGAAGTGTCAGTCATTTATAAAATAGTGCTATGTGCACAGTCAAAAACAAAAATTCTAATGAATTTTTTGTCTCTTTGCTGGGATGTTGTAGAACCCCATTTCGACGGGACCGAGTTGCCCAGGTGACTATCATGGGTTGGCCCTTCGGGGAGACTCGTGCTGGCTGTGGTTTGTGCACATCGCTTGCACAGGTCTAGATTGACCGGCGGGGTCGCGCAGTAGTACGACCAGGCTGGCATACCTGCTTAGTATGCAAGAGATTGGATAGGTCTCGTCTTGACCAGTAGATGGTAATGAAGGTACGCCATCTACCGGTAGCCAAACTGGTACTATTTAGGGCAGTATGGAATTCTTATTGCATACTGCTTTTACAGAATAGGGCACAGGGTAATGCTTTTGTGTTTATGAAAGTGACGTCTAGTACGTGGTGGCTTTTCTAGTGTCACTTGTATAATACAGGTCTGTGAAGAGTATTTCAGGTGCACAACCTTTTTGGATGTGCATTTTTTAATACTATATGTTCATTCATGAACTATAACTCCAATGTCTGTGGACCCAGAGGAATTGCGCCTTAATTGGCAGGGGTCCTCTATAAACACAAAAAGGATTTCTGTTCTCGAAAACGATTTCGACAATTTAAATAATATTCAAAAGAAAATATTTTAAGAACTTTAAAAATGTAACAGTTTCATTTTCTCATGATTCAATTCCAATAACAATTACTATATATATTTTTTTTTTTTATAAAAATTTTTGAGCAGAAGAATCGACTCCGATAAAAGCCATATTTAAATTTCAGACTATTTTTCAAAAACCGTAATTCGAAAACTGGCTTTTCACAGCACCAGTATCATATACCCAATTTATTATATAAGATATCACATGAAAATAAGTTCATGTTAGTATTAAAATAATTACTCAGTTAGATAAATTTTTTATAAAAGGAATGAAACAGTAACTTTTTTTGGATATTTAAGAACTTAATCGATCGTGGACTTATGTTTAAATTATTTGCAAATTAAAAAAACTAAAAACAAAATTTTTTGAACTTCCAAATTGTTTTTTAATTTAAACAATAACAATGTTTAAAAATAATTTTAAAAATGCTGAAGCTTAAAAAACTGTAGTTGTTATTTTTTTATGAAATTTTTATAACATGATTAAAAAATCATCAAATCACTAAAGAATTGGACTGTATAAAATGTTTTACAAAAATTTTTTGTATTGAGAATTTTTTTTTTGAAAAAAAGCATATTTAGAGTTAAGGTGATTTTCCCAAACCTGAAATTTGGAAAAGACTTCTCACAGTGCTAAATTTTTGTGCTAAGTTGGAAATTTTAGATGTCTTATATACCAAGAAAACAACATAATAAAATAGTCAAACTTTTAAGTCATTTGCTTTACGTGGAATACCCCATACTGTGTTAAATTTCGTGGTTCATGTATTTTTTACACTTTTAAAAATGAAAAAAAAACCCATTCAAATGAATGCTTTTTCAAAAGTTTTGGGTCCAATAAGCTTACCCAGCAAACCATAGTTGACGACTTTCGAAGTCGTGTCAACCGCTTCATACGATATTCTTTAATAAATAACTTAATAATAGCAATAAATAAATAATAGCATTTCCTAAACAGTTCAAATTTTATATAAAGCTCGAAAAAAAATATAGAATTTATCTTAATCACATTTTAAATAGCAACTTTCTAATCCGGATTTAAGATCATCTTTGCTAACCAATGATAGATGTTATCTTTCTTTATTTTCACCTTAATTTGGCAAAAGTTTATGATTACAAAACAATTATTTCAGCACTACTGCTGCTTTCTTGATAATACATCCATCCCAGCTTACAAAATTTAAAAAACTCACCTGACTTGCTGTCTGACATGGCAGCCATTGTTGTTGGCCCGTGTTGCGGCGCTTTTTTCGAATTACTACGCAGCGTAATTGTGGCATAACAGCAGTAAGTGTGACAGCAGGTCGTACCGCATTCGTTCGCTCATCTGTCCGTCCGTCATTTACATGACGGCAGCGTTGTCAGGAGGCAACATTTGGAAACTATTTACCATAACAAAGCACAACGCAGCACCTTCAGTGTCAAAAGAAACCGCGGCACAGCAAACCACGGATCCGATTTGGATCAGGTGCTAATGGTATGCATTTGTTCAGGCGCACACATACACATGCACACAATCATACATCGACCGCCCCAACTACAACAATGAAAACCAACTTATGAGGAACGCAATTATCGTCATTAGAGTTCACCTTTGTTGCTGTTATTGTAGTATGGCGATCTTTTAGTTGCGGCTTGTTGAATATCGATGCACGCTATAATTTCAAAAAAATGTTGTTTTTCATGCTTTTGAATGGTTTGTGTACCAAACCATTGTTTACAAATTCATCAATTGTTTATGCTTCTCATAGTTGTACTTTGGTATTCTTTTTCTTCTCGGCTTGCCATGAACAATAAAAGTCATGCTTAAGAAATGATTATGTTTCACTTTTCAAGAGTTTAGCCAACAACTGCAACATTTAATTACGAAGCCGCCGTTTGCGCGCCATTCAATTGCCGCCTGAGTTCAAGTTGATGTTGTTGGTTGTTGTGCTTGTTTTTATTGTTGGTAAAACTTAAGCACAAGCTGTGCTAAGCGTACTAATTCCACGTGTTAGCGCTTTTGCGAAGAAGCGTTTTATCAACTGACCACAGTTGACAGCTAACAATTAAGTGGCATTCGTTCGAAAATAGTATCTTTCACTTATTTTCTAATGCCGTGGTTATGCTAGCCAAACATGATTGCCGAACATTTGGTGTTCATTTTCGTTTATTTATTCTCTTCGCTGAAATGTTTGTTTGGTGGTTATGCTTCTGTTTGCTGCACAGTTGCATTAATGTTATAATATTCCAAAATACAAATTAAACAACCCTAATTTTTATGTATACACTTTTTAATACACTTTTTTTACACTTCGGTCAAACTGCGACTCCAAGTAAATACCATTCCTACATAAAATATATGATATTATATACAACACAACAATAAGAATTGATGAAAATTAATCTGCAATTTAAGACTATTTTTTGTAGTAAACTTGTGAAGGCACAAAATTGTTAGTGTTTATTTGGAGCGACAATAAATACTGAAAAATTTTGCTCAACACATGTTGTTCGACTTTTTCTCAATGTCTGTTCTTTGTTTTTAAGGTTGCTTGTTATTTAAAATAAGTTGCTTTATAACTTATTTAAATGTTTACTACTTTTTGCTACTGCAGGCAACACCGGAAAGTTCGGCATGTTTGCTGTTCCAATCAATGTTCATTAATATAGGTTCAGTCACTTAAGAGAAAAGCACTCTTTTTCTGCCTTTGCTCGAACTGTCAAAGTAGCTGTTAGTTAAAAATTGTCCAGATTCAGGTTTTTTTTCTTGATTTCCTTTTATCCATTCTGACAGTTCGACCGAGTTTCTTTCAAGTGACTTAACCTGTATTAATAAACCTTCTGAGAGCGAGAGAATGAATTTGAGAAGAAGTTCATTTCTCACTTTACACGAGAAACAATCACAACAAAAAATGTTCGGCAATCATGTTTGGCTAGCATAACCACGGCATAAGGAGTATTCACCGGGTTTTTTTGGAAAAATAAAAGCAGTTTGTATTTCATATAAAATATTATTGGATGATTTTGACAGTATGTTGAATCGTTGTTCTTAACTTTATGTTGAAAATCAAAAAATATTTGTTTTCTTGTTTTAGAATTTTTGTACATACGATACGATTTAATACACAAAATTTTAAAACTTTAAAAGCCTTTTTCTCAAAATATAATTTTTCAAAACTGTTCTTGCTATTCAGAAGAAATGACTCAACATGTTTAGGCTATTCACAGTTTAATTACGCAGGCCTGTTTAATTTACGATTTGTTATTTTTACGCCAACTTACGTAAGCGTATTTTTCTTTGCTGTTGTTTTGCATGCAAACGCAAATACGCAAACACGCGTAAATGAAAGTAGCCCTTGGACGTGTTTTTTGTGTCTCGTATTTTTATGCCCTATCTACAGCATATATAACAGCGTTGCAAATCATTGAATACGGCAAACACATACTGAGGTGCTCACAGTTTCAAAAATAACAAATGCTATAAATACGCTTTGTTAATATACGTTTAAACTGTGAATAGCCTAATTGACTTAAATTTTTCGGCAATTTCTCTAATACTACGTTCACACTGAGAGCTAAATGCGCATTGAACATATAGTTCAATTCGAGTTAAAAAAATCGACAGTTAATTGTGTACCTTTGAACAAAACCTTAAAAAATTATAATATTGAATTATAACATTGAAATTGAATTAAGAAATCAGGGTAAATATTAATCGGTAAAATATATTTACTGTTATTTGTTTTCATTTAGCTAGTTCGTATAGCAAGAATTGAAACCAGGTATATAAAGGAAGATCTAAGTTATGGTGAAGTTTTGTGGAAGTAACAGGTCAATCAATTAGTCCGAAGGATAAGTAAGAAAATAGCAAAATTTTGATAAAACTCGATTATATTATTCAACATAGTTGCCTTCGAGAGCGATACAACGAGTATAGCGATTTTTCAACTTTTCGATACCACTTTTATAGTACGATTTCTCTTTCTCATCAAAAAAGGCCTCCGTTTCAGCGATTTCTTCATCATTGAACTTGAATTTCTTTCCAGCAAGCATTCTCTTGAGATCTGAAAACAGGAAAAAGCCGCTGGGGGCAACATCTTGAGAATACGATGGGAAGGTAAGCTATTCGAAGCCCAATTCATTCAATTTTGCCATCGTTTTCATCGATTTGTGACACGGTGCGTTATCTTGGTGAAACAACACTTTTTTCTTTTGCAAATGTGGCCGTTTCTTGGCGATTTCAGCCTTCAATCGATTCAAAAGTGCACAGCTATAGTCGCTGTTGATGGTGGTTCCTTTTTGGAGATAGTCGATGAATATTATTCCTTTCGCATCCCAAAATACAGACGCCATCACCTTACAAGCCGACTGTTGGGTCTTTGCTCGCTTTGGATTCGGTTCGTCGATTGCTGTCCATTCAGCTGACTGTCTTTTGAATTCTGGTGTGTAATAGTGAAGCCATGTTTCATCCATTGTCACATATCGACGATAGAATTTGATTTTATTGCGGCTTAACAGTGCCAAACACTCCTCTGATTCGTTGTTGTTTTTGGTCGACTGTGAGC
The DNA here is from genome assembly GCA_914767935.1 of Coremacera marginata. Taxonomy (NCBI): domain Eukaryota; kingdom Metazoa; phylum Arthropoda; class Insecta; order Diptera; family Sciomyzidae; genus Coremacera; species Coremacera marginata. The sequence goes on from OU612045.1 coordinate 8,098,978, forward strand.
GCACGCCACACCCACTTTGCACAGAGCTTACGCATACCCAAATGTTCGTATAAAATGGTAAAAACACTACCATCTGATATCTTTACAATGTCAGCTAGCTCGTCCACTTTCAATTTTTTGCACAGTTCATATTCAATTTGTGAATATTTTTGATGTTTTGTGGAATAACAGTCTGATTTTGGGCGTTCACTGCGCCCTGCATCATTTGTGCTGGTACTACCAAGTTTAAATTCAGCAATCCACTTTGCTACCATTTGTTTCGATGGAGCAGAGTCCGGATAATGTTTATCAAGCCATTGTTTGGTTTCCACCGGGTTTTTTTTTATCAAAAAGCAATTTTTTTTTTTCAATAACAATAGTTGCACACAAAATGCTATAACTCACGAATCAATTGTCAGATTGTTGTCAAATTTTTATACGTATCGTTTGAAGGTTGGTACTAAATAAAATTCATATGGAAAAATCTAGTAACGCCATCTATGTGTCATCCTATGGACTTTTTGAACGTACTTTTACTTAAATTTTTCCAATTGATTCTAAAGAAAAATAAAAGAAAAGGCCGTGAACTAAACTAAATATTGATAGGGTGAGGTGGGTTAATGTCTACCATGGGGTGATGTGTAACACGGCGATTTTTCGTACAAAATGTTGACATATGAGTGAATGAACAATTGTGATATACTTCTTTTGACAGCATCTAGTTTTTCATGAGTGTTGAAAGTAGGCAGAAATACATTTCATCAGAGTTCTTAAAAAGCGTGAAAAATTTTTGTTAAAAAGTTTTTTAAATCTACAAAAAATTGCGTTTCGAATAAAATTTTCTTCAGATTTTAAAAGTGAATAGATGTAAAATGTGGTATTGGTAAATATCTTTAAATATAACAAAAGTTTTTTGCATTTTTTCACATTGTAGTAAAATCATTGTGAACAAAGTGACTTACATTGGGGTGATGTGTAACACTCACGGTGTGGTGATGTGTAACATATGTAACACATTATAAATGCCATTAACCTTCCTTTACTAAAATGCGGTCTCACAGACCGAACACATAGAGCCCGAACAGAACCAAAGCGGGCGGCTGATGACGGGCCTCTCTCGGCGAAATCCGCTGAAAACCCATCCAGAATAGCAGCTGTTGTCGGATGGCGGCTCAGCGTTGCTTTTCAGTGTGAATGCTTAATTTTGGAGAAAATTATTTCATATTTCATATTTCATATAAAACGAAACATGAGAAAAACTAAGAAAATAACACTGAACACAGCTAATTCTTAGCAAAATATGGCATCACTTACACCACTCAGAGAGAGGTCCGCCAGCCGTCGGAGAAAAAATAAAATTTTTATAAGAATAAGATTTAATTTTTGGCGGCTGCATACATTTTCATGTATTTTGGTTCTGCCCCCCAACAACTGCCCCCCGATTTGGTTCTGTTCGGACTCATACTTAAAACTTTCTGTACGCCAGAGTTGAGTTTTTTGAGCTTTCGCTCTTTGTGCACCTCTCCGTTGATCAGTGCTCTTGTTGATGGAGGTGTGAACAAAAAGTGTGTTTAATATGAAGAAATTAACATTATTTTTACTGCGGTCTAAGAGATCAATGTTGGCAAAATGGGCAATATACTTCATCGATGAATTGCAATACACTTGTTGGCAGTAATGTACACATGTTCGTATAAACTTTCAACTTACTTTTAGAAGACAATGGCCGCTTTGTAGGCAGACGGGCTACATTTTCGATTACAATATATACCAACGAGTAGTCAAGCACAGAAACTACATTGCAAGCAAATTTACGATGTACTCCAATATTTCATATATGAAAGGCAGTATACTTGTATTATGTTATTCATATACATATGAATTTGTACGTGAAGTTGTGTATGGGAGAAGGAAGCTCGACTACTTATTTGCCTACTTTGTAATCGAAAATGTAGCCTGTGTGCTTGACTAGGAAGCTTGACAACTCGTTGGCATATTTTATAATTGAAAATGTAGCCCGTCTGCTAACAAAGCGGCCATTGTCTTCTTAAAGTAAGTTGAAAGTGGATACGAACATGTTACATTACCGCCTACGAGTATATTGTCTGACAAATAATCATTTTACAATTGAAATGTAATTTTGTTTGCAATTAATAAACCCATTCACATATTCTATTGAAGTTAATGATAAGTTTTTTCATTTTAACGTATGTATGTGTGCGTGTAAGGATCAGACAGATTACAAAATATTGCTATTATTTTAATAATTTTTTCATAATACTTTTGCTAAAAATGAAAAGTCAAAAAAAAAAAAAAAAAAATAGAAATTAAAGATCCTGGTCTTTAAACCAACATTATGTTGGTGCTACACATCACCCCACCGATTTGAAAAAATCCAAAAAAACCTTATTTGAAATTATTGTTCTTCATCCATTTCTCAAAATATTCAACAGCCACGAAAACACTCACTTCGAATTAGTACTTCTGTTAAAAAAAAATTAAACAAAAAACAAATAAAAAAAATAGATAAAAAAAAATAAAAACGTGTTGCACATCACCCCACTTCGGCATACTTTCACATTATTTGCATAGCTTCGACTACTTGTAAAAAGAACATTTTCTTTTTTTAGTAAGTTGGATCTATTTAGCATGCATATACGTCTAAGTTTAATAGATTTATAGGTTATATATTCAAACCAATTCGGAAAAAATGAGTACAGCCCAAATAAGTGTTTGTTTCACTCCTTCTGCCAAAGGTTGAATTTAATTCAAAGGTTGAATAATAAAAGGTTGAAAAATTTAATAAATGGTTGAGTTTAGTTAATGTTTGGTGAAATTTTTTTGAAGGGAGGTTTTAGGCAAGCAATTTTTTGAAAATCGAATTTTTTTTAATTGATTTGTGTTATACAACTATGTATTTAAGTATATGCAAAAAAATTTCAAATCAATGCCTCTTCTAATACAGTTTTTACAGCGCTTAAGACCCGGTGCGCCAGAGTACCAATCTATCAAACCGAAGAAGCTGTTAAAACGCGTGATGTTCGCTGTGTGTATGTATGTAAAAGTGTATGTGTAAGTATACTCTTTAGGAATACTTTAAATAATCACAATAGCGCTTTGTTCTCGTTTTAAATAGGGATTTTTTTTAACATTGGCATGTCATTGGGAAGAAGACCTTTATTCTTGCTACGAAAAGTGATTTAAAAAAGCGCTTTGCTCTCGCTACGAAAAGTGATTTAAAAAAGCGCTATGCTCTCGATACGAAAAATGATTTAAAAAAGCACTTTGCTCTAGCTTCGAAAAGTCATTTCACGAAGAGCTTAGTTCACGCTACGAAAAGTGATTCAAAAAAGCGCTTAGTTGTTGTTTCGAAAAGTGATACGGAACTCCACAGCCTTCTATCTACAAATATCATCAAAAGAACGATGCTTTCTATTAAATTCTTTTGGAATGAATGACTTGTACGACATGAATCTTTTATTTATTTCTAATTTTTTATCAGACGTCAAGTTACATACTCATATTTTTCCATTCAAAATCAAACCCAACATTTTTTCATTATACTCAAGTCAATGAGATGCATTGCATCTAGAGGGAACTGTGCAATCATTTGAATACCAATTTTTTCCAAAATATGGCATTGACAAAACGTTTGCAATGATATTTTTTATCTTTTCGTATTTGAAAGTCGGAATCTGTTCTTATAGGTCAGCCGATTACTTTTTTTTTCTAGCTTCATGGTAGCGTTTGGAGCATCCTGCAGAGGAAGTATGCCCAACAGTTCCCGTAACAAATGCTCTTGCAGGAGCATCACAAGCAAATTCACGCAATTTAATAAAAACCCTTCTAACGTTGACGATAACACCTCTTTCACTTATACTCTCCATCTCCAAAACAAAGTCCAGCAGAAAACCATTAATATCTTCAGGTTTCCTGTTGCCAAGATATGCTCCAATAAGAAAAGGGAACTTTTAAACCCACTCTTTGTAGAAAAATGCAGTACTCTACTACTATTAAATTGCAATACTAATTCCCGAATTTCTTTTTAAATGTCGATTTCTGACAAAAATTGTATTGTTCTTTCGCATTCTATATCTTCACTATTGGCACTTTGTATGGAATCCACACCGTCATGGCTGAAATCTGGTAAAACTTGTGGTGTTTCATTTTCTACAGCACTTTGCATATAACATAATCTGCCCTGCTATGTCCACTTCAATTTTCTGCTCAAAACTTCAATGGCGTTTTGAATAACCGCACCACTTCCCACTCATTTTATTATTTTTTAAAAATAAAAATATTACTTTAAAACAATTTTTAAACGTTTTTTCTTTTCAGTATTTTTCACTATTTTGCTGAAACACTTTCACGAATTAAACTCTCCGCACATACTAGTGATGAGTAATGACAAGTAGTGATGAGAAAAATATATATATCGTACTAGTACGACAGCAACGACAAGATTTACGAACTACGAACAGTCAAATAAGGGAAAATCGTGAAAGCAAAGCGATTTTTTAAAGCTCAATGCGTAGCGAGAGCAAAGCACTTCTCAAAAGCACTATTCATAGGCAGAGTGAAGCCCTTTTTACTTGCTTTTTAATAAAGCACTTTGAGATTTCCGATAGGGTATATACTATTAAAACTGTACCTTGAAATTTAAAAAGATTAAATTTAAAAAGATATTTAATTGTTACAGTTTTGTTTCGGATTTTGACCGCTTTGATGCTTTTACAGAAATGCGTTTTTCTCGAAACATACTCGTACTTTTTCAAAACGGACCACACTACTGCAAACAAAGTAAACGATCGATTTTAATTTGTTGTTTTTTTTTAGTTTGTTTGTTATATAATTCTACACATCTTTTACTAAAATAAGCGTCTTTGAAAAATTTGTCTAGTTTTGACACGCAACAAATATGGTCAAAAAGAACGTCAATTTTTTGAATTTTTTTTATACGCTTCATAATTTTCTAAATTTTCAATATTTTCATTTTATTTTGGTAAAACATGTGCATTCAGGGACATACCTTCGAATGCATTTTTTTTCAGACGATCTGGAGCCGCACTATGATGTCGCCCAATTTTTACGATTTTTAATGGACACCAACTTCAGCGCCAACTTTATTCATGAAAAAATAATTTGATAAAAAAAAAAAAAAAAAACCGTTTGACTTATGTTATACTGATGATGTAAAATTAACGTGCAAATAGAATTTTTTGTATATAAGGTATGTTTCATATATGTAACGCCACTTCGAAATTTTAAATATTTTTGAGCTTAAACAAAAGAGAATGTTTTGCGAATTTGGTCATATACGCACAACAACAATAGTGAGCAAGAGCGAAGTCTATTTATACTTTTAATGCTGTTTCATATTTATAACACCACTTGCACTGATTCCTTCTGCTGCGTTTGAAGTGTAGAGATTAAGAAAATTGTGTAGTTAGTTTTCTAGACCTTAACAATAGAAAAAAATTTAGACCGCAATCCCTCGTGCAACCCAACATACTTGCGAAAAAATGGGAAAAATAAAAATTCTTAAAGAAGAAGGCTATGGAATTCAGGAAATCGGGCGTAGGAAATCGCAGCCATAGAGTGATTCAACATTTTTTTAACAAACCTCAAAATAACGGCAAAACAAAGTGTTCGGGCAAAAAAAAATTCCTCTTACCGCGAGCAGCGGAAAATAATCCGAGCTGCGAGCAACACTACACACAGTTTAAAAGATTTGCGGAATTTTGTTGCTGAAAAAGTTTCCCGAACACCGGTAAGGAGAGTGCTACATCAGTGTAAACATATTCGTAGTGAACTTATGAAGTGTGTTTCTGCTCTTGCTAGCAAACATAAGAGAACGAGCTTGAAATTTGCAAAAAGGAAAATAGGAACAAATTGACTACCAGTCAGCTTTTCAATAATGTTTTAAAAAAGGGTCCCACGTTGAAGTTTAATTTTGACATGTCAATGGAATCTTGATGGCCAGGATGGATTTTGACATTATTAATACGACATACGCCGCGAACCACTTCCGTTTTCAAAAAGAAGTTTTGGTAGAGAGAAAGTGATGGTGTGGGGTGGTTTTCTGAAATTGAAAGTTCAAGCATGAAGAGCGCTGACCACACTCGTGTGCTGGAGAGCAGTTTGACTCCACTTTTGGAAAAAAACGGCAGACACAACTAGTTTTCCAGCAAGATAATGCGGCAATCTACGTAAATCGAGATGGTTTCAGGCCAATAACATTGATTTATTGGTTTATTGGAGTAGCCGGTGTACTCTTCAGATTTTAATCCCATCGAGAATTTATGGGGAGTACTTGTACGCCAGGTGTATAAAAATAACAGGCAATTTGGCAACGTGAAAGAACGGAAATCAGTAATTTTCGAAGAATAGAGTAAAATTGATTTAAACACATTAAAAAAATGAATTGCAAGTTTCCAATATTATTGGAGTCAATGGAACAGTAATTTACAATAATATATTTTTTTTTTTATAAATTCAATAAAAATAGTTTTTATTAAAAATTTTGAAAAAGCGTTATAATTATGAGACAGCATCAAAAGTGATATTAAGCAATAAACAATGTACCGTTATTAGAAGAGTTCACTTTTGCTCACTATTGTTGTTGTGCATAGATGACCAAATTCGCAAAACATCATCTATTGTTTAAACTGGCCGTTACAAAAATATTTCAAATTTCGCAGTGGCAATTATAAGGTATGTTTCATAAATATAATATAACTTTTTTAGAAAACAACTCCTTAAATTTGCCTTAATTTTAACAGCTTTTGTCTTAAATCTCCCTTAACTGAGAAAAGTTGAATTAAAAGTGAAAAAACTTGAATTTGAAGTTAAAAACGTATGGTTAAAGTTTTTAATAAACATTTCACTCCCAAACAAATAAGTTGTTATAAAATCGTATTAATTTTAAAAATTTTTTAACAATATTGTTTAATTTTTTTAATTTTTCTGGTACTTAGAGGAGCATTCAACAGCATAATAATAATCAAATAACACAAAACTAAAATCCAAAAAATACTTCCGATTAATATCGAATGTATTTGTGCTGCACATAACTTGGTTAGTCTTACAAAGCAGATGCTTGCAAAATAGTCTTCATACGACAAAGTCAGCAAATTATGTTGAAGCACCAAAGTTAATCCTTAAACGAAGCTAAGGACTGTTATTTCAATTGCATGACATGAAATACGAACAATGGTGGTGCTGCTGTTATAGAGGAAAAACCAATGTAGTGCTTGCTGTTGTAATCTAAGCGCTCAATCAGAGCCGCAATCCGACCTAATTATGTGTAACTTTATGCCACAAGGAAACAACTTGTAGTCTAAATCTGCGGTTGCTGATGACCTTTCTGAAGAACTTATTGTAATTACATTGTTTATTTATCTATGATGTGCAAATTGAAGCTGAAGATGAGCCTCAGTTTATAGCTGACAGAAACTAATGTCATTTATCATAAGCAATGCATTTCAAGACGAAGCGTAACTTTTTTCTCTCTTAAATTTCGCTATACTTGACGATACATTTGCTAAAATATTCCCAACGAATCATTTTAGAATCATTTCCGGCTTAATCATGACCTGGAAAAATACATTCTAATCAAACACAATATATAATTTTCCCAGAACAACACTCAGAACTGAATAACGAATTTGATGGCTAACAGCGAACGCATGACCAGGACCACGCTCTTAAGCAAGCAACACCGCATTTATAGACAAAAGAAATCTGTGTGAAAATTAGGCCACAACGCACAATACAGAGAAATTTTCAATATCAAGTGTTGGGAAACTAGCAAACGGAGTCATCGATTCCGAGTGACTGACTGCCTTCTAATAAAGTCAAGTTGCCAATACAAACCAAATTCAGCGAGCGCATACAATGATCCACTCAAGATATAGCTGTTCGGCTTCGAGGGTGACTTTTACACTCATCCGTTTGCTCTGCCAAAACGAGGCAGTTAAGGAGCTTGTTGTTCCCAGCGCACTCTCAGGACGTACACGCAGCTCAAGGGTTAAGTAAGTACAAAGTCATCATCAATCGCCTGCGCGTTTAGATACTTCAGAGCTATATTCACAAGTGGCTCACATCAGCGGGATCAGGACAAAATAAAATCGCATCGTATTTGAAATTATATAATAATAATAATAATAACCGAGCAGACGTCTTGTGCAGTATTTCAGCACTGATTCCGAGATGGTACAACTTAAAAAAATATTCAAGAATTCCAAAGTCAAGGGAAGCTCAGACCTTGCAGCCCACACACAAGCAATCCAGCAAAAGAAGAAATAATAAATTAAAGCAGAACAGAAGCACAGATCATTGAATCGCTTTAGCAGTTGTTACTACAATTAAATAAAATCTTCGTCATCGTGAATTTAACTTCCCGTTTAGAGGGCTCTTCATTCAATTAAGCCAATGAGTGTGTGTCGGGAATTGACTTTATGCAAACCAGGGTCCACAATTTTCACATTTGCCGCAAAACTACCCCAACAAATGAGAGCGAACTTATGGGCAAAATATGAGCATTCAGTGCTTCATATTCAAGGCCTTAAAAGAACACCTTGTATTGTTAAGGAACAAACCATCTACATTAAAGGTCGGATTATTTAAGCTTTAAGCTTCAACAAAAATTTGTAACATGTCAACAGTCATGAACTCACGAACTATCGGAAATTAAAGACACTCTGATAAAATCAACTCGCGAGGGTAGCCCTTGTAAGCCCGCACCACATAAGATGAAGAGAAATTACGCCACATGAACCACGGGTCGTGAGTCAACCATCAGCGATCCAGTGTTGTGGCAATGCAAACGTGAATCTCGTTGCCTCTGTTAATGTCGTTGAGAGTTGGAGCAGGCAGCACATTGCTGTTGAGGGTCAAAATATGTATCACTTGACCCCCATTGAATTAATTAAGTAGTTTAAAGACAAATTATATTTGTTGCTGTATAAACTTGGTTGGTTTCCATTGCTTCATAAACTTGGAGCAGTTGATGCATGTGCGAGGGAGGGGGGGGATGTAAGCAAAGAGTGTACGCAACAAGGCGTTGTTTTGAATCATAACAGGCTCAAGCTTAGACCACGATGGAGAATCAACAAATTTAATTGATCCAAATGTGTTTGAGTCTGAGTTTTACTTGAAGTCGGCTTGATTCCGGCAGCAATTCACTTGGATTAAGAGCGCTTATTACGCTATCCAAACAAAGCGTTCAGTCCAGTTCAGTCCAATCGCCTCATCCCGGTCTGTGCTTTCTGCTTACTTTCGATGCTGTCAACAGAGATTTCGTGCATTGCCAGCTAAAGATGTGTTAATTAACGAGAATTAACTAATTGCTTGGAGCAAAATATTTTCGTAATTTGATCCCAAATTAATTTTCCATTCAACTGCGGTCGAACAACATGCAGACGCGTCAACATAATTTCGGCTGTTGTTGTTCCTGAATCTGTTGGATCTGTTTGTCGGATAAAATGAGGTGTGCCGACAATACTCTGGTTGCTTGATGCGAATCCACATGCTTTAAAAGGAATAAATAAATTAAACACTCTTCTCTTCAACCGACTGTAAGCAACCGAAACAGGGTGCTTGTGTACTTCAAACAAGGTTAGAATTTCTTTAATTTTTTTTTTTTTTTTTTAAACACAGCTAGAAATATGGAACAAGTCTAGTTTAATGAATCTGCTTAAATTTCAAAAAATTGTTTGGTACAAAGCATGGCAGAATTTTAATTGTATCATGTGCACAAGGTAGCATTTTTTTCGTAGATTATAATGGTATTGAAAAAAAAAGGCCACTATTCCCCCTGTGGTCCAAGCAACCCCTTGAAATTCAGCGGGTTCTTTTAAGTAGACTCAAGCCATTTCCTTGGATTGGCTGATGGTTTTTTTACGCAAATAATAATGCTTGATGAGCACATGAATGTTCACTTTTTTCCATTTTCGCCAAAATTCTTCTGCTGTCAATGGCTGCCAAACACAAACTAAGGGTCGCAGTGAGCTGAAATTTTGACAGTAGTCTACTAAGAGATAGTAGTTGACAGGATCAGTGTACAGGACTTAAAGTTACTCAGCTGGAAATTAAAAAAAATTCAATCAATTACACTAGGTGCCAAAATCCAAAAAAATTTCTGTGATCCACATGCCACTAATTTTTTCTTATGCACTTTGGCCTTCTAAACACAAATATCGCAATAAAAAAAGATCCTTGAAGATCCACTTCCTGCCTTCTCACTTAGATTTTATCCCCCCCAACCTTGGTGACTTCAGTGACGAACACGGTGCAAGTTTTCATCAACAAATGAAATCCATGGAGAGACGCTATTAGGGATCCTGGAATTCAAATATGATGGGTGATTATATTTGGTTTCTCATTAGAGAAACTGATTCTGTATTTAATGGAAAAAATTGGGAAAAAATCATTTTTAAAGTTTGCCATTGCCAAACAATTTAATTTTCTTATACTATTTCTGAACTTATTTTATCGCTTTCTAATTCAACATCGGTATCTTATTTCCTTTCCTATTTAAGTCAATATTTTTTTTTTTTTATATTCTTTTTATTCTGTACTTTTGAAGGATTTATGTAGATATTTAATATTTCGTTAAAAATAAAAGTTTTTAATTAAAAATTAATTTCAGATGTGTTTATATTAACCGGCAATAAGTGAAAAAATCATAAATAAGTAGAATTTCGGTACCTTCACTCAATGGTCGGTCTATAACTTCATTATTCTACCATGAATTTTCCTCAAAGGTAGTGTGTTTTTTTCTTCAAAGAACTATCTTTACGTAAAAAATGATAAGCTGAGTTTTTTTGAGATTTCGATTTTTTTTTTTTGCTTTTTGAAACATTATTCGACTTGATTTTTTTCAGAAAAAAAAAAATTCGCCGAATTTCTTCTAATTCCGTCAAATTTTCTGAGCCAAATGACAAAGTTTGTTCTAAACATTTGTAGGTGATTTAATTGTCTTGATTTAATTTTTTTTTTTGAAATTGGTTAATTCGTTTTCGAGATAGGTTGCTATTTATGACACTACATCCTGGAAAAAGGGAAATTTTTTTCAAAAAAACATATCTTAAAAACCTATCCATAGAAATGGATATTATTTATTGTGATATTCGTGTTTAGAAGGCCAAAGTCCATAAAAAAAAATTAGTGGCATGTGGATCACAAAATGGGTGGTGCCTAGAGTTATCAAACGGCCCTCGTACAACATATCATAAACTATCGAAAAATCGGAAAAAATCATAGAGTTCCTTGATCGAGTTTCATGAAAACCTCCCGAGTAGAAACTTTCCTAAAAGTAGAGTCAGAAAATGGTTAGGAAATTGTTATTTTGATAGGCAACTGATGGCCACCTCTCAATGGAGAGAGGGCAATTCAGGACACTCTAGCATTAGGAAGTTCCTTCCTCCGATACCCAATTCCGTAGACTACATCACACAAAAACTTTTCTTTGACAGGAAATTTGATGTATCCATCCCCTCCCGCGATGAGTGGGCGGTTGGAAACCTTCCACCAAACAATGTCATCAGAATCTACACAGATGGATCAAAACTAGATGGCAGGGTGGGAGGAGGAGTCTACTCTGATACATTGAACATTAATCTAGCCTTCAGGCTCCCCGACCATTGCAGTGTCTTCCAAGCGGAAGTAGTCGCAATACATGAAGCAGTAACTTGGCTTCAGATGAATGCAATATCAAGCCGCCTTGAAAGCCCTAGAATCTGTTGAAACAACATCTAAAACAGTATTTCGCTGCCGCAGATCCCTAAATGAGATGGCAGAGCTGCTCAAAATACACCTATGCTGGATTTCCGGACATAGAGACTTTCTAGGAAACTGCAAAGCAGATGAACTCGCTCGCACCGGAACAACCAAACAACTCTCGATGAGAGAAGAAAGTATTGGTATATCCCTCACCACATGTAAACACAAATAAGCTATCCCTAAACAAAGCCAACGATAGATGGTCAACGGGTAGCACTTGTCATACAGCGCGTCAGGTTTGGCCAAAAAGCACCCTAAAACGCTCAAAAGAACTGATCGCTCTGAGAAGGGATCAGATCAGTACTACGATAGGTGTCTTAACAGGACACTGCTTAATAGGTAACCATGCACGAAGATTGAACATCCTCCACAACGACTTCTGTAGAAGCTGCAGAAATGAGGAGGAGGAGGAATCTACAAAACATCTTCTCTGTACTTTCCCAGCGCTAGCTAAAAATCGCCACCTTCACTTAGGTAAATGGTTCTATAGAGAACTCGATGATCTCTCAGAAACTTCGGTCTACCGAATCCTTGGCCTTGTCAACAGCTCAAACTGGTTTAAATAGAGAGGGAAATTAACCAATGGTATCACAATGGGCCTTATTGGGCTAAGTGTGTCTCAGGGGAGACAGCCGCTTCAACCTAACCTAACCTAGACAACTGATTTGAAACGTGACGCACTTTTTGATAACCATCCTGATCAGGTCATCTGATCCTGGTAAAAACCGGATCAGAATTTGATAAGGACTTCTTCAGCAAGAAGGGCCCCAGGAAAACCTTAATCCACCTGATTATATTTTGATAAGGTTTCCTTAAAAGGCCTATCTATATCATATCAGATTCATATCAGTACATAAATAAGGTTTTGCTTAACTGATTTCCACTCAGGTTCATGCTATGGTTCTCTAACAGGTTTTAAGGCACTTTATCCTGAATATCTTATGGCCGTATTTTGTAAAACTCAAGCGATCAAAACCCACTTGGGGTTTTTTTGTGTGGCAATTCCTTTTTTCATATGAAGTAAAACAAACTCTCTTGCTCTCACTGAAATTTGCTACTGAAATTTATTGCCAGACAAAGAAACCCCAAGTGACGTGATCGCTTGCGTTTTACAAAATACGACCATAAATGTTTTTTTTTAATATCGCTTTTTCAATTATCACATCCTTCCAAAGGGTACCTATTTTTCCTTCTACATAAGTGACGTTAAATCTTGTTAAACTTTTTCTGAAGTCCATCTCCTACTTTGCAGAGACAGATTTCTCAGAGAAAAGATGAAAAATCACTAAAAAATAAAGAAAATGGTGTCACAATTGCAAATTCCATGTGATATTTGTGAAGTATCATCCTTAACAAAAACGCATGAACATTTTCAGACTGATGTGCAAGGTTGCCAGTCAAAATTCGGAACAATTCCCAAGGAAATTACCTTTTTCCCACAGTACCATAAATCAAATTCCACGATCAAAATAAAAAAATTCCCACCGCAATTAAAAAATACCACAAAAAATCCCACGATCATTAAAAATTACCACAAAAATACCGTGCTTTTTAAAAATACCACCAAAAAATCCCTTACGCATTAAAAAATACCACAATAAATCAAAATTTTCGGAAAATCTGGAGATGTTTTTACTTTAACCCTTTACAACTAAACAACCGAATATACACGGTGTTCCGCAATAGAGTGCAACTATTTACGGAGCTGAAAGGATATGTCGAGCTGAGCAAAAAATCGTATGGGGGGGGGGGGGTCTATTTTCACATTCTTAGGAGCTACAGAGATAATTAATATTTCACAACTTTGATTCACGTTATTGTTTCTAGCAGATAAACTAACTCACACAATAGTTTGATAGCTCATTGGAAAGTCAATAAAATCGCCTTTCTAACGGTATACCAACAAACCCCACCGACTTAACCGTTACCGAACTGTGCTCGTGTAAAGATGAAACCAATCGGTTGAAACTACTAAATTTCAACATTGAGTGGACATTTCTCAGAATTTCGCGTAATAAATGAAATTTTTTTTTAGGATCAAGTTTGTAATTTATTCAATTTTCATTTCAATGCCACTTAATATATAAACATATCTCAAAAAATAAAAAAGTTGGCTGTACTAAAAAAATTATACTTATTAGAAAACAATGATATTATCTACTGCATAACTAATTGAATGTCATTATTTATAATTATTTTCTAATATGTATAATTTTTTTTGTACATGTTTTTGGTGTCATTGAAAAGAGAATTGAATAAATTACAAAATTGACCCCAAAAAAAAATTTCATTTTTTACGCGAAATTCTGAGAAATTTGCGCTCAAAGTTGAAATTTGGTATTTTCAACCGATTGATTTCATCTTCACACAAGCACAGTTCGGTAACAGTTGAGTCGGTGGGGTTTATTGGTATACCGTTAGAAAGGTGATTTTATTGTCTTTGCAATGAGTTATCAAAATAAGTTTTGTGTAAGTTAGTTTTCTTGCTAGAAACAATAACGTTAACCAAAGTCGTGAAGTATTAATTAACCCTGTAGCTTCTAAGAATGTGAAAATAGACCCCCCCCCCCCTTCCATACGATTTTTTGCTCAGTTCGACATAAACTTTCACCTCCGTTAATAGTTGCACTCAATTGCGGGACATCCTGTATAATAGTGGTATTCAATGAACGCCGTATTTATGATGTTCATAGCATAAGAGCGATAATTTACACAAACGTATTTTGCAACAACAAAAATGTAAGGAATTTTACAAAGGTTACTTACGACATAAAATCGTGGTGTAAACAGAGCGTTTAATGCATATAATGGCAATAATTTCATATGAAGTTTTTGCTTAAATTTGTAAAAATTATTGGGAAAAATAATTCCTAAATTCCCACGGCAATTAAAAAATACCACACTGAATTCCCACGGTAATTAAAAAATACCACGCCTAATTAAAAAATACCATGGGAATTCCCAAAAAAAAAAAATTCCGAAGGGCAATTAAAAATGACCACGAATGGGATTTTTCCCACATAACCGGCAATTTTGCTGATGTGTCATCCAGTTCTGTTTTGCCACCCATCGAATGCAAGCAATCTTTATGGCTATTGTAAACATCTTCACTTTCGTAAACCACTTGTGAATAGTTGCAATCGATGGTAAGGATGTTTTGACTGAGTAAAGTTTTTTCCACGCAAGAAAATTAAGACGCGAACTTAAATTTTTTCCATGTTTTTAAAAATATTCAAAATTGCTTGCTTTAGATGGGTGTCAAAACAGAACTGAATGAAAATTTTAATACGTTCTATATTATTCTATATATTTTATTCTATACTATTCTATACATCAATAATATTTTTCAAAAACTTTTCAACTCGTGCTATTTTACTGATTTATACCGTTTGAATTTGCTTAATACAAAACCTTCATGTGTTTTTCACACCCTGTAATTTTTGATGTCTTAGAAAATAATGTCTAATAAGGGCTTTCAACTTCATACAAGCACGCTTAACACTTTTTGGCTAACTTTTTTTATCAACAAAACATGGCAAAATGCATGTTTGCTTAGTCGCTTAGCTGTCTATTTGGATTTATTTAACTTCTTTGCGTCTTTTCTTTAAATATGTTTTTTTTTTTTTTTTATTTATTGAACTTAAGACAGACGCTGTTTATCGGCATCTAATATAAAATTCAGTGAATGCATACAATCTTAAACGTATGCGAATTAATACGAGATATAAACCAAAAGAAAAGAAAGAAAAAAACAACTTAACAATAGGAGGAACATTTTGATTACACTTATATATATATATGCATAATTATGTTGTTTCTTGAACTCATAGTTAGTCCAATTTTGGTTTTCCCTCCATGCACGTTTCTTTCCCCAAAATGGTCGATGATTGTTAACATCCAAGCGAATCCATAAATCACGAAAACACGTTTGAATATTTATGGGTTAAACATTGTGTTAACATAGTCTACAGAGCCGTAGGTAGCGACAGCCTGCTATTCCGCTACATTATCTACACTTTATTGCGAGATGTATTAATTTCATTTATTGTCATATTTGTTCTCATGACAGTATAAGGATACCGCCAAGCAGTGCTTCAACCCAGTCCCAAATCGCATTAAGACCTAACATTCAGAAGCATTGGCACAAATGACAAGGACACTCCCATATTTAACACATGGAAATGTTCGACAGTTGGACAATTGTTTGAGGCATCATGGGTTAGACAGAGGGGAGTCAAGGTGCTCTGCGGATGCAAGGGAACAAGAATAAATGAACAAACAAGCGCAATCACAGCCAGCCGCAGGGATTGAGCGCGGGTTAATGTAATATAGAATGCCAGTCCCAATTATGGGCAGCACCCTTTGTCAGGCATTTAGTGCCTGTCGTCGCAGCCATTATTTCGTGGACCGCATTTATTCGCATATGCTTGCACTCTTTCGCTCCCTCCCATTTGATGTGTCTTACTCACTCATGCACTGACGCTTTATTTATTTGTGTTTATAATACAAAATCAGTTACGCTTTTATAGTTTTGTGTTTTCACCCCATGGAATGTCGTACCACGGTGTTTACATTCATGGATTATTGTTGCCGTATGTCCTGGAGTCCTTGTTTTCGCATTTACAAGAACCGTACAACCATCACTCTAGTTGTGGATGCATCCAACCCTGGTGCATATGACAGCAACTACACGGATACGAATAAAAATAAGTAATAATTTTAAGGATTTGCACCCTAATTCCGGGTGATTTCGGCGGCAGCATGGCACATATAGCAACATCATGCAAGTAATTCACTTAATAGTTGTTGTGTAGCAGTAGTTGGTATTGTTGTTGCTGTTGTGATTTTGTTGATGTTTCATTGTTATTGTTGTGATTCATTTTCATGCAAGGCCGGAAGAACAGCGAAACTTTTGCCCTATCATTTGCAGGACTTCAGCCTACTAGATGTGACTTAATCTAACCAACAAATTTGGAACCGCATTCGACTGCGACGCAGCTTGGCGTTTGTGTGCTTGTGTTTGTGTGTGTGAGTCTTGTTGATTGAGCGCATTACACGGATAGATGTTTTACGCACTATTGACTTCCTCAGCGTGCAACGGGTGTGTTAATTTGTTTGCCTTTGGATCATACATTGAAATACATACATATGTAAAAACATTCATGGATCGGTATATTAAAACATTAAATTTTAATTGTTCAAATTTAACGAGGTGCGGCGTTGATGTGGTGCGCCGGCGCAGTATTGTTTGCGCATTTGATTAAAACTAAAAGTAGAGGCAGCAGTACCAGCATCAGCAGCTGAATGTGAAAGCGAACCCAGACGACAGCAGAGCTTGTTGTTCTTGGATCAAAATATTTATTGAAATAAAATACAGCGTCATAACAAGTTTTCATTAAACATTTGTAGCTCTCCGTAACAAATCCGTAATCAAAAGTAACGTACATTTAACATAATGTTTTGTTCGGGAACTTTGCGCCCTTAAGGACAAACTGTAATATTTACAATAAGCCAACACACAAAATTTACTAAATGTATTCGATAAGATTTACCGTAACAAACCTTAAAAATAAAAAAAAAGCCACAGTTCCGATAGTATCATTCATGATATAATTATACCAGGTAGCCTTGACAAGTGGCTATTTTCTCAGAGCGCCGACCAACAGTTGTCAAAATCAATACAAAGTTTAACATGTCATCTGTTTTGCTGCTATTTGCTTACTCTTTTTCGATGCGTTTTAGACAAATGATGCTCGGCAAAAGAACAGTCACATTCTACCTTGTAATTCTTATATCATGGTTTCGTAAATATGGACGTAGAATTTTTGCTTGATATAGAATGTGTAACACAATTGAGCAAATAAACAAGCAAAAACGCTGAAATGCATAGTGCTTGTTTTTATTTTAGAAATTCCATTTTTTGCTGTAGTTTTTGTTAAAAAAACTGTTTTTATTTATATTAATTTGTGAACAAAAATAAAAATTTATCTAACATTTATTATCAAAAATTCCATATATTTTAGTATAAAGCACTTGCTCAATTATGCTACAATGACCTAACTAACAACTTTGGGAAGTCTCCGCATTCTTTAGGGGCGAACTTCTTGGTATTGCGTGAAAAACTCGTCTTTGTTTGCTGGCAGATTCGGATTGCATAGACCCTCTTCTACAGTTAAAACCATAGGTTCTTAGTCGGATTGAGGTTGGAGCCACTCCATGGTATTGATATTATTGGTTTTTAAGAACACCTTGGTATCTTAAGCCATATATGTGGGATCGTTGGCATGCATCAAAGTATAATTTTTAGCATTTAATCTCAATTTTTCGAGAGAAGGTCAATATCCTTGCTCTAATATATTAATGTAGACATTAGCTGTCATTTTGCATTTAATCAAAATAAATTTTCCGACACCGTTTTTGGTAAAACAACCAAAAGTTGTCCTCCTTAAAATTTTACGGTAGGAATATCATAGCGATCAGTTACCCTCTGGATAGCTTTTTGCACACATACCGGACACCGTCTGATCCGCGCATGTTGATTTTATTTTCGTCAGTCCAAATGATGGAAGACTACTCCTTCAAAGACTAATTTGGATAAGCTTTTGCAAACGCTAGCCGCAATTTTCTGTGACATGCTGTAAATAGGGCTTTCTTCGCATTTTTCTTAGCTCTCGATTAACAGTCGTTGTTTAAACTTCTTGCCCCAAGTTGTTTTTGAGCTGCTTTTGAACATCAGTGCCCGATTTTGCTCTTCGGTCAAGGCCGTTTAGAATGCTTCGTCGACCAGCAAGCTGCTTGGGAGCCTCTATATCATTGTTGTTAGCAATGTTAATCGCATAGCCGTATGAAACACCCACAGATGACGCTACGAGACGATATGACAGGCCCTCATTTAGTTTTTGATCACCAAATTCTTTATTAATTGAGTAAACCTTCGCATTTCACCTAAAATTAATTACTTCCAGTATTGAGCCTATATTAAACATTATAAATTAATTTTATCTTACCAGCCTTGAGTAGTAAATATTTCCAAATCAACTGATCCAACACTGGTTGCTCGATCATTTTTAAAAAAATTGCTATTTTTATTAGAAGTTGTCCAATGAATTTGGATCTGAGAACTGCTTCAAAATGGCGTCCATATGTTTTTTCTTTGCTACCTATAGCGATGTGTGGCAGCCGTGGCTCAGTGGGCAGATCTATGTTGTGTTTAATGTAAACACCTGCCGTGTAGGCTTAAGTTTACATGTTTCATAACATTGGGACCGAGATATTGCCTCGGTCAACGCAATATAAGATTCAAAGGTACCAAATAATGAAGATTCTGAATGAAGAAAGGCAATAATGAAGATTCAAAGGTACCAAATTAGCTCCATGTTGTGGTGAAACTTCGCAACCCTTGATGGGGTGGAGGCCTATCTAAAACCTCTTCCATACTATGGGGTATGGCACCCGGTTTAAGAATGCAAACCTACACCGAGCTGGACAGCTCTGCCCGCGATATGGGTAGAAGACTCCCAGAAGGGCCATCCCACACAAGTCAGCCTGGCATAAGCCAGGGGCCACTGACTTCCCGTGGTACCAGCTTTAAAGTCCTTGGTCAGACCTCGTAGCTTACGGCCCAGCTACTACCAGTTTTAGTCCATCATAGCTCTGGACTGGTTACCAATTCGAAAAAGTAAAGCTCAAAGAGATGAGCTCCTCCCATAAACAAACACATTCACACCACACACCCCATATTCACACACCATTCATTTATGGACCACAAAGTCACATATACACACAAAAGCACCAACTCACGCAATACAACAATTCAACATGCCTGGAACGGCACCTGGGTAGAGTGCGCAGTTCATACACCAGAGAACCCTGGTTTAAATGCCACCTGACACAGAAAGTTTCTTCAATTGAATTAATTTTTCTGTTCGGCTGTCACCTCTCTGCAGACAATGGCAAACCTCAGAGAGTAAAAACTGTCATGAAAAGCTTCTTGTGAACATAAGCAATTCGGAGTCGGCATAAAACTTGAAGGTCCAGTTCTCGATGATTTGTAGTCAAACATTTCACAACACGCACAACACAATTGATCATAAGAAGCTCGGTCAAAGTCCTTTCAAGGGCTGGAAGGGCCATATCGTTTTTTTATTTTTAGCCTATAGCGATGTAGGCGTTTGTGGCAACTTATATTACTCAGCTCCTATTATACATAGAATTATGAAATTAAAAATCATAATATGAACACACTTTGACCTTTAATCTGATATATAAAAAAATGCTTACTTAAAAATTTCTTCATATTAATAAAATTATTATATATTTTTGTTTAAAACGTGATATTTCGCATCTTTAAGATTTTATTTTTTTAGAAAAAAAAGAGTTGCAGTTATAAATTTTTTTCTAGAGTACATTTTAACTTGTTGTTTATACATAAATTTTTAGCAGACTCTTAAAAATTTTAATATTGAGAAATTTGCTGAATTTGGGGTCAAATATCTCTGGTGGGCATGAGTTAAAAAATTTGAAATTTTTTTGCAATAAAGTACATAATAGCATTATATTGGTGTATAATTTTAAATATTAATATTTGCGTCGTTTAGAAGATACAACCCTTCAAACTTCGTGAAAATTCGCCTAATAGTATATAAAGGGTGGTTAAATTTTAAGAGCCGATGTTAAATGTGAACCACACCTAAACGTCAAGTTTTTTCTGCATTCCATTTCACATTTCTCAATTTCAGACTAACTCAATTTGAACCATGGAAAGATACACAATCGAGCAACGCGTTAAAGTTATTCAGGCTTATTATGAAAATGGGCGTTCAAATCAAAATGCATATCGTGCACTTCGTGATTTTTTTCGGTCAATTTAATCGTCCAAATGTGCGTACAATCGGAAAAATCGTGCAAAAATTTGAGCAAACCGGGTCTGTAGGAGATGTTAAAACACCAGTGCATGCTCGTACTGCAGAAAATATTGCTGCTGTTCGCGATAATGTGGCTGAAGAGCCGTCCACCTCAACTCGTCGTCGTGCCCAACAATTGCACCTCTCACGCTCGTCGTTGATGGCGGCCCGAATTGGAAGATATAAATGTGGACGATATGTGGTTTCAACAGGACGGTGCCACTTGCCACACAGCTAACGAAACAATGGCTCTTTTGCGCGACAAATTCAATGGCCGTGTTATCTCACGTGGTGGCGACGTCAATTGGCCGCTAAGATCATGTGATTTGACACCATTGGACTTCTTTCTTTGGGGTTATTTGAAAGAAAAGGTGAGCGTCGATAAGCCAGCAACAATTTAAGAGCTAAAGGATTAGATAATTCGGCACATTAACGGCACAGAACCTCACTTATGCCTCAGCGTCATCGGAAATTTGGACCATCGGATGGAGGTGTGCCGCCGAGGTCGCGGCAGCCATTTGGCCGATATTTTGTTCCATACATAATTGAACCATACCAATATTATCATAATAAAAAGAAATGACAATAATTTCCGAAATAATTTGTGTTTTATTCAAAATCGACATCGTCCCTTAAAATTTAACCACCCTTCATATTAGGTGGTCGTATATGGATTTCTTCAATTTTCAATGATGGATGCTTGTTGATTAGATTCAAATGTCAAACAACACTACTCTGCATTTTTTCCAGATCTTTTAATTGAGCCCTAAGTCTCCCTATTTGCCAATCCACAAAAGAAGGATTTTTTTACGTCGATTAGTAACCATGGACGAACCATGGATCCATCACTACACACCAAAGACAAAGGAACAGTCGAAACAGTGAACTTCACCGACCGGACATGCTCCGAAGAAGGTGAAGACGGTTTTATCGGTCGGAGAGGTTATGGCGACAGTATTTTGGGAAGAACGTGGTATAATCTACATCGATTACCTTCGACAGAACGATCAATGGCGAATACTATGCAGCTGAATTAGATCGTTTCAACGATGTTTGGAAAGAGAAACGTACCCATTTGGACAGAGGAAAAAAGTGCTCTTCCATCAAGGCAATGCGCGCGTTCACACATGCCCAGCTCCCATGGCAAAATTCCATGAATTGAAGTACGAATTGCTTCCTCATCCAGCATTTTCTCCAGATTTGGTCCCCAGCGACTATTTTCTGTTTCCAAACCTGAAGAAATGGCTCGGCGGAAAGAGATTCATAACCAGAGATTAGCTCATCACCGAAATAGAGGCCTATTTTGAGAACCTTCCGAAAACGTATTTATCGGATGGGATACGTATTTTCGGATGGGATAAAAAAATTTAAGGAAAATTTGACAAAGTGTATCAAGCTAAAAAAGTCTATATTGAGAGATAAAACGTTTTTTGCCGTAAAAATCATTCCTTGCTTCACTTTTCACTGAATTATCAAACGGTCCTCGTATATATTCGTATCAAAAAACTCTTCAACATGATAGTATGAGTTAAATATGCAAATGCTCCTATTTTCTCGGAGCGGTTTTGATTCACCTGAAGATCGTTTTTGGTAAAAAATCATGTTCTCGTTTGTTACATTCTAAATTTCTGAAATGCATACCTAAATATGCTAAAATCGATAAAGCTGTAATTCATACCGAAATTATGGTGTGAAAAAATTCTAAAATTACCTCCATCTTTCCAATTTCAATCCGGTCGACTGTACAATTATATAGATAGATAGATCTGAAAGCAAACAGGGCTACATTGCTGCATTTATTTTTGAAACAAAATATCACATCATAAAGTATATTTTTCAAATCAAGAATGAATGGATGAAAACATATTGGTACTTTCAATTTGGACTAACCAAGTAACTACTTTCTTGGTCCACACACAATTTGTGTAACACGCAGCGGAAAGAGCAATCTGGAAGCACAGTAAAACTGATCCAGCCTTTTTTGTTTGTGATTGGAACATCGATATTGAGCAGTTCGAACAAATGAGAGTGTAAATTTGCGTGTAAACACTTAAACCACCTGCTGGTCTAGCCGATCCCTGCTACCTTGGCAGCTTCAATGTTGGTGCCGCGCAATGAATTCAGTTGTCGATGATAACCATACCGACTTTGTTCAGCCTATGCTGTGCTCTCGTATATTTTTGCTTTACTTTTTGTCGATTCTGAAAAATGAAATATATCCTTATTTTAGATGTGCAACAATAATAACAACAACAACACGTTGACCAACGAGCAATGCGCGCTACGCAGGCACAAATGGTAACTCGTAAATCGAGATCAGAGACATTCGCGAGTCCAAAAATAAAAAAAAATAAAAACTGAACGGAAAAAGCACAAAATACAATTTTCAGCTCAGAAATTGTGATAAAAAGGATCACAGCATGTCGCCTCAGAAGCGTTGATCATTCATTATTTAAGGATTGAAAAGTTAATTAACATTTTTGCAGCGCTGCATTCTCCCCTCGCATGTATTTATTGAAAAAAATTATAGGAGCAAAGTTTTGCCAAAGAGCAAATAATTGTATTGAAAATATTGCAAATTCAAAACTTTTGGCCATTAGTCTTTGAGTGTGTCTCAAGAGCAAAGGCCACTGACCTCGAATTTATGCTTATTAAACTAAAGATATGGGGTAGAGTGATTTAAGAGATATTTTCGTGGATGTATTTTAAAAATGATTTACTAAGTTTTGGAAATAATACAGATGGGTTTATAGTAGATGTTAGCCAAAAAACTATACGAACACAGCCAATACTGTATATAACTGTATATGGATTTCCAAGGAAGACGGACTCGATAATCGGATGCATAAAATATAAAGAAAAATATTATTGGAATGATAATAATTAGAGATAATTGAATTTAGTCCAAATATAAGGTAAAGTTAAGCATTTGATTTCAAGGTATATCCAATTCGTCAAAGAAAATGGTATGGTTAAGCTTGTCTATATCAAGCAGTGTTCTAAAGTACACCGAGAAAAAAATCAATAGTTAAATCACCTAAGTCGGCTTGGGTAGAGAGAATTCTATGGGAATTATAAACTTATGCTTATTTACCCAAGCAATGTATTGCTTTGAAAGCACATATTTCGAAAAAAAAAACATTGGATTCACCTAAGCCAAATATATAATATGTTAACCAATATTGAAGGTTCATATTGTAGTCTCTTACAACAAAGGGTGCGGTAACGTGAATTTTGGTATCATCTTTGAGTCTTCTTTGGACTTTGCAAGTGTCGTTTCCATGATAATTCGAAAGAAAGTGTACGGATCGATTATCCTTCAATTTGAAGAAGGATATGGCTTGATCAAATATTTCACAATCTAAGTCCCCACATTTAGTTTTTTTATCCTCAATAAGCTTAGGTAACCTAAGTCTATCAGGACGAATGGTGTCGACTGCTTATATAATTTTCGTTTTCAAATACTCAAATAGTGGCACGGAAGAAAAAAAACTGTCCATGATGATATGGTTTTTGCCAGCCAGACTATTTGTCATCTCATCAACTACTGTCCCGCCCAGTCCAAATTCTCTCTATCAGCTGTCACTATTTGTCTGCTTCCCTTGATAAACGTCAAATTCATATATATGTTATATTCGGACATATCTGCCCGGCACACAATGATCCGTCAGTGGACATAAATCAAAAAAGCTAGTAATGCCGAATTCAACAATATTGATCTCATTTTAAAGGTAAAAGTCCAAATAAGAAGCAACTGCAACTTTTTTGACAAAATTACATTATTGGTTTTAATTATGTAATGTAGAACATTTTAAATTAAAAAAAAAAACTCAGTTAAATGAATTTTTAGAGTTTCTTTTAATTTAAAATTGTAAAAGTTTTAGGAGATGGCCGTTTGATTTTACAAAAACAAAACTTACAAGTGTAGCATAACTTCGGTTAACAAGCGCGATTAAAGTGGTTATAATTAAAGGGGAAATAATGTCTTAAAATTTTAAATAGTAAATTGGTAGGCCTGTGGATTTCCACAGAAACTAATAAAAGAATATCTGAAATAAATTCTTTTATTGTGCCAAAAATCGGAGACCGAGAATTTGATTCAAAGTTGTTGCGGTCTAAGGTTTACAAATTTCATAGCCAAATTATCGCAAATTGGAGAGCTTCTTCTTATAAAAAAGAAAGACTGGAGGCTATGCACTCTCCTTGGCTGCAGTGGACAATGTTTTCTATGGAAGAGGATTCTTGATAATGTAAGAGAATCAAATTATCATATTATTATGAAATGCAAATATCTCTGACTATTCTCATTTATAGCAGCCTAGCACGAGCACAGGGAAACGTGGCAGACCTGAAGTTAATTTTTCGGAAGTTTCAAGAAGAACAAAAATGCGTAGAGTGGAGAAATTATTAAATGAATGTGATGCTGATAAGATAACCTTCGCTTTTGAGAACATAAAATTTCAGAGTGGTGCTGATGAATGCAAAAAAAACCTTGGAGCCAAGTAAAGCTCTTGTCTTATACCTAGATTTAAATTTGTTGGAAGCAAAATATAAAGTACTGCGGAAAGTTTTGAACAACTTACATCACGATTGTTTTCCCAGCCTGCATATCTTGCGAGGTTTAAAAAAGGAACTAATTCCTGATATTACTGCAACAGAGATATCAGCAGAAGTTTGTTTGAAGCATTTAATGCGAGTCACAGTGAAGAGCATCCTTAGTCTCTGTTCAAGTATGAAGTTTGGTAGAAACTTTTCACTTATCTGCAAATGGGGAATGGACGGTAGTTCGGGCCACAGCCAATATAAACAAAGATTTTCTTCGAGTGACTTATCCAATGAATTCATTGCATTTGTGCCACTTAAGTAAGTATTGACATAGTTTTTATGATTACGATTACGTGTTTACTATATTTGCAGATTAATTCATTCGTCCACCAAGAAGGAAGTGTGGGTGAATAAAATACCGTCATCTACACTATTTTGTAGAGTTATGAAATTTATCCATACCAAGGAAAACAAGGACTGCCATTGGCTAATATTTGGCCAGTATTTGGAGCTTAATAATTTTAAACTTTCTCCATTTTTTGCATTTCTGATATATGATTTGACCTCAGGCGTATTTAGAATGAAAGATTTATGCAAAATTTGCCGGATTTTTTAGCCCATATGTAAAATTTTCTCATACCAAACATATGCCCCCCAAACCGTTAAAAAATGCTAAATTTTGAAAAAACTATGGGATTCACAAAAAAACTGACCTCATTTTTGAAATCGCCGTACACATTTTAATTTAAAGACCAAGTTTCATTACAATCCGACACTATTCTATTTTTGCCCATCATTTGTATGGAAACGAAGTACTGTGTGGCAGCAAAGTTTGAAATCAAGCTTGATGGTTTCTTTTTGGGTTGTATTGTTTTAGAGTAGACCTCTCCTTGAATAGCGCCATACTTTCATCAATTGACTGGATTTGAGTGCCTATCCTTAAGTTCTGAAAATTCTCATTCAACCTAGAAATAAAGGGCCTCAGCTTGTACATTTTGTCAGAGTTATTTTTAGGCATTGATGAATTGTCATTTAGATGAATATTTGATAATATTTGAAAATATACGTGATCGACATTGTTTGGGGAATCACATTTACTGAAGTATCTGTATCAGATGACCAGTACATGTGAGTTCTAGGTAATATGTGGTATCCGAATAAATATTATTTTGGTTTATATATAGATTCGTGTGAAAAACTATACATTTTCAACAATAAGATCAAAAAATTTTAAAAAGAAATCTGTTGAAGTAAGCAAAGAACCAAAAATATTATCTACAAATCCAGATTTAAGAGAAAAAATGGGGGCCTGAACATTTCTTTTCTTCCAAAGTCTATAAATTTTTTTTTTACATTTCGAGGTAGGGACAGTTTTTTTTTAAGGACTTGGCTCCTGATTTCCCTTATCAACCAGGCACCCAGGCACTTCTTCCGTTACCGAGTCAACATCTTCAGAATCTGACGAAAACTTCTGTAAAATATTGCCTGAAAATTCATCATCAGATGAATCATCAGTGATATCAATATATTCTGATGGCAAATCTTTCAACAAATCCAAAGCCTCTTGGAAAGGTGAGACCTTTCTTTCGGGGCATTCTAAGATAAAAGGGAATGCATTTTTTACTATTGCTTGAAGTACATCACATTTACCCACACACACACTAAAAAATTAGAATCTAGCTTATTTTTTTATTCGGAATGCAAAAGCAAATTCACATTCAATACTAACATTTTCAAATGCTCTTTACAGTGTTAGCAAAATATAAATAAATTAATAACTAAAAAAATCTATAATTGGAATCTATAGAAATACTATAGTATATAATATATATAATATTTTTAGACAAAACAGAATAAATAAAAAATATACAATGCCTACCTTTGATTTGATATTATACATTTATAGGAAAGAAAAGAGAAGAGCGGCAATCCGTACACAATGGCAGCAAAAGAACACAATTTCCGTTCGACAATAGCTTCCTTTCTCGCAAAATTCATCAGCCTAGAACAACTACAGCCCCCTTTCATGAGAAAGTAGAGTTAAAAGACTGTTTCTAAAACGTACCATCAGAATATAAGTAATGGTCGTTGTGCTATAAAGATTTAAAGTGATTGGTACTTATAAGTACCGTCAGTAGATAAAGGGTTAACAGATGCAGTATATCACAATAATCTGTTGATAGCAATAAGAATCTATTGATAGATTATTGTGCTGTGTTGCAGCATAGCTTCAGTTGTAATTAATATTGAATCATGGGTGTAGCGAGGATAGGGCAGAAGGGGGTAGTTGCCCCCCTGAACATTAGAAAAATAAAAATTTTCGTATTACATTAAGAAATTCAAAACATATTTTCTTATAATTGGAAAGCATAGAATTTATTAATATTTATTAAAGCCTAGTTTATTTTTTATTACAAACTTCCGACTGACAGATTTTTTATTTATTCATCAGTCACATGAAAACAATTTTGTCCACCCCTGAGCAAAGTCCTGGCTACGCCCATGTATTCAATCAATGGCTCCGCGTAAAGAAGGAGTTTGAGTCGATAGGTAGTGTAGTGAACTCTTAATCGGTGGATAGTGGGTTCGATCCCCACGGCGGGCTAAGGGAATATTTTTTATATTTGATATTAAATGTTCTTGCTCCGAAAAAAAAAACGCAAGCAATAAAAAAGCCAAAAATTTCTATGAAAAACGAAAGCTTCGCTTCAAAAAAAAAAAAAAATAAAAAACCAAAACTCGATAAAAAGTTATAACTGTTGAAATAATGTATAATAATGTATTAGTGAATTTATCGCCTAAATAAAAGTTGGCAAGTTAACATGTACAACCTAGGCGATTTAATGAAAACCTTACAGGGCTGAAAACTGCCAAAGCCAGCTTGTAAATTATACTTGGTTCTTTGTTAATTTAACATAAGCTTTTTTCTCAGTGTAGTGGATGTTATATTTGTCAGTTTTAAAAATTCGAAACCATATATGCTTTTGACTCTTAGCTGGTAAAACTTAACTCAATGGAGTGTCACGCATTACTTGAATTTTCAATGACAAAACATGAATTTTATTAAAGTGGGTAGTGGGTTCGATTCCCAAGCCGGGCGAAGGGAATATTTTTTTATATTTGATATTAAATGTTCTTGCTCAAAAATAAACGCAAGCAACAAAGAAGGCAACAATTTCTATTAAAAACGAAAGCTTTGCTAAAAAAAAAAAAAAATAAAAACCAAAACTCGACAAAAAGTTATAACTGTTGAAACTTTACTTTTTTTAAATAATGTATAAATTACCAGATATTTAGTTAATTTATCGCCTAAATGAAAATTGGCAAGTTAACATGTAAAACTTAGGCGAATTAATGAAAACATTACAGGTCTGAAAACTGCCAAAGCCAGCTTATAAATTATATTTGGTTCTTTGTTAATTTAACATAAGCTTTTTTTCTCGGTGTATGTGGATGTTATATTTATCAGTTTTAAAAATTCGCAAGTATTTTTAATCACATTAAATACATCGTCGTCTTAACTTACAAGTTCGAACCAAATACATATTTTAGCATTATGTTATCTCATTTGGCTTCCGATAAATATAACGAAACCATATATGTCTTTGACTCTTAGCTGGTAAAAACTTAACTCAATGGATTGTGAAACATTACTTGAATTTTCAATGACAAAACTTGAATTTTATTAAAGTTTCAGACTCACCAGTGCTGTTTTATTAGGGCCAGTTCACAAAGTTTTATATCACAGAAATTCGATCAATTTAATCCAATCAAGAAAAGAACAGGCGGTAAGTATTTATTATACATGATTATGACAAAGTCACTAATAAAAAAAAGTCCTTATGTTTCAATTCAAATTTGAGCACAGTAATTCAATCGACTCACAAAAACCAACAACACCCGCATCAAGATGTTGCTACGATAAACTCCCCCTGGAATAACTTGGCCTCACTACGTATATTTTTTGGCAGTGTTTAATTCACTGCGAACACATCTTGAGGACGAAAAAAAGCGCTTGCGGATTCCTGTGTCAAAGCAAACGACAGACGTCTTCGTATGTCAATTGAGTGTCAATTGGCTATTTTGCGTGTCGCTGAATAACACTTTATGTGCAAATACAGTCCCCCAACGCAAGTGTCACATTAGCGTAATCCGATTATAGACGGATCAGGTCACCCGCGGTCGTTGAATGGAGTTAAATATTTAAGGCAAATTAAACTTGCGAAACTATAAAAATTCTTATTCATTTGTATTTGGTTGGTGGTGGTTGGGAAACCACTAGTTTGGCTAATTTCAGTAGCAAGCAAAAAAAAAAAGAAACAGCTGTGCTTCAGACATGTTTCACATGGAATTTGGTTGCATTCCTTCAGTTATTTGGCATCATATTAACCAAGCCATCGAACAATAGAGGCTACTTAAAGTTGCATCGTTTTTCATCATTACTTTATATCATTCAATGATGCCCAAAATTAGGTAATTGTCAGCTCGGACTATAACTTCGAACGACTTTGTGTGTGAACAGGCTGAGTCCCGCTCGTGTACCTTAATACGTGCGGGATTCACTACAGAGTATCGCATTTCAAAAACGTCTAATTTTTCAATATTCTCATAAATGTGTGCACAGCTCATGATGTTTGTATGCAGCTAAGCATAATGATTCACTGCCAAATCTGAGATCCAAACAGTGACTAGGCATTTATGCTATAAGCCGCATTTTGTTACAGTTGCCATTCCGCTTGCGTCGATTTCAACAGATATGAACGAGTACCAGTTGGACAAAAATCTCCTGTTTTGTACTTTTTTGTTATTTTGTTTGGCGAAATAAGGGTTGTTTGTTGTTGTTTATTTTGTTTATTTGGCTTGTTGTTTTTGCAGACATGCATATATATTTATTTATCCTGCATATGGAAAGCCAAACAAAACAATACCTTGTCGTCCTTGCTATGTCGATTATTTGCGCAGCTTATCTTTGATTGTAACTCGATACATTTGTTTGAACCCGGACATGGCTGTGCGTTATGGATTTGAGTGCTTGTCTATGCAACAAAAGTCTGAAAGGACTATCTGCATTTGGTAACAAAGTAATAAATATTCACGCACAATAAATGTTATTTATTAAATACAGAACAAGAATTGCTATCGAATGGGGAAAGAAATTCGAAGACAATTATTCATATAAAAATCTCAAAACTACATTTCTCAACTTAATCCTTAAATGGCACACTAGTGTGAACTCGCGCTGCCAAAAACTTTTAACTGTAGACATTTTTTTTTTCTTCTCGAAAAATAAGTGCCTCGTTTCAACTATGGAATGACTTTGATTTGCGTTTCTAACGCATGTTGTCTCTGAACTACATTGAACTAAAAACGTACGTATAATAAAGGAAAAAGTTTTTGTTTCAGTAAAAAATTTATTAAAATTGATCCAATGGACGCATGCATTTGATCAACGAATTTCTGTTCTTAAGTTTAAGAACAAGTTCTAAATAAAGAAAGGTTTCGTTGAAGCAACTAAAACATTCATTAATTCAAATGAACTTTTTTCTAAAGACAACGAATCGTTTCTTTAAATCCAGGGCATAGTTCGTAGTTTCAAATAAAGTTCATTGGTCGAAGAGCTGTTACATTGAATGAAAGTTGTTAAATTTTAAGAACTGATAAAAGAGATAACCTTAAAAAAAGACAGTTTCGATAGTATCGTAAGTGAAGACGTAGAAATTTATGTTAAATATATTTGGTGATGATGAGACGTCTTTTCAGGCGGAATAAAAGAGGGGCAGAAAAGCGCGATT
Source organism: Coremacera marginata (assembly GCA_914767935.1). Taxonomy (NCBI): domain Eukaryota; kingdom Metazoa; phylum Arthropoda; class Insecta; order Diptera; family Sciomyzidae; genus Coremacera; species Coremacera marginata. The sequence continues at coordinate 8,129,981 of OU612045.1, forward strand.
TCGAGGAGATTGAGTCCCCGGTCCGAAAATTTTTAGAAAAAATAAGACACCTGGATGGATGAAAACAGAAATCTAGTTTATCTAGATATCCAGAGTACACTGATGTTATGGAGGGTACACTTCTCTAGTCTTCTGAATGGCGATGATGATAACAATCCCGCCAATAGAGATGATATCCTGGAATCCCAAATTATGGATGATAGCGTTGAAGTTTTGCTGCCCGACTATAATAAAGTCTTGACAGCCATAACTTGTAGAGCTCGAAAACTATCGATCGACTATTGCCATCACTATTTTTTAGATCGATGGTTTGGTTTTATACTATCGATGGTCCCATCGATAGTTCAGCGACTATCGAAGCAACTGATGTATTGTGCACATGTCTGAGTTTTTGAGGTTTATTTATAAACGGTTATTTATAAACGATAAGAAAGCTTTTGAAAGAGCGTCCACACATTTTCTTATGTGTTTTTCGTACTATTTTAGTTAAGATTGTTATAGACATTAAATGTTTGAAATTAGTTTATCGAAGTTTGGAAAATTATTGCTGCGACTGAATCTATCAGTTTTGTAGCCCAAGGAGGGAGGGGGGTGAGGAGGTCTAAAGATGTATTAAGGCTTTTTTATTATTATTTTCCCATACAAAAAAGTCTCCAAGGGGAGAGGGATAAAGCCCTTTCGGTCCTTATGTAGATCCGTCACTGATTGTATGTTTATATAAAAAGCAACATAATAAAATGCAACAATAAATTTAGGACATCTTGTGAAATATTTTATTTGACCTCTAGTAGCACATTTCCGGTAAATACATTTTGAATCTGTTACCAAAGCCAAGGTTAAATATCCAAGCTTAGTGCTGAAAACCATATTCTTTCGTCTTTTTATTTTATAATTTTGGTATCGATAGTATCGGAAACTATCGATGGTTGGTACCGATATTCTCGACGACTATCGATAGTGCCGACTATCAATAGTTTTCGAGCTCTAATAACTTGGTTTAAGAACAACAAAACACCGGGTGCCAATGTTCTACCCGCTAAGCTGTTAAGCTGTTTAAGAACGGAGGTGAAGCTCGAAGCTGTTTAAATGCATTCACGACCTTCTATGCATAATATGGTCGGAGGAATGCATTCCAAACGATTGGAACCTGAGTGTACTCTGCCCAATCCAGAAGAAAGGCGATCCCACGATTTGTGCAAAATACCATGGGAAAGCCTTCTAAATATTGCATATAAGTTCCTGTCGAACGTACTATGTGAACGACTGCAACCATCGTAAATCAACTGATTGGATTTTATCAGTATGGCTTCACACCTAGAAAATCTACCATCGACCAGATATCACGCTGCGACAAATCTTGTAAAAGACCCTAGAGACCCAAATCAACACCCATCATATTTTTGTTGATTACAAAGCCGCCCTCGACAGTCCGATAAGGAACTACCTATACTACACCATGTCTGAATTTGGCTTACCTGCAAAATTAATCCGTCTATGCTGGATGTGGCGGCCGTGGCGTAGTGGGTAGAGTGGCTCATACGCCAGAGAACCCAGGTTCGAATCCCCCTAACTGACACTGAAGTTTTTTCAATTGAATTGATTTTTCTGTTCGGTCATCACCTCTCTGCAGACAATGGCCAACCTCAGAGAGTAAAAAACTGCCATGAAAAGCTTCTTGAGAACATAAGCCGTTCGAAGTAGGCATAAGGCTGGTAGGTCCAGTTCTCGATCATTTGTGTTCAAACATTCCACAACACACACAACACAATTGATCATAAGAAGCTCGGTCAAAGTCCTTTCAAGGGCTGAAATCGACATTTCGTTTTTTTTATGCAGGATGACACAACTGAGCATCACCAGCAGCGCAGCTAAAACCGGGAAGGATCTCTCCTCCCCCCTCCCCCATTTGTTAACAAATTTTTTGATTTCGCACAAGAAAAGTCACGCTCTATAAGCCACTAATCATTTTGGGAGCTTTCGAGAGAAAGATCCTTCGTAAGATCTACGGACTAATCTGAGTCAATGGCGAGTACCGAATACGATGGAATGATAAGCTATATCAGCTATACGCTGACATCGACATAGTGAAGCGCATAAAAATCGAGCGTGTTGAGCATATGACAGGCCACGCTTCAGCGAAGAATATATTTGATTCAGTACCCAGCGTCGGTCAACGCAGCAGAGAGCGACCGCATCTCCGTTAGAAGGACCAAGCAGAGGACAACCAGACGAAACTTGGAGCTTCCAACTGGCGCCAGCATGCGCAAAATAGAAATGGTTGGCGCAAATTCTTACACCAGGACAAAACCGACTTACGAGCACGAAAGTAACTGTTATCCTACCTTATCTAACACTCAAGTTTGCCCTAAGATAAGTTAAAATTAAATCTTTTTGGCGAACAATATTTTTTAGGGCATTTTTTTTTAAATTTTCCGATCGACCGTTGTTTACATATGTAACGTCAATAAGGTGGCGGGGCAGGTATAGAAAAGTATATATATTTTTGATCAGCATCACCTCCTGAGTCGATTTCCGTTTGTCTGTCTGTCTGTCCGCCTGTTTGTATGTCGACACCATTACAGCCGTAGTTTTAAAGCTATAGCGATGAAATTCAAAATATAAACTTTTAAAAAAAAAAAATTAAGATCAAGTTCGAAAATGAGTCAAATCGGATAAAAACCACGTCTACCTCCCATACAGAGTAAATTTATTTTTACAGCAAAATCTCTTAAAAGTCGACAAAATTAAGAAAATGCCTACAAAATTTGCACATAAGCTTTGATCTTCAATCCTGACTATGTTATTTGAAAAAATCGGATGAAAACCACGCCGACGTCTCATACAAAGTGGCTTTATTTTAAACTAAAATCTCTTCGAATTCCACAAATTAAAGAAATGTCTTGAAATTTTGCACATGAGCTTTGGTATATAATATGAACCATATCTATGATATTCGGCAAAATTGGATGATCCACCACGCCTACCTCCCATACAAAGTGACGTCATCAAAATGGGAAAACTTTCGTAAATATATAAAACTGAATGTCATCGTGTCTGTCGTGGCTAAAGACTTCGAATATACTTGAATTCGGCTACGGGGGGTATTTTAGCTTCGGTACCCTGACGATATTTTGCCAATGTACGGCCTATTTGTACAACCGTTTCCTCTGATGTTAAAGATAAAACAAAATAGATATCCCCAAACCCCTTCCCGTACCCGAAAACACCTATATAACAATTTTCCTGGAGTTTTTGGCGATTTACCCGATCGCATCGCCACCTACCGATTCTTATTGTGAATCAAAACTATCCAGAAAACCACTCAATAACAAAAAAATTTCATCGAAATCTGCCCAGTCGTTTAGGATAAGTTCAGACAAAAACAACCCCGGAAGATATGCAATTTTAGATTTGTTTCGGCACTTTTCCGGCTGGATTTTTCAGATTTTCCTGACAAAAAAAAATCCCCAAGCAAATCGGATACTCCGTCCTCGAGTTATGAAATTACAAACATATTATACGACTTTGTTTTATAATTAAAACAAGTATTTTGCTGAGATGACTACTGGGCGGCCAATTCAGATCACATTTTAGTTTTTTTTTTAGTAAATATCTTTGACATTGCACAAATTGACCGTCCTCGAATAAAATCTATTTCAAGTCAATCGGCCCAGCAGTCAATTTTAATGATTTATGAAAAAGTGGGCATTGCTAAGTTTGGTATGATTCCCAATTTTTTTAAACATTCATTGCAAACTGGTTTTTGTGAACACACAGACAGTCGAATTTTTTGACAATATAAGAGAATTTTCATAGAGAATGATCATGAAGTTCTAAAAAAAACCATAAAAGAAACAGTTCTTATAGGACAATTTCAGGTTCCTTTAATTGAATTTTTTTTTTTTTATGACACAATGCACGAAGTAACGTGGGGCAAAAGACCAAAAAAATGGAATTCTTTTAACTTTTACCGTTGCTTGCTAGGCCAAAATTTGTAAGTTTACAGGGATTACAGGGCAGAAAACAATATTAAGATCGAAAATTTATAAAAAATATTAGGTACATTAGGTAACAAAGCAAGAAAAATAAAAATAAAAATTAACCAAAAGCGCAATTAAAAGAAAAAACTAGAAGAATATAGTAAAAATATAAGATTTTATTAACCATTTTTTTTTTTTTTAAATTGGACTGAAAACTTTAAGGATATTAAGAACATTAAAATAAAAAGGACATTTTTTCAAATTATTTTTCAATAAAATATTTCACTAAGTATTTTTCTAAGATTGTTGTTTTTTTTTTAAGATTCAGGGTAAGATTTTCTATATTAAACCATTTTTTTAAGGAATAACACAACTGAAAAATTAGCCAATTATACTTCGTTTGCGAGCTGTAGTAGCTGCAAACTAATATTCAGTTGTAACTAACGAAAAATATCAAAAAAATAAAAAAAAATAGCAACGCTATTCGCTTTACTAAAAATAGCATTTTTACAGGCGCGGATCCACGGGGGGGTGGGGATTTCCCCCCCAAAATCTCATAAATTTCATCAAAAAACTGAAATATGCATGTGTAACCAAGATAAAGCAAAATCAAATGGTACTTTTAAGGCTTAATCTACCCGTGCGCAATAGCCTTTAGAATTGCTAAATAATTAGTGTAGATGCTGTTCAATTGAAACAATTAATAGAAGATATTATTGGAAGATTTGCTAACTTGCTCGGAGAAAAAAGAGAAATGCTGGTTTTGAGATTAAAAGGTGAGCTTTGTCATTGGCAACAAAAATGGAAGGATCTAATATTATCTGGTGCTGGTAAACTACCTGGTTCTGCTTTTGAAGCTCTCCAATGCTGTGATAAGGACATTTATCCAACAATACAGAAGCTCCTCCAAATTTTCTGCACATTACCAGTGACCAATTCAAGCGCTGAACGTTCTTTTTCATCATTACGATGCATCAAAACCTGGCTCCGAACTACAATGCTTGAAAAAAGATTAGTTGGTTTAGCGTTGCTTCATATTCACTACGACATAGTTTTGAATCCAGAGGATGTAGTCGAAAGATTTTCCAAAATTGGTAAACATAGAATTTTAGTATAAATTTTTACAAATAATTAATAAGTTATAATTATTTTTAAATATGAATTAAATCATATCTAAATTGATGTTAAAAATAATAGAAAATATGCATTATTTTACTTCAAATAAAAGTTTTAAAAAAATATATCTATGTGAAAATTATTAAAAAATTTCTCCCCCCCAAAATTCTTCTCTGGATCCGCCCCTGATTTTTATTGAATTTTTATATTCAAATTTTTATTTTATTATAAACACTTCTTCTAACACATAAATTCAATATGATTTGAAATAATTGATATTTATCTTACTTCAATCATTGGAATTCGAACCCGGTCTCGTCGATGTCTGGTTTACTGCGCGCTCTGCTTAACATGTTGCACCACCGTCAATTGAATTTTCAGTCGGCTTATATTCGCCTAGTGCTGCTGCTTGAAGTTCAATTGTATTGAAGTAAAGTTACACTATTTTTTTTCGCTTATGGCAAAAGTTAAGCATTTGTCATGGACAGAAGCTCGACAGAAGCCCGAAACAACGAAAACTTTCCAACAGATTGTTGTGGTGGCCGTGGCATAGTGGTTAAGGTGCTTGATTTGAATACGAACATCCTAGGTTCGAATCCCCAGCTGACACAAGTATGTTTTTTCTTTTTTTTTTGTTTGGTTTTATTAGAAATTGAATTGAATTAAATTGAAATAAAAATTGAATAGAAATAGAAATGCAACAAACAAATTCTTTATTTGCCGCAATTAAAAAATTGCACGCGCTTATAACAAACGAAATTCTTTTCCTGCAACTAAATAACCCGTTTTCCGCAACTTTTTCCGTTTCTCGTAACAGTTGAAACGTTTGCAAAAAGCGTGTTCAAGCACGATAAACGAAGTTCGTTTACTGCAAATTGGCGATAAACGTTTTTTTTTTCTCTGCGTGCACTACTTAAAAATTCAAAGTCCTGCGGAGACTAAAGTAGAGGTGTTCCGAAAACAAACGAAACCCTTTAGAAAGGGAGCAGGGTTCTGTTCGTTTTGTACCGTGTTATTAATAATTTAACTTGTACTGAATTTTTATCGAAAAATAAATTCGAAATTTGTTACAAAGTTGCAAAATATTAACGCATATTTTTTACATTTTTCTCAGCATTTTCAAAACTATTGCTCAATGACTTAAGGCCACTTTGGAAAAAACATTCACATTGATAAATAGTTAAACAAACCCTGTAAAAAATTATAGATTACTTTTTTATAAGGTTTATATATTTTCTACTTGAGCATACCGCATAATTGAAAAATCTCTGATAAAAAAAAACATCAAACAACCAATTTTGGAGCACTTGTGGTCGCGGAGCCAAGCCATCCTCCTACCCTCCCATAATTACCCACTAATATTGTTTGAACCCGATACTGGCTGGTATTGTCTAGAAGACCTTTATTCAACGGCGCATCCTGTTTAACTGAACTTTTATTCTTTTAATCTATTTGCTCCTGTTTAACTCCATTTCCGTGCATTTCTATAGCAACTTGTCTGAACCAGAGCCATGTTATGAAAATAAGAGCCAGGACGCGACGTTTGTTCGTCGTGTCGCGACGCATTGTTTGCTATCGAGGCGCGTTCAGTTCGGTACATGGTGCGCTTCTGTTGTTAAATAAATTAAGATACTGAATTAAGAGAATATCTCAAATTACACACTTGACTGTTGCTGCTGCTGCTGCTGCTGCTGTGGTTGATGGTGATGCGGTCGTCGTCGATTCAGCTTCTTATGCTATTTCAGGAATCGAAATGAACAATTCGATAAATAAGCTCTGTAAGCACTAGCACACCGCTTGCTTACAGGGTGCACAACCAAAACTCAACACTTGAAAATGTTCGAAGTGAATTTTAATTCCGGCGTCTGCCACAAAAGCTTCTTTGCTGAGATATGTACTCAGTTGGGTTTATCATGGTTTCGAATCTGTGGGAAATGTTGGCACCATTTTTAACGGCTAATATCCAGCAATCAAAAATATTTTATGGGTTATGAAAAGCCAATTGGAAACTATTTTTCCTGCAACATGAAAACAAGCCGCCTTGCATTCAGCACGATCAGTGAGCGGAGCTACAGCGGTGTGTCGGCGTGCTTATCGCCTAATGAAGTTGACAACACATGGATTAACGCACTAAGAAGTGTCCGAACCAGTTTGTTGCAGGACAGGCATGATTGTGAAGAACGAAGTGAAGAGAAGTTTATAATAATTACCATGGCAAACATGCACACACACTTACTAAGCCAACGAGCACGACTCCACCTTGGCAACCAGCAAACAGCAACAAACAGCAACAAACCTAAAGCCAATCACGGGATGCTGCATGCTTGAGATACAATCAAAATAAACTGAGCCATGTCACCATTTGTATTGAGAGTCATAATTACGACGTAGACCCGAAATGGGAAGGAAGCCTATCGTCATTATGGAATTTTAATAATATCAGAATCCGCACGGAAGAAGTTTGAAATAAATTTAAGCACTCCAAAGAGCGATGGACTGTGGACTGTGGACCAGTCGGTCATTGTCGGTGTTGACTTAAGAAAAAGGCTACAGAATTTCGCCAGGAAGAGAGACTTTGCAGCTTATAGTCAAATTCTCGGTCCTCCTGTTTTCGGTGTCTTTAGCTGCTGGTCATCTGAGCCATCTGAGAGAACTAACTTGTGACTCTGCGGCATGCGCAGGCGCGAAGTGGCTAGTAAGCTGCATGACGTCGAATAGGATTTGTTTGATTTGATGGGATGCAATATGCAAATGAACGAATGGACAAATCGTCCGTCGTTGGCACAAGTGGTTGCAGCGGCTGTGCCATGGTCAGCGCACTGTGCTCCCGATCACATCTTGCGGCTTAATGTTTTCTTGTATTCAACCTTATTAAAGCATCATTTTCTTTCGATTTGTTTGTGTTCGGACTAAGAAGAAGTCAGAACCAGAATTAAGTTGTTCCAAGGTAGCACTGTAGTGACATTTAGAATTATACGATGTGATGAAGAGATTAAAATCTTTTTTTGGTTTGAAGTTCCGAAGCCAACGTAGATCGTTATGTTGTGCATGATTTTTTGATTTTTTTTTTTTTTTTTGTTGACATAATATTGTAGTGGGCGAGAAGAGGAGAAGGGCAGAGTGTGTAAAGTGGTTGATGATGTAGAGTGCAGTGATGTAAATTTAACTGAGGCGCATTCTTTGAAGTGTAAGCTAGATAAATATTTGGTTGGAAACTGTTAAAAAAATAATTTTTAGTAATTAATTTGTGGAAACTACTGACAAACGTCATAAAAATGCTAAAGACTTTTGAGAATGTGAATTTTTCCAACATTGAAATAATATTTTGTGACATAATGCATAACTCACATGATTTTGTTCATAATTATAATATGGTTCATATATTGTTGTGGGTTATGCCCCAGCGAAAGATACTCCTGAAAAGACTAAACTAATAATTATGTAAAAAGATCAATTTTTATAATCCTGGTTCGAATATTTTAGTGGGCTATGTCTCATCGAAAGATACTCCTGAAAATATGAAAAATTCGGAACTTTAACTTTATTAAAACTTAATTAAACTTTACTAAAAAGTATTCATTTTTCCGATTGCGGACTTTTATTGGAGGACAAGATCGTACCACGTTACATCTTAAAATTCAGTGATGTAAGTTATAAAGTCAATTCTAAAAATCTAGCAACGATTAAATAGCACATAAGCACATTAAAATGAAAACATGATGGGAAAACTCCATCAAAATAATGACTGTCTATTAGTGGATACGGGGTACAAGTTGTCCCTTGGAAAAAATAAGAAAAGAGTATGCCATTTGAAAGATAATTTTCTAATTTTAAGGCATATGGAAAAGAGTTTTCAAAAAATAATTTACACAGAGCGCGAGAGCTAAAAAATTCATATGAAAACTATAATTTCAATTTTGAAACTTCAGAAGAAAAGTTTAGCAAAAATCTATTTTTTTCGTCAGCTCAAGAAAGTTATTCTTTTTGTAATAAGAAGATATTATGTATAATAAGGTGTATAATCTAATATTTTGCTTAAAAATATTGAAATTATAATTTCAGCGAACTTTTAAACTTAATAAAAGAAAAAACAGAAAAACTGAAAATGCGACCATGCTTGATGAAAAAATTTAATATTTTAATTTTTGTGTTAGCTTCATTTTATTATCAAACTTTGGATTTTGTAATTAATATTTGTGTTATTATTGGAAGGGCAGTATATTGGCAATATATTGGATAGGCATCGGAGAGACTGCCGACCAAAGTGAAAATTTAAAGCTATGAAATAAAATAGATGTTATGAATTATGCCGAAGTAGCTAGAGCCGGCAAATCAGACGCGTTCTACTTTTTTAAATCTGTATCAATTTTAACTTAATTTGACTTCCTCTGTATTTATAAGACAATTACTTTGGTTGAGTACTCGGTAATTAAGTCGGTAATCGTTTCGGTAATCGGTTATCGGTTAGTAATCGTTTCGGTAATTGGTAATCGCTTTGGTAATCGCTTTGGTAATCGCTTCGGTAATCGGTAATTGGTTCAGTAATCAGTTGGTAATTGCTTCGGTAATCGGTAATTGATTCTGTAATCGGTTGGTAATCGCTTCGGTTATCGGTAATTGGTTGGTAATCGCATAGGTAATTGGTTCAGTAATCGGTTGGTTTCCCTTCGGTAATCTGCAATCGGTTAGTAATCGCTTCAGTAATTGGTAATCGGTTGGTAACCGCTTCAGTGATCGGTTATGGGTTGGTAATAGCTTCGGTAATTGGTTGGTAATCGCGTCGGTAATTGGTTGGTAATCGGTTCGGTAATTAGTAAATGGTTGGTAATCGCTTCGGTAATCGGTAATCAATTGGTTATGACTTCGGTAATTACTTGGTAATCGCTTTTGTAATCGGTTCGGTAGTCGGTTGGTTATCGCTTCGGTAATTGCTTGGTAATCACTTCGATAATTAGTTCAGTAATCAGTTTGTAATCGCTTCGGTAATTGGTAATTGGTTGGAAATCGCTTCGGTAATCGGTAATTAGTTCGATAGTTGGATGGTAATTACTTCGGTAATGGGTAATTAATTGATAATCGCTCCAGTAATTGGTTATCGGTTGGTAATCGCTTCGGTAATCGGTTGGTAATTGCTTCGATAATAAGTTCGGTAATCGTTTTGTAATCGCTTCGGTAATTGGTAGTTGGTTGGCAATCGCTTCGGTAATCGCTTCGGTAATCGGTAACACCACCCATTTTATATATAAAATATACAAAAATAACTAAATAATCTAACTAAGCCACCCATTTTATATATAAAATATACAAAAATAACTGAATAATCTAACTAAACCACCCATTTTATATAAAAAATAAACAAAAATAACTGAATAATCTAACTAAACCACCCATTTTATATATAAAATATACAAAAATAACTGAATATCGGTTATCGGTTGGTTATCGCTTCGGTAATTGGTTGGTAATTGCTTCGTTAATTAGTTTGGTAATTGTTTTGTAATCGCTTCGGTAATTGGTAATTGGTTGGTAATCGCTTCGGTAATCGGTAACTAGCTCGGTTTCGGTTGGTAATCGCCTCGGTAATCGGTAATCGCTTCGGTCTTTGGCAAGCCAAACCATCGACCAAGATGCTAGGCAATCAAGATGCTAGGCTGTACAGAAATAATTTCTGTTACGCTAATATCGTGATGATTTCGCTAACAGCGTGATGACATCGCGAATTCATAGTGTTGCTCTCTACCAAAAAGTGCTCAACGCACCTAAAGAAGTTTTCACTTTAAAAAAATTAACTTGAAAATTGATCCAAAATCAGAATTTTCCTTAATACAATTCAACAACAAAAGTAGAAATCGAACAAAATGGCATACATACATTCAAAAAAGTATCCATATTCTGAATGTTTTAAAAATTTGTTTAACTAAACCCCACGAAATTCACACGATATACGTTGTGTAATAGTTAAAGTTCTCCTATACCAAAGAATCGCGGTAGACCCTGCTTGAATTTTTACCTGACAAGATGTTTCTTTAGTAAAAATAATTTTTTTCTTATCGGTCGTTACCTCTCAGGCACATTCAAATTTATCAGTTCCAACAATTTTGGAATATCCACTACACCAGAAATAATGTCGTGGACAAAAAGAAGTGACAAAGTTTTTCTCCTAATCTCCAAAGATTTCAGATCAATTAACAGACAACGGGCACCATAGGATGGCATCGAACCATCAAAATTAAGAGATCGTAATGCAATCCTAATAAAAGATTTCTGAAGGCGTACCAAACTAATAAACAACGATTTTCAAGTATTAGGATCAGTACGTTAAAACATGAATCATTACGACGAATAAAAGCCAGCATAGCATATGCTTTTTGGTATAATATAGTCCAAATGTTGGACAAAACAAAATTAAACAAAATCAAAAACAACTCCAAGGTCTTTAACCTGATTAACATGATAAATTAGAAGTAGCAATATGATACGATGACAAACACATGGTTAAAAATCTTGGAGTAATTTTTAACCGACTTCAAAAAGGAGGAGGTTCTCAAGTTCGTCGGTTTTTTTTTTGTTATTTTTTTTTTTTTATGTGAAATTTATATAATATTATTATTATTAATATTGTTATATATATTATTATATAATATTATTAATATTATTGAAAATATTATTATATATGAAATTTTATTATCTTAATTTTGTTCTTATTTGTTTTATTATCATATATATATAAATTTCTTGATAAATACAAATGCTTTGAAGTTGGCGCTTCTGATTAACAGTCTGATTATATTACCGCCGACCTTAAAAGCATTTGTATTCACCAAGAAATTAATATATTTATGATAATAAAACAAATAAGAAAAAAATTAAGATAATAAAATTTCATATATAATAATATGTTTAAATAAATTATCAAATATGACCAAGAAATTAAAAGGAAAAGTATTTTTAAAATTATTTTTTACGTTGTAGTGATTTTGTAGTCGGTTGTTTTTTTTTTTAACCAATAGTTGGAATAATGTTTTTTTTTTAAACCATTTTTTATTAGAATACCTTTAAAAATACTAGAAATTTTTTAGTCAAAGCTGTACTTAAATTTAATAAAGTTGGAATAAAATTTGGACTTTGTACCTACGGTTTAAAATTTAATACAAAATAACTAAAATAAATAATGTCTTGAAAATATAGAACTACCCAGGACTATAAATATTACAGTCCATTAACTTCCTCTGAAGTCTACAAAATTATAATGTCACTAAAAACATCCAACGCTACCACTGAAGCTAATTTTTCAAACACTTTTATTAAAAAGATTGTATTCAATATTGTTGATATTCTATGTTATTTAATTAATACAAGTATTGAAAAAGGAATCTTCCCGGAAGAACTTCAAAAAGCAGAGGTGATTCCCCTCTACAAAAAAGGTAGTAAAAATATAATAACTAATTACAGGCCAATATCTATTTTACCAGTCTTCGCAAAAATTTATGAAAAGGCAATGAAGCTTTGCCTTCATTTAGATTAGTCGGTTTTTTAGATAAAAACAAATTCTTTAGTAATTGTCAGTATGGTTTTAGGACGGGTTTATCAACCGAGGATGCTCTATTAACTTTTTGTGATGGTATCTATAAAGGCCTTAATAGTAAAAAACAGTCTGCAGCACTTTTTGTTGATATAACAAAAGCGTTCGACACCGTTGATCACAAAATTCTTTTAGACAAACTTTATAAGTGTGGGATAAGAGGAGCAACTCATAATTGGTTTTGTTCTTATCTAAAAAACAGATTGCAAAGAGTAAAAATTGCAGATAAATTCAGTTCTTATGTCGAAATTACTAACGGCGTGCCGCAAGGTTCTGTGTTAGGTCCTGTACTCTTTCTAATTTATGTAAACTCAATATTTACACAAAAATTTTATAGTAAAACAGTTGCCTTTGCTGACGATATGGCATGCATCTATGAAAGTAACTCAGTGCTTGATGTTACAGCTATGATTAATCATGACCTTAGCGTACTTGGACATTGGTTTGCCATGCACAAGTTGGTTATGAGTGATAAGACAAAAATAATGTTTTTTAATATTTCAGGGAAGGTAATCAATTGTGACCAATTTATGTTTCATGGCTCAAGCTGTGAAAAATTTTTGTTCAATAATGTTATAACGTATGTAGCTCATCGAGACACTTAAATACGTTTAACCATCTTGTATCATGTTCATCTAAATGTTTTAATGTTGAATGTGTAAAATCGTTTAAATATCTAGGTGTTATATTAGATTATAAATTTTCTTGGGCGGAGTACACAAGTGCGCTAATAAAATATGCAATGACTATTTTAAGACAGTTTTATTTATTAAAAGATTTTTGTTCTATAGATTTGTTAAAATGTATTTATTATGGTATATATCACTCAAAATTACAGTATGGACTAACATGTTGGGGTGGTACACATGCTGTTAAAACCAATCCGCTCCTTATTGTTCAAAAACACTTAATTCGTCTAATATGCAGAAAGAAGAGATTAGAAAATAGCTTTTTGCTCTTCAAAAATTTAAGAATTCTGCCATTTAAGCATTTGTATTTTTATAAAGTCTTAAAAGTCTTTTTTAATAGTGGTTATTTAACTAAAACAAATTACTTAAATTATAATCTAAGAATTAATACACTTCAAAAAGTATCAGTTCCACCGCATACCACTCAACACTTCCTTCCTACAATCGTTTGCAAACGTAGCACCTAGGTTGTACAACAATTTGCCAATTAAATTACGTATCCTCCAAAACAAGAACACCTTTCTGAAAGAAGTGAAGCAATGGCTTTTTGAAATTAATTATGTTGAATTAGAAAAACTAGTTTTTATTTTAAAATAACAAACATTAAAAGAATTCATTTTAAAAAAATAAAACATAAATCAATTAATAAATGTTACCCTTACATCTGAATATCATTTCAATTTTAATTAATTTAATTACTTTTTTTCTTATATTATTGTACTTAAAAAATAAAAATAAATATCACTGTATTAATTGTATTAATGACCCCTTAACAACTGAGTTATTAAAATTAAGAAAACTGCATTCGCCTCTAGCTCATTGAACTATAGAATGCAGATTATTATTTTAACAATGTAACAAAGTTATATATCAAGTTAATCAAATAATGTAATTAATTTGTACTTTATATTGTTTAATAATAAAAAATATCTATCTATCTATCTATCTAAAAACTAAAAAGTAATAAAATCGGTTTCAAGAACTAGTACAATTGGGATAGTTTTTGAATTAAGATAGCCATGATATTAGATTTAATACAATATGTATTACATTTTAAGCCATGCTGCGATATATTTCAATACTCCGTCTTAATTTTCCGATTGTTAAAATTCCAAAGTCTTATGATTCAGAGATACTTTTTCGGTTAAAAAAGCTTTATAGATTCAAAAAAAAAATAATTTTAAGAGCACCAATCATATAGTTTATCAATTTCACTTTAAAAAAATTCATAATCCGACGGGTTTTTGACTTTAAAAAAAATCTTAAGGTCATTAATATAAAACAAACAATTACTGTAAGGAAAAAGATAAGTTATATCGTTTATGAAAAGAATAAAGAGAAGAGGGCCCAAAATGCTACCTAGAGGAACGCCAGACGTAGCCACATATATGAAGGATTTCACATTGTCAAATGCAATGATGCACTGCCTAGTGGATACGTAGGAACTACTAATAAGTTCCTACTTATCCAGCTAAGAAACCTTGAGGAAGTGGGTGATATTTTCACTTATATCGCACCGAGAGACCATTAGCGTCCGTTTTCCAACCACATAGCAAAAGTTATTGAAATTAGTATGAGTGGCCATTTTTATTGTGTCAGTCAGACGATCAGTGAAAAATTCGATACACAGAAAATTCGTTATAAAGAAATGATAACCTTCGAGGTTTCATTGGTTATACGTAGGGTGCCTTTTATATTTCGGGATTTGGCAACCCTGGTCTTGCAATCTGTCAACTGAAAGCTCTATCGCAAAGTTTGACATTTGTTGGCTTATACGTACTCAGAACGTTTTGACATACGAGCGCTATTTGTGTTGTTTATAGTAACTTAAAAGATTCATCTCGGTCTAAAAATGGAATTAAATCGTGAATATTTTCGTGCGATTATTTTTTACAACTTTCGACGTGAATTAACACAGCAACAGTGCATGGATGAACTTAATTCAATGTGAATTCAATCGTGGTCGTAGTTCACTCCAAGACGAATTTCGTGAAGGTCGTCCGAAATCAGCTGTTGTTCCGAAAACCATTGATGCTGTGCGCGAACTGATATTGCAAGATCGTCATGTTACCTATCGTGAGATTGAGGCAACCTTAGGCATAAGTGGGACCAGCATACATTCAATATTGCATAAACATTTGACTGTCAAAAAAATTTGTTCGCGTTGGATCCCACACAATTTGTCAATCGCTCAAAAAAAGGCTCGTGTCGATTGGTCGAAGGAAATGCTCAAAAAATACGATCGCGGTGCTTCGAAACACGTCTATGACATCGTGACAGGTCATGAATCGTGGATTTACGCGTATGAGCCCGAAAGTAAACAGCAGTCGACTGTATGGGTGTTTCAAGATGAGCCAAATCCAACAAAAGTTGTTCGCGCACGAAGCACTTCCAAGCAAATGGTCGCCTGTTTTTTCGGAAAATATGGACATGTCGCAACCGTACCACTAGAACAACGCAGAACAGTCAACTCTGAGTGGTACACAACCATTTGTTTGCCAGTTGTCTTCCAAGAAATCAGGAAAACCAACCGCCGAAGACGGATCACTCTTCACCACGACAATGCGAGCTCTCACACATCGGCTCAAACAACTGCATTTTTGAGCACCCAAAACATCGATTTGATGGGTCATCCGCCGTATAGTCCTGACTTGGCACCGAATGACTTCTTTTTATTCCCAACCGTGAAGAATAAACTGCGTGGACAACGATTTTCGACGCCCGAAGAAGCGGTTGCGGCATTCAGAATGCATGTTTTGGAGATACCTCAATCAGAGTGGCAAAAGTGCTTCGACAATTGGTTCAGACGCATGCAAAAGTGTATAGATCTTAATGGAGAATATTTTGAAAAACAATAAAGTGATTTTCGATGATTAATATTTGTTTTTGTTCTCTAATCCCGAAATATAAAAGGCACCCCTCGTATGCATCACGAAAATGTGTTTGAAAAACTTCGTTGGAACACATTTAATTTATTTTTTAACTCTAGGAGGATTATATACGCAAAATGTACGTAAATATAGGTTGAAATACTGAAAATATTTGCAATATTACTTAATGCTAACATCAATGCAACAAAGCTGAAACTTTTATGCCTGATAATGGAACAAATATGAGAAACTTAGTTTTAATACCTTTGAGGTCATTTTGAGGTCATGCAGTATATCACGGGAATGTTTTTCCATCAAAAAGCTTACTAGTTTTTGTTTGAAGAAAGCTTTTATACGAAAAAACGGGGGTTTTTTATTTATGGGGTCGATTTGGACCATAAGGGTTGGGTTTTGAGGATTAATTTGTTCTAAGATATTATTCTCTAGGTAATGCTTAATGTTTCACTCATTGACTTGAAGTCGATAAAGATAATGAGAAAAAATGTTTTCTAGCAATATCTGCATCAACATGGACTCGACCTTGAACCTTCAATTTCTCGAAATCGGGCCGAAGGATTGAAAAATGGCAAACACCATTAAATTTAGCGTCCTCAAATTATGCTCAAATGATATATCCCTAGCTTGTTTGATATTTGGACATACACAGTGTTTTCTTTACAGCAAAGAACAATTTAATCTTAACAATCGATTCAAACAATTTTGAAATAGTCGAAAGCTTTGAAATCGGTATATAATTGTTGACATTATTTTTCAAATCCGATTTATGTATAGGTGTACATAGGCAACATTCCAGTCATCTATAAAAATTCCCGATCTCAGCGATTTGTAAAAAATTAGCATTAAGACATAGGTCATATAATACATGCAAAAGGTAACAACAAAGTCCATCTTAATCTAATTTATGTGACGATTTAAGCCTTATTATGCCATCAACAACGTCTTCTTCTACCAGAGATAGAAATCCAAAGTCTATATGAAATACTACATCATCTTGCACCTCAAAATCAACATAACTAATAGGCGCATAGGTAGAATGAAAAAAATTAGCAAAAAGATCAGCTGTAGAACTTACATTATTTGTAGAGTTATTATTTTAAAACATCGATGCAGAGATATTAAAAGATACTTTCTTTGGTTTTACAAAACGTCTTTGGGCTTGATTTTATATCACTTTCAAATTTTAAGATGTATTGTCTATAAAAGAATTTATCTAAGAAGTCGAATTCCCGAGCACAATTGAAAGTTCCAAGCACTTTCGTAATATAAACCATGGAGAGGCTAGAAAATCTAAGGAACAACTTCTTAACTTTGACTGCATTGTCTTTTTGTAAAATTCTAGCCAAATTAGAGGAGCTCATTTCCTAAACTGACCGATTTTATCAGAACTCTTGCTCGTAGCTCACCCGATTAACTCAGCAGTTTGGGTTGCAGTGATAATGTTTAGTACGACTTTTCACATATTTCGAGCATATTGATTAATGGATCAAAGTCTTTTGACACGAGCTATTTCGAAAAAAAAAAACAATAAATCCTTTGTTGATTTTGCTGTGTTGTACACACATATTTAAACTCTTTATTCAATAAATTTTCAATTTTGACGGATTGTGAGCTAAATAAGTGAGCTAGTTCGGTACACTGTAGTTCTACAAGTTAATGTGGTGCAACCATGAGTATGTCTGTTGCCAACAATCGGTATGAAACAGAATATTTCGGCGGCCACTTGGCAATTGAATCCACTGATGATGAAGCTGAAGCGTATCGGCATTATGTCTTTGTGTGCTGTTGCTGTTGTTTACAAATCGTGAGTTAAGTAGTGAGCTTCAAATGATGCCTCATCATACCAAAACCACAACAATTTTTATGTTTGCAGATGGAAGATTTTTGTAAGTTGTTTTGTTGTGGCATGCATTGTTGAGCGATCAAAGCGAAGCGCTTTATTTGTTTCTTTGTTATTGAATTAAAATATAATTATTCATTTTTGACACAGTTACATGTCAAGTTTCTGGCTGACGTAACAACGCCTTATAATCTCAAAACCGAAAGCTTAAAGCTAGTAAAAACTAGAATCTATCAAAAAGCTAGCCAAATAATTAAACTCAATTGAGGAGAAAGTCAATTAAATTGCGTTTGAAAGTTGTTTTAACTATTTATTTTTTTTTTTTTAAAAGATTACTCCAACTTACGAAGTACGATTATGAATACGAACACAGTTAAAGAATTACTTGGGGAAACGTATGCAGTTTAGTTAGTTTTTTTTTTTATTTTCTACAATATTACAATTATGAGGAATCTGTCAAAAAAAGCCACTTGTTGCGGTTATCAATTCAATACAGCAGCAAAAAAGATTTCTAAAAAAAAAAAACAATAATCATTTTTAAAATCCGTGATAAACCCAAAAACTATACATTTTGTAATATCTACCGTTGGTCGGGTTGATTGATTAGCTTCTCCGCACATATCTGTCAACAAGGATTCGAAACAACAAATGATGCTACAAAAGATCCGATTCATCTAAAAGAGCAGAAAGCAAACCAACAATATTTGCGGATATGTGCACAAACACAAATACGATTGTTCACTTCATGGACAAGACAACAAGAATAAACTAAATACCCGATCAACTCTTTGGAGAATTAAAACTATACGAGAAGAAAAGAGGCTCATGAGGCTGCATTAAAAACAGAATGTGTCTGTATTGACAATACAAGCAAAATCCTTCCGTTTTGCACAATACATGCTACCAACATGCACTAAAGTATTCCAATGATCTTCCCTTAACTCAGAGAAAATAAGATCACTCAGAGAAAATGCAATGTTAAACCGATATTTAAGGGCAGTTTGTGAAGGAATATTTTTTTTGTGCTCATTAAGGGTAGAGTTTTTAGAGGAAATAAAGTTTGTAAATGAAATAAGACAGGAAAAGTGAGTCAAGTTATTAAGGGAGTATTCCTGGTTGGCAAAAAAATTTTTTGATTTCTTTTTTTTGCATGCATTTTTGCATTTTTTGTTTATTTGAGAATATCGTCCTAAAAGAGCCGCTGTGTCCTCATTTTTTGTAGAAGAGCGAGGAGTTCTTTATGGGGCTGGCATTGCAGGTTGATATATGTAAGTATTTCACAAAAAAAAAATGTTTTATTGCCTAAAATTTTCTTTGACATTTTTCAAAATCACGTTTTTGAACTTCGTCACTTTTCTCCGGTTCTACTGAACCGATTTTGATGAAACCAAGTGCAATTGAAAACTGTTTGCTCAAATTTTTCATTTCATTTTTTTTTTTTTTTTTTTTGATGCAAAAAAAAATTACCTCAAACTTAAACGCGTTTATCTCGAAACCACGTTTTTCGAGCTTTTTTAATATTTTTTTACACTAAACTACAAAAAAAGAGACTCATAATCGGTTTTTCATTTTTCAATGCTTGCCATTTTGTAAAAAATAATCGCAAAATTATGATTGAGGTAGGGACCAGAAAAACATCTGTACTGAATCTAACGCAGTTTACTTTTTCCATTTCAGATGGGCCGCAAGCTGCATGCCTTTTTTTTCGACGCCCAACTTTGAAGGCCGACAACTTTTTGAACAGCCCTCGTACAAAGGAAAAAAAAATTTTTTTTTAATTTAATATGTTCTTAATACAATAAAAAAAAACAGAATTAAAATAAATCTCTGCGTTTTCAAATGTGAAGTTTTTCAAAAAGGGTCCAAAAACAGCCTTCCAACCAGGAATACTCCCTTAAGGAATAAACTGTCAAATGCTGCAAAATTTATTAGTTTTTATAATAATCAGCTGATCACTTTGAGTACAAAGAAATCAAAATTAGCTTTCGAAAAATAAACGATAAAAACATGTAATATTTTTTCAAAATTATTATTCACGATTCGATTTCAAACTTTTTTAAACATAAATCTAAAATGTTGTTGGAGCAACTGTTATACATTTTTTGAAATTTTAAAATATAATATTTTGATATATTGTATTTCAACTTTTACGAATTAATTATGTATGCAAATTTTATTAAAAATATTGTTTACTACTCCATAGCGAGTTGATTTCCTGAGAAAAATGTTGCAGTACTTGTATTGCTTTGGAATCAAACTGTTTTGTATAAGGCTGCCAAAATTGTAAGCAGCGCTGACCCTGATAGATCATTATTATCATTTTCTCGATATTGCGACGAGTTCTTTCACTCCTTTTCTGACCTTGGGAGAGGAAGCCAAAAGTAGGTTAGATTAGGTTAGGATTGGTTAATCCAGCCGCCTCCTGGTGGAGGCTCACATATACCATTCTGGTCCTTAGTGATACAGGGTGTATGGAGCCTGTAAGGAGTCAGCAAAAGTCAGTAAAGACTTGCGTTAATTACGCGAATCTAAGGAGAGTTTCTGAAGATATTTTAACCACATGTTGTAGTGACGGAAACGTCGGTGAGCCTAAGTATTTCAGTCTCGATCTAAGTAGAGCGGGTAGGTGCATAGTAGGTGCTCCAGAGTTTCAGCCGTGCCTGGTTCCTTGCACTTCCTACAGTTCTCCATCGTTGTGATGCCCATCTTCTTTGCGTGAGTTGCCGCCATGCAGTGGCCCGTGAGGCTACACACCAGTCTCTTGCATTCTCTGCGCGGTCGTACCAGGATCAACAGAG
Source organism: Coremacera marginata (assembly GCA_914767935.1). Taxonomy (NCBI): domain Eukaryota; kingdom Metazoa; phylum Arthropoda; class Insecta; order Diptera; family Sciomyzidae; genus Coremacera; species Coremacera marginata. Next base: position 8,150,874 of record OU612045.1, read on the forward strand.
TCTGTTTTTCGCATCGTGATTTTTGAGATTTTGCATGTCGTCGTATCTCTCCATCTACGACTCACTGCTTGTGCGGCCCTATCTTCGAGGTTTTTGTACAGCTCTTATAGTGGGATTGGTACATGTTGTATGAACTCTGATTCCAGCCCTCCGCCGTCCTTTGCTAGTCTATCCGCCTTCTCATTTCCATTAATGCCCCGGTAGCTTGGGACCCAGTAGATGCGCTCGTTTTGAAGTGAATAGAGTATCTAGTGATTTCCTGCTTGCCAGAGCATTTGTAGGCCTGATAGTAGCGGAGCACGTGGATTTGATCGCCGATAGCTATCTACAAAGAAGTTAATATTGGAGTTATGTGTGTTCATGTTGTGGCGAACACTTCCGCCTGGAAGATGTTGCAGTGGCCTTGTAGTTTATAAGGCTGACTTTTATCTGGTTATGCACAGTAAACTACCGTTTCCCCTACCATACGCAGTTTAGAGCCATTAGTGAATATGTTGACCGTCCGCTGTGCTGTGTTCTATGCCGCAGCATAGAGGTACCTCGCTATTGCGCAATATATCGTGTAGTCTGTGCTACTGGATAAAACCTTGCTGATAGTATAATGCCCAAACCTATGTTTGTGCATGTTGTTTGCCGCCGTAATGCACTGTGTCGTTTTTCCAGCTATTAGTTTTGCGTGGATTTCTAGGGGGTCCATTTATAGGATCTGTTATGCAGATCGCTGCCTGCCGCTGTGTTTTCGCCAGGTGTCTGACGCATGTTGACTTTTCCACCGACGGCCTCCACACGATAATTCCGTAGAGTAGAATTGGACAAACCACCGTTTTGTGGATCCAATGCTTCAGAGGGAATGAGAGACCCCAAGTGCTGCCCAGCAGCCCTTGGATGCGTATAGAGCATTAATGGCTTTCTTAACTCTCTCGTCGACATCGATTCTCTATGATAGTTTGCTGTCCAGGACGACTCCTAGATACTTCGTGTGGGGTTTCGGGGTGAGGCGTATATTGATTATTTTCGGTGGTATCCACGGCGGTATCTTGTAGCTTCTTGTAAATAGAACTAGATCTGTTTTCGCGGTGTTGATGCTAAGAATGCTAAAAAAAAGACATTTCCCCACTATAATTATGCTTAGATCATCTGCATAAGTTGTTATCTTCGGAGCTCTACCTTCGAAGTTTTTGAGTAGTTCAGTAACGACTAGATTCCTCCCCCCCTCCCCCTCGGGAGTGCACCTCTTCAAACTTCCCTTTCCATGGTAGTAGTTCCGCACTCAGCTTGAACCCATCTACAATTTAAAAGATTGTCCATCCAGAGGTCGATTGCTGGAGGTGCCTCTATTGCGCGTAAGTCATTGAGTATTGCAACAGCCTATACATTGTCGAATGCGCCTGAGATGTCTAGAAATGCACCAAGTGGGTGCTACTAGGGAGTGTAATGCCAACCGGTTTCCCATTCGTGTACGGGTGTTGGTTAGTTGCCAGAAACCGGTTTGCAACGTTCCTTACGTGCAAGTCTATCAGTTTCTCGAGAGTTTTGAGTCCAAAGGAGTTAAGACTAATGGGCCTGTAGTCTGCTACTGCTGCTCCTGCCTGATTTCGGCAAAAATACAGCTCTTGCCACTCTCCAGGCTACAAGCACATAGTTCAGCCTGAAGCATCCTTTGTATATGGCCACAAGCCAAGGAGCGACTCGTAGCTTGGTCGCTTGCAGCATGGCGGGGATAATGCCGTCTGGTCCTGGAGATTTATATCCTGAGAGCGTATCTATAGCCCACAGGATTTTATCCGGTGTTATTAAGTCATTTGAAAACTGTTGCGGGTTTGCCTAGAGTCTCTGTACTGAATACATGTTTGAGGATTTGGTTTCTGTACAGCCAGGAAAGAGTGCCTGCAAGAGCACATCAAGTGATTCCTAACTGCTTTCCGTCCACTCACCGTTGTCTTTGTGTAGCTGGCTCTGAATTGAGGACTGCTTTGAGAGTAGCTTTCTGAACCTCGCTGTGTCTGCGGTTTTCTCTATGCTTGAGCAGAAGTTCTTCCATGAGAGCCTCTTTACCTTATGGACATTGGTCTTGAAGACTTTGAGCCTGAATTTGTAACGCATTTGCATTTGTAAGGCAAAAGTAACGGAAGAAAGAAAATTGCCGTACGAGCGTTACTGCGATGAGTTTTTGAAAAACGTTGATAGATAACGTTGCAATATCGCCATGCCTAAAATGGCACTAAGCAGTTGATGAATACCTTTTGTTCTCTTTTTGATTTTCAATTTATCTCAAAAAAATCTAAAGTAAAGGTATGAAATTTAAGTCTTTTTATAAAAACTCATCAAAATAATTTACAATGATCACTGATGATTTTACACCTCAATCGTTTTAGCGTCATAAGCTTTATCAGTATTTTAGTTTTCAATATGCCAAAGACTAATACTGACGACGCAAGCACATTAACTCAATTCTTTAAAGCAAATCAAAATGAAATAATCCACAATAACCCGATAACTTTAACAATACGATATGCTACTACCATAGATGCTGTGTTTACGCGAATTTAAGAAGGGATCAGCTCGAATACATTTGCTCCTATTTCTTTTAACACAAACCATAAGTTAGATTTGTATTATTTATATATATAAAAAATAAAGGATATATATATAAAAATTGTTGCACTAAATCAGAATTTTATCATTTATATTTATCACCTTATTCTATTATTATATACGTTTAAATTACCAACAAGTATGTAAAAAAAAAAACGAAATGGCCATTTCAGCCCTTGAAAGGACTTTGACCGAGCTTCTTATGATCAATTGTGTTGTGTGTGATGTGAAATGTTTGCACACAAATGATCGAGAACTGGACCTACATGTTTTACGCCGACTCCGAACGGCTTATGTTCTCAAGAAGCTTTTCATGGCAGTTTTTACTCTCTGAGGTGTGAGAAAAATTAATTCAATTGAAAAAACTTTCTGTGTCGGATGGAGGATTCGAACCTGGGTTCTCTGGCGTAAGAGTCACACACTCTACCCACTACGCCACGGCCGCCAATAAGTATGTAAGCATATAAATATTAGGGGTATTCTCTATTCCATATTTCCTATTCTTGCACCGTGCAAAGGTCATATGCTAGACATAGAGAATGTCCCTTTTAGTTATCAAAATAACGCCAAAGAAGTATTAAGTTTTTGAGAGCTAATTAAAAGAAAAAAAACAAAAAAAAAACAGAACTGAGGGTTATTTGAATTTGGACATTACCGCCAAAAAGTCCACCGTTACACGAAAATTAAAAGTTATTAAAAAGTTATTATTTAATGATATTATCTTAAAGAAATATTTTTATTTTAGTGATTTAAGTCATTTAAATATAAATTCATTTACCATGATGATCAAATCGTCTGCACTGTTTCACAAATGTAATTTTTTCTTTTAGTTAATGTTTTGTAAATGTTTCGTAAACGTTTTCATTTTAGGAAAAATTGGCTAAAAATAATGAAAAATGGTTGAGGCACGAAGAGGCAGAATATATTAAATTTGTTTTTTAATAACTAAATCACATAATTACATAATTACCTAATTACTTAATAACCCAAATGAATTACAATGGATAAAATGTCACGTAACGCCATGTCACGTAACGTTTCATACTTATAAAATGAATAAAAAAAAAACCAGTAAAGGTTTTTAAATTTGATTACTTTGAAAATAAACTTATACTATTTCAAATCCTTCTAAAAAAAGTTTTATACAAAAACTCTTGTCAATTTACAGAATTTTACTAATTGTGTGATCTAAGTCAAAAACCACTTCTATTTTTTGTCACGTAACGTATCATTTTTGGTGGCTTCTATCTAAAAGCCGAACTTTGGACAACCCTTAGGTTTTACACCTTGTATAGTGCGCTTAGTAAGCTATTGGAAAATCAAAGTAAGGAACTTGTAAGTTAAATTTTTCATTCTTTTTTCATTCATTAAAGTCGTACGATCGTCACGTGTGCCAACAAGGAAATACCCATATATGGCAAAGTTTAACCCATTCAGAACGTGATGCATTGATTGTGAGGGTAAGTCTCAGTCTCAATATCCTCACTTATTTTTGACGAATGTTTAAAAGATCAACATGTATCGATTGTGCTGTTTGTTGCTGATGTTCGCTTCTCACATTATTCCACTATTCGTTTTACAGTTACTTAAGTATTCGCGGAGTTCTTGCTTCACATTTTAATTTTGTCAATATGAGCCATACAAGTAAGTTGTGCTTGAATTACTAAATTACTAATAGCGAAAAATTAGTGAAGTGGAAAAATATAAACTTAAAAAATACTTAATATTTATAAATCAAAAAGACTGAGGTCAATAATAAAGATAATCTGAAAAATTTATTTTAAGGGGATTTCCTTATTTCAACCGAAATGCATCAAGTATCCGAGCCCTAAAAATACATGAAGGATATGAAAATAGCAAAACTTAGGTATTAAATATGTTTTCATATCATGCAAAGACCGTATATTCCAAAAATCATAAATAAATTCTTTGTTGTTTGGCGTCAGGTCTGAAAGGGTTAATGATTTAATTTTCTTTCTTTTTTTTCTTATGAACCAAGAATTTCAGTTCAATAACTGGATGAAGATACAGAAATTAATTGAAAAATTATATTTCTATATTCTTTGATAGATGGTAAGCTATAGAAACATGAGAATTTTAAATACACCCTTTAAAAAGCTAGAAAGATAAATTATTCAAATTGTCACTATTAAACTATGTGCTCAAAGTTGCATTTTATACTTTTTCTAAATACTTCTTTATAAAACTGTCTTATAAATTCTTTGTAATACGTATATATTAAAAAATATGCATTATTATAATTAATGCGTTTATTTATTTTTAAAACTGATCTAAAAATAATAATAAATTCTCTCTAAAAATCTCTATGATAATAAAAATTACTCTAAAAATAATAAAAATAATAATAAAAGTCATCTTACATTATCTTCATTTCAAAATCACAAATAAATAAATTTAAAAATTAATCATGTATGCATATTATCAGTTAAAACGTTTATTTAAATATGCAGTTAGAGATAGCAGGTAAATTAAGGCTAATTCATTAACGGGTTTTGTACAAATGCTTGTAAAATTTGGTTGAAGACAGCTCATTTGTTATAACTTCATTTTTTTTTTTTAGTGTATTACAAATCCGCAAGTGTGTGTGTTATAAAGCTAATGATGGCAGAGACGCTCAAGCGGGCCATATTTAGGGTGAACATCACTCCAAGCTCCTGCAAAATTTTTATGAATTGATGTTGAAACAATTTTGATGGAACCAAAAAGAGAAACATAGAAGAAAACTCCGCCAATTTTCCCAAATAGTAATTTTTTATAGATCAACTCATTATCAAAAGAGAACGTACGATTTGGTGATGAAAATGTAAGAATCTTTGATGAGCTCTTCTTCAGGAATTCAGTGCTTCTAACAACGACTAGAGATTTGATGAAAGCTGCATTCCTTCAATGACACATTCAGAATAAACTTACCGGGTCATGCACACATTCAGAATAAACTTACCGGGTCAATTCAATAGAGATATTTTTAGATCCAAGAACAAATATAGTATTAATATTCTAGTAAGCTTTCAGTAAAATAAAAGTTGTCGAGAAAATTTTTCTGTACTGTACTCCTTTTCATTAGCCGCCTCGACTACGTCTCTGAAAAACAAACTCACATCTATATACCTACTTATATGAGTAGATGGAAAAACGCATAAAAACCATATTCAAAACCTACAAGATTTAATAAAGAAAATAAACTGTCAACATACAAAACAAATCATCACAATAATAAACACGAAATACCAATAAATGTATACAAATTCAAAGTATTAAGTCAACAAGGGACAGTAAGTTATGAGCGAGTGTGTGCGAGCGAGCGAGAGAGTAGCGTGAAACGAGATGAGTTCTTATACAGTTCGATGGACGGATGGATGGATTGCTAGATGGATGGTTGAATGCACCGCATGGAATAAATGTCACTTTTAATAATTTTTCGATCTGTAAACAGCAGTTGAGGAACAACAAAACGGACAGCCAAAGAATTGCTCAAGGTGATACATCATCATCGTCGTCTTCATCGTCAACAGCAGGACTCTGTTGGCTCTGAGGTGCCTTTCATTCCTGTGCAATGGGTCAACTCGATCTCATCTGTCATAGATCGATCGCACTTAATTCAACGAAGTTTGTAGAAAAAGGTTTATAAAAAAAAAAAAAAAGCCAGATACCAGAATCAGCGGGTGATCCTACAAATATACGAAAATCTTGGACAACAAACAGAATTGGTTGTCAGTTATTTAAACATATTTGTTAATATGACAATTCTATCGAATGTTTTGGCCTCACTCACTTTGTGGCGCATTAAATGATTCAACAGAGCGGAAAACCAAATTTAAGATGATCTAAATAAGCACTATGTACGTGTTATAATTTCAAATACTTACTCACTTTATTGTTTTTTAATTGATCTTATTTGCATTTAGTACGGCGATCAAGTTTTTTCAGTTCGGAACATAACGCCTAACTCAAAAATTTATAGATAAAGACGATCACTTTTTCTATGCAGTTAAAAACTTGACAAAACACATTTAGTCCCCCCTTTAAATAGCTCTGATAACACAAAACATTTTTCGTAGCGCTTCGAACGTGGGTATTTTTTACGTGGGCCATTCTTTTACTGAAACTGTTATCTCTCAAAATAACCGAATTTTTCAGAGGAACGCATTCCTTTTTGTTTAATTTAAGTAAAAAATTGTTAAAACTAGACGGATAAGGAAACTTTTTGCTCAAATTAGTAGCATTCGATTGCATTTTTTTTTATTTTTTAAGAAATATGAGAGAATCAAACGTTCCTTATAACCCTTAATCCCTTATTCGATCGAAGTAACCACATGGTGTCTGGACTGAGCAACTGTATAAAATAAAATCAAAAAGAATGAAAATAATGAATAAAAACGAATGTGACGATATAGATATTTATGTAAATATATTTTGTTTTGTTTCTTTTTTCACTCTTGCAGCTTATAAAGCGGCAGTTTAAAATTGGAATTATATTTTTATGATGTCTTCATTTAGCTGTCTAGAGCAAACTTCGTAGCGTATCGAAGCTGTACACTGCTGAGTATACCATTTTATGGATGCAAACAAAGAAAGAGTCGAGTTCGACTTCAAATAACACCGCCATATTGGATGCTTAATTTCGACTCACTTTAGTCAGATACGTTGACAACATAAGAAAAGCACAAATGATTACACACCTGAAGATTAACCTAAGTTATGCTGTATAACTCAGTGGAATTGATGACGAACTAATAATACCCATGCACTATACACCAAAAAAGGTAAACGATCCACCACTGAATAAAATCACACACACAACAACAACAACAACAACAACAACAACAACTGCTAATAAGTCTGTAATCAAACGATCCGATGTAAACATCTTAAGAATATTGAATTCAAATTTATGGAACCTATAATAATCTCAACGAGCCCAAGTTCGGCCGCTTTTCTTTAACAAACAATAAGCTACCATTTCAAATCAGAATCATTAATGTGTATCTCTATAATTGGACAACATAAATATTTAGGCTACCTGTCGATTGTACTCATACGACAGAGGTTAAACACAACGAAATCCAAGTCACTACTAAATTACTTTTGTCATTCGAATGAGTTGCTTTCAACAAGCTTAGCTGGGATCTAAGTTAGCTCTTAGAATGTAAAAATATCTATAAACTTTAACACTTCAAATTGAAAGTGACAAAATAATAGAATAGTACAGAAATAAAAGAAAGCACTGGGAAAAATGTGTTAAAGTTGAAATGGTAAAATAAATAACTGTAACCGAAGACTTTAGAATAATAAAAAATGTATCCACGCAAAATGAATAAATTACCCAAAACTAACATATTTTCTCAATCCCAAACGGCATATTATCTTATTTTACTTATTCAGATAAAGCTAAATGTGGGATTAGGGTTTGATTTTTCCTGAGCCATTGATTTGCATGGCGTTTGCTTTATTAATATTTGCAAATATTGGAAGAATTAATGGAAGCCATGGTTTTGAAGTTTTCGCTTTTTTATGAATTTTAAAAGAACAAAAAAAAATTCAATTTTGCCAATTATTGAAAATTTATTATTACAGTATTGAATTAATAATTTCATTTAAAATTTTTTATATTATTAATAATACTTTCACTTGGAAACTTGTACATTTTCATAGGCGAACTTACGTGCCCACGATTTTCATTTTATGTAGTACAGCAGCTATTTACTTAATAATAAAACAACGCAAACAGAGTGATCAAGCAAGCAATTAAATAAAATAGTCTCAAACTACACGCAAAAAACTATATCTGTTTTATAAAAAACTAAGTTTTTTCAATTTTATAATCAACCCGTATATACCCAACGCGTACTGCGTAAGGGGTATATTAACTTTGTCATTCTGTTTGTAACGCCAAGAAGGTATAGAAAATGGCAGGTATAGACAAATATATATATTTTTGAGCAGCATCACCTCCTGAGTTGATTTCCGTGTGTCCGTCTGTCCGTCCGTCTGTCGACACGATTAGAGCCGTAATTTTAAAGCTATCGCGATGAAATTCAAAATATAAGATTATTTTTAAAAAAGAAAGATCTAGTTCGAAAATGGGCCAAATCGGATGAAAACCACGCCAACCGCCCATACAAAGAGACTTTATTTTAACCGTAAAATGTCTTAAGAATCCACAAAAATTAAAGAAATGCTTTGAAATTTATAACGTAAGCTTTGATTTCAATTTAAATCCTGCACGCAGAGAAAAAATATGTTTATATATGTTTGGCTTCAAAGACAAAATATTCAGAGTGAGCCACCTAATGATTAAGAACTTTCCTTGAATAGCATTATTTTTCGACATAAGAAGATATTAGTTGTGTCCAACATTAATACAATTGCCTTAGCTAAAAAACTAACGTCTACATTAATATGCTTGTGACAAACTAAAATTGTGTGTTTCTACCCAATAAAAATATATTTGCAACACTGTTAAACTCAAAAAGAACAGAACTCTGCAAATTTAAAACAAACAGAACTTCTTTCTTTTATGTGTTTCGCCTAGACATACATATATCTGTTTCATTTGCACTTGCGCGAAAAATAGCGCAAACCTTGTTGCTTTATGCGCTTGCTTTTAACAGTAGCCAAGTCTTGGCGTCATTTTAAGTTTCAAGCAGCCGCGCCAAACGTGTTGAAAAGTTTAGCTCTTGTGAAGTGTTTCTGAAAATGTTTGTTCAAATTAAAAGTGTTTGTGTTTTCAAATTAATAAAATAAAAAACAAAATAAAAGTAAAATAAGGCGGTGCAGCAGTAAAAATAGGTGAGTTTTGAAGCAACTTTGCTAATAAAGCGGTGTGTGTTTATAAAGTGTGCTTATAAAAATTATTGTAATGTCGGATAAACATAATATGGTTACTTCTCAACATAATTTAATCCGAGAAAAACTTATTTACTGTTTTCTAAACATATTTTGCTTGCTTTAAACCAACAATTACTTCTAAGCGAATATTTTGTAATCACAGTGAAAAACTTTTGGCATTTCTTTTGCTAAAATGTGTTTCCAAGTAAATATAGTCATCGGTATGCTGTTCATTATGCTGTTCTTAATCATCGTTTTGAAAATAATTGCTTGACTGCAATTAAAGTATGTATTCTCCAATTAATATATATTTGTCCGTGAGCAAACAAATAGTAATAGACTAAAAGTGTTCTCGATCCATTTATAATTACAATATATTTATATGAAAACATATTTTCTTTAAAACAAATTATATTTTAAGATATTGTTATTTTTTAAGATATGTTTATGTTTTTGGTGTCATTGAAAAGAAAATTGAACAAATTACAAAATTAATACCGCAAAAAAATTTCATTTTTTACGCGAAATTCTGAGAAATTCGCACTCAAAGTTGAAATTTGGTAGTTTCAATCGATTGATTTCACACGATCTTCACATGATCTTCACACGAGCACAACTCGGTAACGGTTAAATTGGTGGGGTTTATTGACATGCCATTAGAAAAGTGTTTTTATTGCCTTTAGCTATCAAAATAAGTTTTATGTAAGTTAGTTTTTCTGCTAGAAACAATAACGTAAACCAAAGTCGTGAAATATTAATTGACCCTGTAGCTCCTAAGAATGTGAAAATAGACCCCCCCATCCCATATGATTTTTTGCTCAGCTCGACATAACCTTTCAGCTACACCCTGTATATAAAGAAGATTCCATTAATTAATCATATTATAAGTGGAACCAATTATGATTACTTGTTTCCAAGAAACATGCAGAAGCATACGAGGGGTGCCTTTTATATTTCGGGATTAGAGAACAAAAACAAATATTAATCATCGAAAATCATTTTATTGTTTTTCAAAATATTCTCCATTAAGATCTATACACTTTTGCATGCGTTTGAACCAATTGTCGAAGCACTTTTACCACTCTGATTGAGGTATCTCCAAAACATGCATTCTGAATGCCGCAACCGCTTCTTCGGGCGTCGAAAATCGTTGTCCACGCAGTTTATTCTTGACGGTTGGGAATAAAAAGAAGTCATTCGGTGCCAAGTCAGGACTATACGGCGGATGACCCATCAAATCGATGTTTTGGGTGCTCAAAAATGCAGTTGTTTGAGCCGATGTGTGAGAGCTCGCATTGTCGTGGTGAAGAGTGATCCGTCTTCGGCGGTTGGTTTTCCTGATTTCTTGGAAGACAACTGGCAAACAAATGGTTGTGTACCACTCAGAGTTGACTGTTCTGCGTTGTTCTAGTGGTACGGTTGCGACATGTCCATATTTTCCGAAAAAACAGGCGACCATTTGCTTGGAAGTGCTTCGTGCGCGAACAACTTTTGTTGGATTTGGCTCATCTTGAAACACCCATACAGTCGACTGCAGTTTACTTTCGGGCTCATACGCGTAAATCCACGATTCATCACCTGTCACGATGTCATAGACGTGTTTCGAAGCACCGCGATCGTATTTTTTGAGCATTTTCTTCGACCAATCGACACGAGCCTTTTTTTGAGCGATTGACAAATTGTGTGGGATCCAACGCGAACAAATTTTTTTGACAGTCAAATGTTTATGCAATATTGAATGTATGCTGGTCCCACTTATGCCTAAGGTTGCCTCAATCTCACGATAGGTAACATGACGATCTTGCAATATCAGTGCAATCAATGGTTGACTTGCATCAATGGTTTTCGGAACAACAGCTGATTTCGGACGACCTTCACGAAATTCGTCTTGGAGTGAACTACGACCACGATTGAATTCACCATACCATCGATAAACACTGGTCCTTGATGGAGCTTCATCGCCAAAAATTGAATTAAGTTCATCCATGCACTGTTGCTGTGTTAATTCACGTCGAAAGTTGTAAAAAATAATCGCACGAAAATGTTCACGGTTTAATTCCATTATTAGACCGAGATGAATCTTTTAAGTTACTATAAACAACACAAATAGCGCTCGTATGTCAAAACGTTCTGAGTACGTATAAGCCAACAAATGTCAAACTTTGCGATAGAGCTTTCAGTTGACAGATTGCAACACCAGGGTTGCCAAATCCCGAAATATAAAAGGCACCCTACGTATAATACGTCCTGCAAATTATGTTTGGGAAGGCCTATTATTTTTCAGCGTGGGGCTATGAAATTTGGAAAAATCGGAATAAAACCACGCCTACCTCCCATACAAAGAGTATTTATTTTAAATGTAAAATCTCTTAAAAGTCTGCAGAAATTACAGAAATGTCTTGAAATTGTGCACATAAGCTTTGATATTTAATATAGGTCATCTCTATGATATATGGCAAAATCGGATGAAAATCACGCCCACTTCACATACAAAGTGGCTTTATTTTAATCTTAAAATCTCTTATAAATCCACAAAAATTAAAGAAATGTCTTGAAATTTTGCACATTAGCTTTGATATATTATATGAACCATCTCTTTGATATTCAAAGATGTTTTATATTTGATTAAAACCACGCCTACTTCCCATACAAAGTGTCGTCAACAAAATAGGAAAAAATTTCGTTAATATATAAAACTGAAAGACTTCGAATATACTTCAATATGGTCGCGGGGGGTATTTAGCTTCGGTACCCTGCCGAAGCTCCATACTTACTAGTTTCCTATAATTGTGCTATAGGAGAGCTAAAACTGAACATTTCTCTAATAAAAGTACCGCATTATATTGTGTTTAAGAAAGTATTTTCCGATTCATTCCTTATGTACATTTTTGTGTACTAAATGTCCAATTTTAAATGTGTTCATAACTTTGAACAACGCAAAGAAATCTACGGGATCAAATAACATTTCAAATCATCTGTTGAAAAAGCTACTTGATACTGTATTTGATTTTTTAGCTAATTAATTTCCTACCCTATTTCCCTTGAAAAGTATCAAAAATTATTCCTATTAAAAAAAACCTAAGTGCTACGAAGTTAATAATTTTAAACCTATTTCATTATTATCAAAACTTGGAAGATTTTTGGAGAAAATTATTTAGGCTCAAATTGTTAAAAGCATCCATGCTCCATATATTCCCAATTTCCAGTTTGGATTCCTAAAAAACAACTCCCAAGGAAGATTATTTAAATAAAAATAGTAAGTAAAAAAATGACGTATAAACAAGGTTTATTTTTGAATTTTTAATGTACTACATATGCCTTAGTTTAGTTTTAGTTAATTTATTTTTAAAATAATCATTAATGTATATGACAAAACGTCATAAGATAAAAACATCATAGTTATACAAATATTTAAAAAAATCATAGCCAGTTGCTATGAAATTAAATCAATATATCATTAATATTTTTCAGTTTTTTGTTTAGTCGTTGTTAATTCATATATAGAATTCATTATAAATAATGTTAGACTCCACAAATAACTTACTAACTTATATTATTAGATTAAAAACATATTTTATATCGTGCTATAATATATATATGTATATATTTTTAATTTTAATTTACAACAATCAATATCACAGTCCACAAACATATTCCCGATACACTTCATTAAAGCAGCAGGTTATAATTATACAAATAACAGTAAAGCGCCTCATTGTAAGTTCAACAGCATATATCTAGCTATGCGTGAGCGGATGAGTTTCCTTCGGTGCGGCAGAGTTGCCCACCCGCCCTTTACTGAATAACTCCCTTACCACATTGTAAATTAAACAAATTGCAGGAAAACCTCAACTTTAAAGGGAAGGCAAAGTAAAGAAGGACACATTATTTAAAGTGTTCAACCGTCATGTAAAGCTTTTTTTTTTAATATGCAGTTTGTGTGGAAAACGTTGAAGCACTCACCCCAGCCACGTATTCGTCCAGCAGTCATTGTTAGTCAATCAAAACAGCTACCAACTTCCAGGACATACATACATGGAAGTCTTGTCCTCGTATGTCGCGTCTTCAATTTTAACCTGTTTGAAAGTTTTAAATGTATCTACACCTGGGACAGTTCGCACCGGCGATGATTGCCTCGTAACCTTTGACGGACGAAGCTGGCTGACCGGGGGGAATATTTATTTGTGTGTATCGTGTTCGGTTGTGTAATTTGTTGGATACACAGTTGGGAGTTTTTTTTTTGGGCGCGAGAGCTTTCAAATCACGTTTTAAATTGTGCTCATTAAAAATTAAACAGCAGAATATTAAGGTAAAAATTCTCACACACGCACCTGATGCTGTCTTCTTCAATTTTTTTTTTTTTTTTTTTTTTTGTTGTCATGAATTCGTCATATTTATAGCCTTAAATTGGACTCAAAGCTTTTCAGAGCAAATATATTTTCATCTGGTTCTCATTAATCAGCTGCGCTTAAATCGGAGGAACGGTGTTGTTACAGTTCGCTGGAAAACATTTTCATCTGGTTGGCCAGAACAACGGGTGCCTCGGGCAAAACAATAACTTAAGAGGTCTTTTTCATGCAGTATGTTAAAAAAATGTTACTTTTTTTTGGACAAACTATTTATTATAATAAAAAAAAAACTTTGTAACTTAAAATATTTAAATTAAATATGATTAAAATTTTCTCAAATTTGAATCTCTCCGTTCCACCTCTCCAGGCGTGTTGAAAAATACATGTTTTCTGAAATCAAACCTCTCACCGCGTTCAGTCCAGCAAAATCTTTTTTTCGGGATTTTTTAAAAAACTGGCACAGTAAATATTTTTATTTCTTTAAGGCAGTATTCCAGTCTTGTGGGAAAAATTTTGGGAATTTTTTAAGATTCAATAAAAAAAAAACTAAAAATATGTTTAGTATCCATTTCTTATAATATGTTAATACACAATAATACACAAAAAAATTAAAAAAAAAATTATATATTGAAAAAAATTACAGGCTGGTGGGAGGTGCTAAAAAAATGGTGCCTCCATCTTGACACGATTTCAACCATTTTCATTATCTAAACAAAAAAATGGTGCCTCCATTTTGACACGATTTCAACCCTTTTAGTTATCTAAATAATGTTGCTATATCCCGGACTAGGGTACAAGAAAAAAAATGTTTTCGAAAAACTAAGTAATTTTTTGGGTTTTTGTTGATTGTTTTGAATTTTTTAAATATATTTAAAAACAAAAATTTTACATAGTTCTAGTCCAGATCATAGAGGGATATACATATAAAGAAGACCCGCACCAAATTTAAAGTTAATCGGTTCATAAGAACTTCAGATATCATGTCGAACATGTTAGAAAAAGTACACTGAAAAAATCGACATGTTTTAAAATTGATCACAATATTATCAATTATATGTGTATAAATGTGTTAAATTGTATTTTTTCATGTAAAATTTTTGAATTTTTTAAATTTTCACATATAAATTGATAACATTATGTTTTTATTTTTACAACATTTGTTGTAAGCTACTTTTCGATCACAAACTGTTTTTAAATTAAAAACTTTGGCTTGCAATGAGCTCTCAAAACAAGATTTTTGTTAGTTAGTTTTTCTGCTCCAAACAATAATGTTAATCAAAGTCGTGAAATATTAATTAACCCTGTAGCTTCTTGTAATGTGAATTTGAATTCTGCATTAACGAATACACCTGCTGAAAGGCTTAATTACCCGGGTCTACAGGCCAAGGGTAATAGTTCATGGTACGGACAACCAGCACATAAGTGTAACTCCATCAACGGATACGTTTATGGCATACAGTCTAAGAACACACGGACATACGGCAGTGCTAAGACGAAATAGGTAGTCATTCCACAAACACATAGCACTACCCAATGCCCTACTACTGAAAACATTACAACTCCAACATATCATGCAATTGTATAACCATGGAGCTGCATTGCTCCCAAGAGCAGTACCAGTTTAACTACCAGTAGTGACGTACCTTCATTGTCATCTTCTGGTGAAGACGAGATCTACCCAATCTCTTGCATACTAAGCAGGTATGCCAGCCCGGTGGTACCACTGCGCGACCCCGCCGGTCAATCTAGACCTGTATAGCACACGCCCAACCACAGCCAGCACGAGCCTCCCCAAGGGGCCAACCCACGATAGTCTATTCGCCATGTTAATACAACATTTCAAAACACCATGTTTATACAACATAATACCCGAATGATCCGTGTCCGATAAATAGGGTCTTTCTCTCTTGACGGGTATGACTTATCCCCGTGCTAACAAGTTTTATAAGGCAATTGCAATACCTTCGTAGGCTTTTGACGTAGAATTACGTCTTACAGCGCGGTTTGTATTGGAATATTTTCACAAATTTTTTCAAGGCCATGCAACGTTTTTTGGGCGACACTTTAGGGCCTTATACAGCCTTTAATATTCATCGTACAAAGATAAAAGCTATGCCAAAATATCAGTTATTTTGTGCATAAAAGGAATAGCTAACTTTGGATTTTGTCACTTCTTTAATAAAGCTACAAATGATAACAAAAGAAAAGAAGAAAAATTCACATTATTGTATGAGAAAAAAATGCATTGATGATTCAGTTGCTGCTGACGTTCCTAAGCTTGTTGCTTTAGTTCGTGCCGAAATCTCGAACGCAACATCGTGTTGTTTCTTGAATAGAATCGTTTTATGAATTTCTCAGAGCTTTACAAGCAATGCATACGTATATAAATGCTTGCGCCGATAAGAAGCTTTAAGTCTGCTGGCAGACTCCAATCAGACGGTGGGGCGTCGCTTTGTCCGCCAAATGCATGAGAAAATAAGACGTTGCAATATGAAGAAGCGATGTATAGGTTATTATATTAGTTTACATTTGGTATTAAAAAAAAAGCAGCGCTACTACATATAAACCATTATATTAATCAAGAAGCGTAACTGCTTGTGTTGTTGTCTATATCAATCTATACTATTAATAAATCTGTAGCCACTTTTTATGTTCACTCATCACGTTTAAACGACAACTCAGATTTTTATAAAATTTTGTACACATATTTATAGATCAGCAGAGAGTGCAATAGGATACTTTATTTTAACCCATTAACAACCAATGTTACTATATGGAAACATATGCGTCTCGAATTTTCATTAAATACTGCATAATATTTCAACAGTTTTAATGCCAGTTTTTTAAAAAAAGTAAAATTAGCATGCAATAATAACTTATTTCTGCTCAATGGCATACATAGTTTTCACCAAAATGTTGCTTCAAGTCTAAAAATGTCTGTTTTTTATGGTTTTCTTTCGGCCCTAATGGATTAAATTGCACTTCGGTTAAACGAGAACAAAATCAATAAACGCTTTTAAATATCCTTCAATTTGATACCAAAATCATGTATGTAGTTTGAAAACTGTGAAAAATTTTAGTACCAGATCTTTTTAGTATTAATTATAAGCTGAGAATGAGAGAAAAACGACTTGAAATTCACACTTTTAGCTTTGAAGGCAAATATTTCAGTCAGTTTGCAATGGATTTCAATAATTTTTTTTGAAAAATGTTGTTTGTTAAAATATCCTTCAAACATAAGTTGAAATTTTTACTAAACCAAAGTATTAATATTTTTAAAAATTTTTTTAAAAAATGTTCAAAAATTTTTAGTTTAAGCCAAAAAATTGGATAAAAGTTGTTTTTGTTGTAAAAAAAATTAAATCCAAAATTTAGGTTTTCGATTTCCTATCAGATGATATAACAATCTTAAGGTTAATAATTTGTAGTATTACTTAAACAATAAAAAATCGTTTTGGTAGCGAAAAATCAAGCCTACCCACTATCAATTTTTGAATAAAAACTTTTTGAAAACCCGGCGAAGCGGCGGGTTTAAGCTAGTATATATATAAAATTGTAAAAAAAAAATTAGTACATGAAATATTTTCTGAAATTTTGTTTTTGCGATGGACGTTTCGAATGACGCTGAGTCCAAAAATCGCATTTTTGAAATTTTTGTCTGTCTGTCTGTCTGTCTGTCTGTCTGTTAAAGCATCACGCGAAAACCATTGGATGGATTGAAATTAAACTCGACATCTAGGTTCCTTATATACCTAGTCATCATAAAGGCTACTTTTTATCCAGTAAAAAAGGTAGGGGGCGCTGCGATCGGGTTCCAGGCATTCTTTTTTTTAGCTTATCTTCGAAATCGTTTATCCGATTTGCATGAAAATTTATATGTTGAGGTTTTCGGATACGGTGAGTTTTTATGACTTATCTACTATGTTCTATCTTGAACACCAGAGGGCATTGTAGTACAAATATTTTGAAAAACCTACAAAAACGCCTTAGCCGCTTATCCGATTTGCATAAAAATTGGTATGTAAGGATTTTCTGATACATTGAGTTTTTTGGAGTTATCCTTTATGTACTATTTTGAACACCAGAGGGCGCTGTAGTACAAATATTTTAAAAAAACGTCGAAAAACTCCTCAGCCGTTTATCCGATCTACATGAAAATTGGTATATAGAGGTTTTCGGATACTGTGAGTGTATTTTTTTTCTGAAATATATATTTTTTATTAATTAAACACAACATTCAAATTTATTTATTTTTAGCAAACATAAAAATGAACAGGATCATAAAAATCATCATCAAATATGTCAAACAAAAAATTCTACGTCAACACTTACGATACTATCGAAACTGTGTCTTTTTTTCATATCGATGTACTGAATATGACCTGCTACCAAAATGAACGCCACTCCGAGCTCTTGGTGGGCCCTATCAGTTTTACGTGATAGGACGTATTCTATACACAACCATCCTCCTTTATCCTACGCAACTAAGTTGCTAACCTGGCGGAGTTCTTATAATGTGAAAATAAAGCCCCCTGCCCCCCCTCACAGGCAATTTTTTGCTCAACTCGACATTACCTTTCACCTCCGTAAATAGTTGCACTCAGTCGCGGGACACCCTGTATAGTCATATGCAGAGCTTAAACATGAAGGTAGTTACAGTATGGTCAGATCCTCCGATACAGTACAAATTACGCCATCTCTTGTAAATTTATCATTAACATTTTTTAATATTTTTATAAAAACAAGGGAAAACGGCCTGAATTTCAAAAAATTGTTGGCTAAAATATAATGATTTTGAAAAAAGATCGCTCTTCCCTCCTTGACCTGACATCTTTTTGAAATTCAGTTATTTCATTAAAGTAGCTTCAAGTCAAAAAAATGTAACATACATAAAAAAACCCCGTTAATTCAAATTTTCATATCTTAATTGAGAATATGTTTTAAAATTTTCCCCGCTTACGGCGCCACTGAGTTGTTATTGTGGCTCTATAACTCATCACCAGCTTCTGTCAAAATATTTAAATGTTTGCTTAATTATGAACGTCGAGCAGCAAATTAAAATTCTACTAGAATCCCATTTCGCACCGTACGGACGGTGTTTTAAAACTTCCACCGGTTGCTCGATGATCATAAATATTAAATTTTATTTCACATGCTGCTCGTTATCATCTGTACATATTGTTGAGTTGTCCAAAGGAAAAGAAAAAGAAAAACAAAACAAATAAAAATAATGGCCAAGATTATCAGAATCTCCGTTTGGCATGTTTTCAATGTAAATTAATTTCATTTTAAGATTGGCGCGAAATAAACTCTGCTATACAAAAATCTTTTATTTTCTCAAAAATATTAAGAGCATTTTTTAGCTCAAGCTGTGCCAAATTCATTGTGAGCTCTTGCAATAAGGTTCTTTTGTGGCCGCTGCTACTCACTCCCGCTTCTATGCTCACTACCCGCCTAAGTTGTCTAATTGTAGCCAGATCCTATATTGTTTACACCTTTCATATGTAAGTTGATCGTATCGAAAATCTCATGTTTACCAAAGAGGTGCCGAATGTTAGTGAGTGAAAGGATTCCATAACGAGTGCAGATAATAATCTTGCACACAATACTCTGCTGCGCCAACAACGTGGCGCATTTACTGAACAATGTGGCGGCAAATCATTAATCGAATCAACAGTGAAATCCTTTTTCAAATTAGACAGATTCACGTATGTACTTTTGTTTGGCTGAAAATTACTTACAACACGCCTGCAATTCCATTCTTGCGAGGAAAGGATTGCGATAATGAAATCCGATATACATTAACTAGAAATGCATCTAGCATAAATGAAGCTAATGGTTATTTGGCAACAAAATACGTAGCTCAGTGAAATGAGGATAATGTAATAATAGTGGAACAACTTTGTTCATTTTCTCAAAATCTGTTGATTATGGAGGAACCATACAAATTAAATTAATATAAATATTTATAATTGAAATTAGCAAATGAGAACATATTAATACCGATTCTAAAAAATTTAAGGACACACAAAAGTCTTTTGGCGAAAAAAGAACTGTTTGAAAACTTTTTGTTTTTTAAGCTACTGTTAATTTTAGTCAACAGTTTTTTTTTTCATAAATACATATCCATTGCACAATTATACACATCCTATACAACATTTTGTGAAATTTTTGGATAAAAAAATTTTATGAATTTAACATCAACCATTAATTTCGTGCTATGAGGTGAGCACGATTGTTCGCAGCTCGTTCATCTAAAAAAGAAAAAATGTTTTGGTCCTGCCAACACTTTTTGTTCGGTTGATCGAAGAACAGTTTTGATTTTTAGCAAAATGGTAGGATGATTTTTAAGCAGGGACCGTAACTGTTATAAGTTTTACTAAAAAAGTTTTACTAAGAAAGTCATTAAATAAGAGTTATACTTCAATTCATATTTTTCTGCTAACTTTTTTTTATTTGTAAGGGAAAAAATTACACTCAAAAATAAGTTTTACTTTATGAGGGAAAAAATAAAACTCAAAAATAAGTTTTATTTTGTGAAGAAAAAAATAAAAGTTAAAAATAAATGTTATTTGTAAGGGAAGAAATAAAACTCAGAAAAAAGATTTTTCTTGTTACGAAAAAAATAAAAGTTAAAAAATAACTGTTATTCGTGAGGAAAAAAATAAAACTTATAATAACATATAAAAGCTTGTAAAAAAAAAACTTATAAAAACTTCATAATAATATTGTGAAGTAAAAAAATAAAAAACTTAAGGACATAAAACTTTATACAAGAATTTTGGTATATATAGAAATAGAATAATTAGAAAGGAAAAAAATGTACTGTTTCTTTAGATAGCTAAAGGTTAATACATAAATAAATAAGTAGTTCTTTTGTTCAGTGATGTTTACATAATAATTTTTCCCTCAAAAATTTAAAAATAACTGTTATTTTCGGTCCCTGATTTTAAGTAGAAGCAGGCCCGTAGCCAGGATTTACCTTAGGGGGATTTTCATAAAAAATATATCGATATTTTTTGATATAGATGAATGAAAGGAATTTAGTATAAAACTTTAATGAATTTTTAATAAAACTTATTTTTATTTCTTTTTGTATGTTTGTATTAAGTTTTCTCTTTTTTTTTGCCAATTTTGAATTTGCTATTCCTATGTATTATTAAGGATGCACAATCATTTAAGCGGTACTCGCCCATAGAACTTCTAGAAATATATTTTAAATATCATCTGCACTCCTTCACCTATCACCAAACTTTCCTTATATTTGCACCAGCATCCGCTGCTGAATTAGAATTTAATTTATTCCTATGGTAGTGTTACCAGAGCAAGGTAAAATTTTTGCATATTGTTTAATTAAAAATTTTGATCGTTCCTCGCTTTCGGATGTCATCAAAATCAAGTTGAACGATGGCAAAAGCCAGTTGTATTTTGTAAATAGTACTTCCATGTTGTAAATTGTTGCACCAAGGAAAGGTATATAAACAGGGGATTTTAAATGTTTTAAAAACTTGAAATGAAATGAAATTGCAAATATCGTTGCTTGCACCTTTATGTACTGCCGAAGCCGAAGGCAGTTCCGATGTATCAAATGAAATTTCTGTTTCTGGAACAACTTCTTCAATCATACATACAAAACGCACAAATTTAGAATTATTAACATGAAAAGTGAAATATTCTTAATAACACTATGTATACGACCGCTTTTAACATTACTATCAATACTACCACCTCCTGCAATTGCAAAGCAGTTCTGGACACTTTTCAGGTTTTAAAGATTCTTGATCGCTTTCTATAATGCAAACGAAATACAGTATTACATTATTACGATTTAGCTAAAATTGTAACCATCAAATAATTATAATATAAAATGGACACCGCACACATTGACCACTACACCATTCTGGCAATAGAAAATACTTAACAGAAATGGTTTACATTTTAGAAAACCACAATTAAAACAATTGTAAAAGGTAAATTTTTTCCTCACTTTCATTTAATACTTTCCAACGCAATAGATTCTTAAATCGCTGGTGATGGACAAGTCTCAGTTGAATGTATCGAACTTTATTCGATATCTTAAGCGTGTTGCTGTTGCAGTTTATACTGTTACTGAAGAGAAACGTAGGCGCATTAAGTATGCGCATATAAAAAATGCCATATTAATGATTATATTTTATTTTTTTATACTTTCTGGACCCTAAGGGGGGGAAAGGGAGGGGGTTTGAACACCCAAAACCCCTCCCTTGTCTACGGGCCTGAGTAGAAGTACCGATTTTTAACTAAAAAATTAATTTGTCGTAGGCTATAAAAACAAAAATATTTATAAAAGTATGATCCACCGCACTATATTTAGTTGCTAAAGAAGTGTGTAAAATTTGGTAGCAATCCTTGGTTGGCATAGTCTTTGATTAATCTTACTCACCAGTTTCAAAAAGTACTTTTGATGAAATGCCTAACTGCTGCTTTATTTGTGAATATTTGTTGTCCAAAATTTTGCAAAACGTTCTCTAAGAGTTGTATAAATATAAGGGGACAAAAAATGTTCTAAAACAGTCACACCAAAATCAAAATGCAAAAATATAGCTTTTTCACTTAAAAAATTTAAGTGCGCCCTTTAGTACAGTACAACTACACATGGGCGTACGCAGGACTTTTTCTAGGGAAAAGAAAAGGGTCTATGTGGAACGTATTTGGAAAGAATTCTGGAATACTCATGAAAAAAGATGACCTGTGGAATTCTATTTTCTGAGATATTTGGTAAAAATTTTGTAAAGGACGCACAGTGCGTTGAGCCCATATATGCAATGGACAAAAATCGAAGGAGCGGTTAAACATCGTTGAAATTTGGTACTAAAAGCGGTCGCTGAACTCAAAAATGCTCTCAGGTTTATTGTTAACTTTATAGTTTTGCTAAAAATCAGGTATTTAGCATAATTTTTTAAGCCTTATATCGGTGATTCCATATCGCCATAACGCCCACGTTTCTGACATTACTATTTTTGAAAACTTTGAAACTCTCTGGGTTGATAGTTCTCCTGAAACGTATTATATCTGCATACTACTTTTTTTTATTTTTATTTCTTTTTAAAAGATATACACTGTAAAAAATTGGGAAATATCTCCAAAAATACAATTAGTGCATATATTCAGACATATGTTTGGTTTCAAAAACATAATATTCAGAGGGAACCACCTAATGATGAAGAACTTTCCTTCAATAATTTTTCGATAAAAGAAGCTATTAGTTGTGTCCAACATTAATATAAATGCCTTAGCTAAAAAACTAACGTCTACATTAATATGCTTGTGACAAAATAGAATTGTGTGTTTCTGCCCAATAAAAATATATTTGCATCATTGTTAAACTCAAAAAGAACAGAACTCTGTAAATTTAAAACAAACAGAACTCTTTTCTTTTATGTGTTTCGCCTAGACATACATATATCTGTTTCTTTTGCACTTGCGCGAAAAATAGCGCAAACCTTGTTGCTTTATGCCCTTGCTTTTAACAGTTGCCCAGTCTTGGTGCTACTTTAAGTTTCAAGCAGCCGCGCCAAGCGTGTTGAAAAGTTTAACTCTTGTGAAAAGTGTTTCTGAAAATGTTTGTTTAAATTAAAAGTGTTTGTGTTTTCAAATTAATAAAATACAAAACAAAATAAAAGAAAAATATGGTGGTTCAGCAGTAAAAATAGGTGAGTTTTGAAGCAACTTTGCTGATAAAGCGGGTTTGCTTCGCTGGCAAACTTATTTACTGATTTCTAAACATATTTTGTTTGCTTCAAACCAACAATTACTTCTAAGCAAATATTTTGTAATCACAGTGAAAAATTTTTGGCATTTCTTTTGCTAAAATATGTTTCCAAGTAAATATAGTGTAATCATCGGTAAATATATTATGTTGTTCTTAATTATCGTTTTGAAAATAATTGCTTGACTGCAATTAAATTATGTATTCTCCAATTAAAATATATTTGTCCTTGAACATTTAATATTATTCTTGACTAAATTATATTTCCAAGCAAACAAATAGTAATAGACTAAAAGTGTTCTCAGTCCATTTATAATTACAATATATTTATATGAAAATATATTTTCTTTAAAACTAATTATATTGTTTTTAAATTCAAACAACAATTGCTAAGGTACAATTAAATAATGTTAAGATGCAAATATTTATGTAAAGAAAAATTGCATTAATTAATCATATTATATGTGGAACCATTATAATAACTTGTTTCCAAGAAACATGCAGAAACATATTATACTTCCGGCAAATTATGTTTGGGAAGGCCTATTATTTTTCAGCGTGTATATTTTAGAGACCTTGAATGGGTTCTTCTATGGTGTCCTTTTTTTGGACTGTTTTTATTTTTCATTTTTCTTAGACTGAAGTTATTCGTCACGTTTTTTGTAATGTTCGCAGTAAATTTTTCACCTTTTGAATATAGTGTCGTTATAATATATTAATTCTTAAGGCTCACACAAAATTTTAGCTTGGGATACCAACGATTGCTATTTTTAACGAATTTTTAAAAAAATGCCTACAAAAGATTTCTTACTTTTATAACGAAAATTCCATATCTTTACATATAAAATTCTTCTGTACATCGTTTTGTCACTGAACTCCTTCTGAATGGCTGGACCGATTTTTATCAGATTTGGTGTGTGTGTGTGTGCGGCTGGGTCCGTAGATGTTTTAGGTCTAAAGTTTGACCCGGTAAGTGGCGCTGTTGCTGTTGTGGCACTGTTTAAAGGGGTATTTGAAAGTATTTATAACTCGCAAGCAAATTGAAAAATTTTCATGATTCTTTCCCTACACCATTACTTTTTATGTAAACAAAATTACAAAAATACAAAATAAATAAAAATAAACAAAAAAAAAACTTAATTTTTTATGATAGGCTTGATTTTTCGATTTATAAAGCATTTTTAAATTTTTACGATAGAAAATTTAAGCAAACCTTACCATATGAAAGAATATTAAAATAGACATATTTGGTTTTGAATATTTTTCCAACAAGAAATATTTTTACCAAACGTTTTTGCGAAATAAAGAAATTCGTTAAGGTTTTTTTATTGAAAATTGTAGAATGGAAAAACCCATTCAAGGCCTCTAAAATATATACAAGTTCTTTTTCTGTATGACTTGCGGTTTCGAAGATACACCTGTTTGAATACATGCAGTAATAGTATTTTTGGAGATATTTGTCAATTTTTTACAGTATATAACTTAAAAAATAAACTGTTTTCGCAAAAACAAAAAACACATTTTAAGTTATTTTCACGAGCACGACTTACCTACAAAGTTTAAAAAAAATCGGAATCACAAAGGTCAGATTTTGCTCAAAAATATTCGAACTGATATGGAATCATCGATGGATACGAATTTTTTACATTTTATATTATTTGATTTTTTTTTCTGGAGTGTTTTTTCTAAAAAGTATTTTTCCTCTCTGTAATTATCAAAATTAATTAATAATATGTAAATATTTTCATGAATTTTAAAGTTTTTTTTTTTTAAAAAATAGGTCTGTTTCCGTACTGGATTGTATTAACTTGCAATGTGCTAGAAGGTGTTTCCGTACTTTTTCTAGCTAGAAGAACAAGCATAAAATCGCTCTCTGCATAAAAAAAAAAAATACAATCTAAAATATTTTATCATGAATTTTTTTAAATATTCAACTTTGAAACACAGGATTTTATTTTAAAATCATTTTATTAGTCATAAAAGAATTTTTGAGATATTAAAGACTTTCATATAATGCAAATATTTTTAAAAGTTAAAAAAAATTGCAGCTTATTTTTTCTATGTACTATCTACGGGACTCAAACTTAATAAAAAAAGTAATCTAAATGCATACATTTGCGGTTAAATTTGATAACAGTCTGACAATATGTAACCCAATTTTTTTTATTTTTTGCTTTAACTGCAATTGATAATTTTAATATAAATTTAATTTAGTAAGCTACTTATTTTTTATTTTTTTTTTTTTTTGAATATTTATCTACATGCCTTGACATAATCAACACATTTAATACAAAAACTGCTTACTTGGGGCTGAAAAATAATTTAAGAAAGCACAAAAACAGTTTTTCGACTTTCCCTCTAAATATAGCGGATCAACCAATCAATCTGAATTGTTTACATGGCTTTGAGTTTATATGGTATATTTTAGAAAAAAATAATTTATGTGTTGCAATTTTTTTATTTTGACCCACTATATTGAGCTAATACCACACTGTGCGTTCGACACATTCTTGCAGACATAAGAAAATTCACATTATATTTTGAAAGATGGACTCAAAAGAAAAAACCCATCCCAGATAAGAGTAGCCCAGCTTTCTTGTATTTTTTCAGAAATATTTTTTTATTTGATTTTGGTTTTTTTGCTATTTAATGCATTTTAATAATTTTTTTGTAAAACCAAATAATATTTGATTTCAAACATAAAATAAGAAGTTCATCCCAGTCTAAGCTCATCTTAAATTAGCTCGTAGATCATCTACTTCAATGAACTCAGTTTTCGCTGTTTACCAGTGGATGCTGGAATTCTTTTAAGACTGCATTTGTGTGATTGGAATATTCTAGAATGTTCAGGTAAGGGAAGAAACTAAAGATATGAGGCAGAGAGGCTTGAGAGTAACTTTTTAAGTCATGAATCGTATGTTAAAATGAATATTTACATAAAATTATGTATAATATATAAAAAAAGTGTAATTTTTTTGAGAATTTAAAGACTTGTAGGTCCTTAATAAAACTATGCCTTTTAATTAAAGCATTTTTTAATTAACTATATTTTAGAATTTTATTGTTATCTAGTAAATTATTCTGTTTCAAAAATATTTTCTTGATTTATTCAAATGCTTAAGAAAGTGAAAAATTACAATGCAATTTTAAAATCTTTCTGATCTGACAAAAAAACAACAATTTTTTTTTTAATAAATAATAGTGGATTCTCAATAAGTTAAGTATAGGGAGTTGCTCGGTGATGCAAATTTTTAAATGAGGATATTATATTTTTAAACATCTATAAATGAAAACAATTGAAAATTGAAAGAAAAAGAAAGTAAAAGATACTGAGAAATGTGTGCGTTAAGATTAATTCAACTAAGCAAGTGATTTTATACAGACTATTCTTTTTTTATAATCTTTAAGTTAAGGCTTAAAGCTTAGAGTATTTCTACTATGAATGTCACCTAAATTTTAACTCTCTTATAAGATTGTATGAGATTGATATTGCATGATATTGAAAATAAAAAAAGAATTTAGTTTTTAGCAAAACTTCTGCTCATACTTCCATTTTAAGCCACTTTCACTTTTTTATAATTATGTTACCTATAACAGGTTAAATAAACGTATATATATACATATATATTTTTTTTTTTTTTTTGATAGAATAGAATAATATAAATTTGTTTTTTGCTGCCTTCTAGGGTGGAGCAACTGCCCCTCCCTTTCCCTCCTACGGACGCCCTTGCAACTACAACTTATACGCACGTCAAAGAATCACTTGCCGACAATTAAGTCATATTAAAATGTTTCCTGTCCGCCCATTAAGGACCATTAATAATTATTATCAGAACTCATCTATTTTGTGTGCCGATATTTTAAGGACCACACAATGCACAACCAACATTTTTCTATCATATTCGTGTACTTCCAAGCGGCACAGCATCGAACATGATGACACGCTATCGTTTTAATCAGAAGCTCCTGTCGCCTCTTCTGCACGCACATTCACTTGAGGCGTTTTACCGTCGGCAGTCAAAACAAGACCTACATTAAGATTGAGATAAAATCAGACAAACTGACGTTTATGCATGTCAATAGATGAGTACACAAGGACATAAACATATTTTTTAAAATCGCTGCCTTGTGAAACCTACTGACAGTTGCACAGTACAAGGATATGAAACAGTAAATGAGTCAACAAAGATGTTAATTTTTGATAGGCATTCCTTGCACTGACAATGACAGTTATTGTTTCTTATCCTAGCTGATTTCAGAGAAACATAGTCGGTTGACCAAACTTACTGAAACTTTCTATTACTAAAGTTGCCTATTAAAATTTTAAAAATAGTCAACAAACATTTATCAAGTAAGTCAGTAAAATCAAATTAACTGAAACTTTACAATTTCGATAATAATAAGCAATAAAAATACATAAAAATTTGCCTTTTTAGTCCTTGAAAAATCACTTGTGATATGCAAATTCTGGTGTGAATATCTGTTTTAATAATACGCAAATTATTCCTAACACACTTGAGTAATTATTCGGGGAACTATGTTTGAGCCAACCTTTCAACAGACCAAATTTTTCTTGGTGTTATTATGTTAATAGTTTTAAGGGTTCAATACTCGTGTAAACTAATTTGTTTTAAAGTGTTGTCATAAACTAAATCATCAACAAATTTGTATAATTGGAAGCATTTAACGAAGTGTGCATTAGCAATTAAGTATGCGTGGCCGTAAGCTCCTTGGAGGAGTAAAAGAAACAAATATATATATTGCATTTCGTAAATGCGCATTTAACTCTAAGTGTGAACGTAGTATAAGGAAATGGACTCGCTTCTAATTTCAAAATTAAAATTGAGAAATACTATAAAAAGTGTCAGCATCAAATTTTTTGATCTAGCTGAAGTTTAATTAGCCAATGAACCAATTAACAAGATAGTAGTGACAGTTGACTATTTTCTCAGGAAGTCCGAACATAAGTTGTCATTTGGTGTATTCTTTACTGCCCAATAAACTTTTCCCAAGGTGGTGATGTCAATTTGATTATTAAATTCATTACATAAATGGTAATGAAAAAATAACTTGAAATCTTTAATATGTATACGACAATGCCTTTATCAACAATTTCTTCATTGTTATTTAGGTATTGATGTGTAATAAATAGTGATTTATAAAAATTAGAAGATGTTAATTGTGTCAAGTGGGACAGATTTCGATTACCTCCAGTGGCATGCCTGTATTAAAAATATTTGTGTAAGGTCAACGAGAGAGTAATCAATGAATAACATTTTCTGGACTATTTTCAGAATAATATGAAATTGAAGATTTTGCAGGAATTTACTTTACAGGCATGCTACACAGGCTAGTATACTGACCCTGTAGTTCGAAAAACTCAATACATTCACACTTTTTTACAAATACACTCACACTGGATTCACTTTCACGGCACTTTCATCGCTACTAGCAACGAAATTTCAGAGCCAGTGGATTTTGACAGCAGCGGCTAGTGCATGTCAAAAATGGGGATATCAGTGTTGTTTTTAATTTCTTTTTGTAGATTCATTTCGGGTTTTCCCTCGAATCGTTCTTTATTTCGGGTTTTCCTCGATTTCGTACAGGAAACAACACTGATAACTTGTTTACATTTACAAAGCAAATGAAACAAATGTGAAAAGTTGCAAATAAAAGTGAATAAAAGTGAAAAATATACAATTTAGTACAATAAATATACAAAAAAAATATACAATGAGAGAAAATTAACTCAAAAACAAATCATTAAATTCAATGGATTCAATAGCAGCGAGAACCTTCGCATACGATGAAATTTTTTTAATGAACTTTCACCAGCCTGTGTAGCACCTCTTGCATGAAAGCATGAAAGTTCGAAATTCTTCGAATCATTCGAACAGTACACGTATTCTTTCGCACTTTCACTGTCACTGGCCTGTGAAACCGGTCTGTTATCGTTCTCTACTTTACACGATTTTTTACTATTAATGTTAGCCAAAATAACTTTTACAACTACCCTGTTAATCGTATCATGAATTAACATTGCTCGAAACCGCAACTCGCAAAGTACTTAGTGAACACAACCAACAGTATGTATTTATACTTACCCTTCATACACACGAGCAAGTAATTACTTGCAAGTAGAGAAATGTCTTGGAAAAATTTCGAAATTAGCTGCAAGTTGCTTCAACATCCACATGTGCAAGTGCAAGTTCATTTAACACTTGGCCGCACACTTTTAATTTGACGATCGTGCTCAGAAACACATTTTTTAAATTTTTTATGACTGCCAGATTAAATCGAGTATAAGTTGTATGTTTGGAAGTGAAAATAATTTTGGCCACAATTTTTTAAATAAAACTCTCGACGGCTATAACGTCATTTGCCTGCATATCACCAAAGAACGGACGGCTATAGCTGTCATTTGCCGCAACGTGTTAAAAATGTCGTCGAATGCGAAAGTTGTCCCTGCAATTACAATATTGCTTGATATTAAGAAGCTAGAAAACGAGGAAAACATGTTACCAGTGTTGCGGCTTGTATAAAATTTTGGAAATCCTGGAAAAATTCACAAAAGCATAACAAAAACATTTCTTCTATCTTTCTTTTTGACATTTATTTGCAGCAAGTGTCGAAATCCACTGTCTAGGAAATTTCGTTTAAAGTAGGCTGCAGCTCGAAAATGTGAGTGTGTTAGTAAAAATATTTGAATGTATTGAGTTTTTCGAACTTGCACTTGCATGTGTGAATGCAGAGTTAACCCGCAATTGATAACTTGCAAGTAGAGAAAATATATTGTCCTCGAAAAAATCCGAAATTAGCTGCAAGTTGTTTCAGCATCCACATGTGCAAGTGCCAGCTCATTTAAAAATTTCGTAGAAAGCGAAAGGAGAACCTGCAATTACAGTATTGAACTTTGCTTTACTGTATAGCTTACAAGTTCTCTTAAGCATTTGTATTTTATCTCTTCTGTTTTGCTTGTAGCCGGTCGAGTACAAGGTCGAGATAAGGTGCATCAATATGAATTATGAAACTAGAAATAAAAAGTATTCTAATGAGTTTGTGTATAGAGAGGCTAAGTTGGTTCTAATTATTGTTTAAGCATCCTCACTAGTGAAAAAATTTATTTCAAATATGGCGTTCTCCGAGAATAAGATAATAAAAGATGTCTTCTCCTCCCAATCGGATATTCCTTGGCTGGCCCATTTCTATCAGTCACATGTAGGGATTGTTCTGGAGGATCTAGAATCAGGCTCTGATAGCTCTCCTTTATCTTATTTTCTAAAAACCTCATCCGGGCATAATCGGAGATAAGTTTTTAAATAGTGAATTTTTTCTCATTTTTAAAGGTAATGTTTTTAGTATATAGTGTTAGTCTTGATGGGAATCGGTGGACAGAGCCAATTTTTTTCTTTTACCATTTCCATGGATTTTTGTATACTTTGAATTTTGTATAAATTATAAATTATTCTTATAATTTTGACTTGTTTCTGAACAGAAATTAAATCATTATTTTATATCTATCTCATTACTGGTTCCTTTGTATTAAAACCATCTGAATATTTTATTAATAATATGTTGGCTTTTATCCTTTTATGATTTTCATTGAATATGTACTTATAGATATTATGTTGCATTAACCCTTTTAAATTATTCAAGATGCCTAATTGTATTATATAAAGAATTAAGTCTGAGAAAAGTGTTGACGACTTAAAGAATCTTTCTCATTGTTATCGTGAGTTTAGTTTTTGTATTCATATGTAATTGCCTAACAAATGTCAAATGTCTCATGAATTTGTAATGTCATATACCGATCTCATGTATTCTAAGCTTTTACAATTGTGAAACGACATCTTGTTTTGTATAATATAGCTTTAGTGGCACACTCTTGTTTAAAGCGCTAAAGTCGTTGTCTTTCTCATGTCATTTAAGGTGAATTGTATATACTTATGACAAACGTCAAATGCAAATGTTAAAATTACTCATTCGAGCAGGAGTAAAATATCCATTAAGTTTACATTGAGCCATGTCACAGTCGATATTCAATTGTATTTGATTAATAATTCATTGTGCTGGTCATAATTTATACCCGCTAAGCTATCATAAGAACTTATTGATGTTGTATCATATGAAAACGTTTTGTATAGACTCAATAAAGTACTACTACTACTACTACTACTACTTTATTTAAAAATATCGTCTAATACGAAGGTTAAAATGAAGAAGTTAAAAAAAGAGGAAAGCATGTTACCAGTGTTGCTTCTTGTATAAAATTGCGGAAATGCCGGAAAAATTCACAAAAAGCATCACTTTAATCGCCTTTTTGACATTTACAGCAAATGCCAAAATTCAATGCCTCTAAAATGTCCTAGCAAGTAGCTCTGCAAGTATGCTGCAAGTCCCAAAATGTGAGTTTTGTAAAAATTTTTGGATGTACTGAGTTTTTCGATCTTGCACTTGCACGTGTGGACGCTGTGTAAATGTGTACCATTATTATTTCTCTGACCCCCTAGTCACACATGCCAGTTCGAAGACACTAACAGTTCGAAAAACTTAATACACTCTCACTTTTCACTAATACACTCATACCTTGACATCACTGGCCGTCCACTGGCAACAACATTTACTGAGCCAGTGAATTTTGACAACCACAGCCAGTGCGAAATCGAAGTAAGGAAACTGTGTTGTATTTTCTCCCTAAAATATTCGAACTTTATATATGCACTTTTCTTTCATGTCTTATAGTGATATATATGCAATTATTTTAAGTGCCCTTATTTAACACATAAAATATCAAATGAATAAATTGCATTTCATTTTGGAAAATATTGACAAACATATTTTAAAAAATAATTAGTTCCTCATTTTTATCCCATTTAAGTTTCTTGCTGTGTTGGCATATAAAGCATGACTGAATAAAAGCAACCGAAATAATAAAGTGGTCGAACCTTTGCCTTTGGCGACATTTTGCAAATGAACATTTACTATCACGTGCGGTCGCAGCGTAGATTTGTAGATTATATCCAAAAATTTTCGTTGTTAATACAT
Organism: Coremacera marginata; assembly: GCA_914767935.1. NCBI lineage: Eukaryota > Metazoa > Arthropoda > Insecta > Diptera > Sciomyzidae > Coremacera > Coremacera marginata. The sequence continues at coordinate 8,183,460 of OU612045.1, forward strand.
ATTCTTGCCTGGCCTGCCAGTACAATCACGTGTAGCTGCAGCGTAACATTTCCATAATCTTCTTCCCAAATATGTGGCAGCGCTGCCAGGTAAACAAAGTTTTTCGCCGTTCTTGCCATGATTCGACGTAACCGCAATGACAGTTCCTTCAGATATTTTCTGATTTCTTCATTACATGCTCATTCGTTGACAAGTTCTCTTAAACATTTGTGTTTTATCTATTCTGTTTTGTTTGTAGCCCATGAGCCGGTCAAGTAGTGAGCCAGTCGAAATCTTTCATTCATAAAAAAGGTTTTTCATTTCAATGTCAAAAATTGCAATATAAACCTTACGATCGATTCCACAAAATTTCCTGTGTGTATTAATGTGTGAAAGGTAAGTTGTGGTAGGATAAAATACAATGGATTGCCGCATTTCATCCGTCCTTCAAAATATTGCTTCTTCCAACATTGATTTCATCATGATAAAGATGCGCAATGTTAGATTGCTGTAAACAACTCAATCAAACAGAGATGCAATTGCCACGCCCCATGGTCGTTGCCCACAACTGCTGAATGTATTGTTAACTTTGGCTCACTAAAGACGCTGAAAGCCAAACTAATGGTCACATTTGTTGTCATGCTGTAATAAAAGCAACCCGTGCCAAAAAAAATTTATTCGAACATTGAACAATGAACTTTAAATGTTTTTTAATGTTGCCCGTATTCAAAACAAAAAACTTCCTGGTGCACAGGCGTGGATGAAGCGGATTCTTAATTCATGAATATGTTGTATTTTTCACATTTTAACTCAAACACAATTTTGAACTTATCACATATTTCTATACTTCTGTTTAAATATACCCAAAGCAACACCTAAGTAACACATTTTAATGGGGCATGGATACGAATGTGACCTTGGTGTCCCGAATAACTCTTCAAATTGACTCTCTTCAAACAGACTTGATTATTCGATGGTGCACTTGATCAATATAATTTCTATCGCTTCGAGTTGAACGTTCTTGAGATTTATTTCTATGCTGCGAGTTTGTATGGCCAACAATTGATTGAAAATCCAAACGTAGCACAGTCCGCTCGTCTACGAATTCGTCTGTCGTTGGGTTTGACACGGTGCCATGTTCAAAATAGCTTCAGTTATTTTTGTGCACTTATCTTAGTCACATCGATCCTCTGTGTACTGGTTTTTTTTGTACGTCAAACTATACTTGGCAACCATTGCTGCTTGTAGCATGAACGCGTCCATGTGGTGGAAGCATGTGTTGACGACTTCCATTCTTAAATTGTGCCACTAATTAAATTAACGATCTACTCCATTTCTGTTTTCTCTATCCACTCAGAAATCCAAATTCAAAGTAAAGATGGCACCAATAAGCGAAAAAAGATCACAGCAACAACCCCATCTTAAGGACAACAACAACCACTCGCATTCTCATGCGAAAGAAAATGCTAGCACTAGGCATAGCAAGAGAGGTCTAGAGATACTCGACTTTCACGAATCCTGGCTAGAAGAAATGGAGCTATACAAGGATAAGCTGTTCGTACAAAAGCACAAACATCAGCATCTACTTGGGTCGCATAACCATGTCCACACGCCTCAAGGCTGTCAAATTGGACCCCACATCGTAAACAGCATTACCAATAACAACAACAACAACATCAAGACCGTGAAAAATTCTGCCAATAACATCGAAACGACAACGAAGCAACGAGGTGCCGAGCAAACAATCAACAAGTCGCGCATAACTATTCGAAATCCTCCCCCTATCAGCACAGCAGATGCCACTGCCACGACTGCTGCGTCGCCCCCAATTGGTATAAAACAAAACAGCAACGTTCAGGTGGTAAGTTGAAGCGATCAAATATTTGACTCACATTGTTATGCATGATTGATTAAGCAGTGCATGCCAAGATTTTATGTTTCATCATTGAATGTAGAAGTACTAATTTATCTTTCGATAGCTTTTTTGTTCTCAATTTCTAATATTGGACATGTAGATTAATAAATAGTTTTGCTTCCTGCCCAGGCAACCATTTTTAATCGTATTTAACTGCTTTTAAATATGTTAATGATCATACTATAGTAATGTAATCTTAATCTTTCAACCAAACAGGTTTATATTGCAACATACTTTTTGGTTTTTTTTCAATAAAGTTTAAAAATATGTAGCAAAATTTGTATAAAGTTTAATTTAACGTACTTTATAGCCAATAATAACGAAGAAGTAGTTCTTAATGTTTTACATTGATTATGTTGTAGTCTTCAAGCTTTTCTTGTTTATTTGCTTACTTTTGTTTTGAGCGCCCAATATTATGTCTGATGCCAAGTACAAAAGATACAGAAGTTGGGTGCATCTCCTTTGGTTGGTTTTGAACCGATCGCAAATATTAGAAATCCTTCGCAATCACTAACATCTGGAAGTTGTTTTGTTTTTTTTTTTTATTGTGCATGTGTGTTTCCCTAAACGCAAAAGTTGATTTTAAAGAGACCTCGAGATGATGCTAGCTTAAGCAAAACGAATACTGGTCATTCCAAACGCCAATCCCATGTGAAAAACCAGGCAAATGCTTCAACAAAGAATAGTAACGCGATCGCAAATCCCTCAACTGGTGTCAGCAGTGTTAATATTACAACTAAACCTGCCAAAATAATAGTTAATCAATTTCATGCCAGCAGCTTGCTTAACTCCCACCAGCTTGAAGATAAAGCTAAAATACTAACACTTAACGGCTTAACTAAATCGGCGGCCGCTGCCTTGGAAACGAGCTTATATGCCGCAAACTACTTGCCTCAAGAGAACAAAACAGGTCTTAGCTTCTTCAATGGAGCAAAACCACTTAATGGTGAACAATTTAATTACATTGGAGTCTCTTTAGCCAAATGTGGTGACGGCGATAGACTGAAAGATTTCCATGGAGGAGCAGGAGACGATCCATGTGCAGGTAGCTAGTTTAATATTTTGCATAAATGCAGAAAACTTACATTTACTTTCTCCTTTACAGCCATTGACGATGTTAATGAATATACCGACAGCGACACGGATGAGGAGTATACGGGACAGCCATTTTTTCTTATGGAGGATTCTACAGTAACATATCAGAGCCGTAATATTCGACATCCGCAGGAGCGCATTCCTTCTGAGGAAAGCGAAAGCGATCAGCCTGAATACTATCAACCAAAGTCTATTCTTTCACCTAGTATTTTTCCGAATGTCCCGCCTTACTTGAATTTCTCATCGCATGCCGTCAAAGGTCCTTCAATGCCAGTAGCACTGCATAAAGTTCTTAAATGGAAGCTGAGCCCAGTGATGCCAAAAATCGTTAAACGTGTTGTACTCAACTCAGGTTTTAGAATAATTAAAAGTATTATGTTGAAGAGTTTTGTTTTCGCCAGTTTTTATGAGAAAATTTTCACCGCAGACACCACTGATTGGATGGCCATATGGGAAAAGCATATGAAAAGTCCAGGTTTTAGAACGATACGCTCCCATCAGAAGTATAATCATATGCCGGGCTCTTTTCGTATTGGCAGAAAGGACAGCATGTGGAAAAGTCTCCATAACAACATGAAGAAGTTTGGAAACAAGGAATTCGGTTTTATGCAAAAGTTCGTTTGCTTCATTCGAGTACACAGATTTCAACCAACTGTTTTTTTATTATTTTAAAGGTCTTATGTTATGCCTGAAGACTTGGAGAGTTTGCGACAGGTGTGGCCTAAAAATGCCTCAAAACTTACAAAATGGATTGTCAAGCCACCGGCTAGTGCGCGAGGAACAGGAATACGAATTGTTAACAAATGGAGCCAGTTTCCGAAGGATCGTCCGCTTGTAGTGCAAAAGTAAGTACTTTATAGGTTTTTTAAAAAAACTCTAACTTAATTCGATTGACTATCTAGGTACATCGAACGACCACTGTTAATTAATGAGAACAAATTCGATTTAAGGATATACGTTGTTGTAACATCCGTAAATCCTCTGCGAATATATATGTATAAAGATGGACTGGCCCGGTTTGCATCAGGTAGGAAAATTTATTTGAGTTAAACTTACTCAGTCTAAACAAGGTTGATAATTAAGCGAAGCGATGTTTCAATGAAAAGGATTTATTTTTTAGACTAATTTTCTGATCGTCTCTTTAGTCAAATACAGTTCCGAACTAAACAGTCTTGATGATCGCTGCATGCATCTGACGAATTACAGTATCAACAAATTTTCTCAGAACTACTCAAAAAATGAGGACTTTAATGCTTGCCAAGGACACAAATGGACCCTACAATCGCTGTGGTCCTGTTTAGAGGGTCGTGGTGTGAACACCAACCATCTTTGGGCTACCTTACGTAACTTAGTTATTAAGGCAATAATAAGTGGCGAGTCTGGACTGAATCGAACATACCGCCAGAATGTTAATTTTCGTTATAACTGCTTTGAATTATTTGGCTTCGATGTATTACTTGATGAAAATATTATACCTTGGCTGCTTGAGATTAACATATCGCCATCTTTGCATTCGGAACTGCCGTTGGATTTGCATGTCAAAGGACCCTTAATTCAAGCTGTCCTTAATACAGCTCTTTACCAAGTAAGTAAATTTTTACCTATTATTCTTCAAATAAAAGCTTACTCGACAAACATGTCTTGCAGGTCCCTCCAAAGTTGAATGAAAAGCAGCAAAAGGATATACTAGAAGAACTAGACCTTCAAGGCCCGCTTTGTCACGACAAGCGTATATTTACTACATGCCTCACTGCCGAGGAGGTTCGAAAGCATAATCAGTTCACCAACCGTTCAATTGAGCTACGCGAAGAGTACATTGATTCTATCCTTGATACTCTGTTGCCAGATGACGTGAGGTGTTTGATAATTGCTGAGGACGAACGATCACGTTGCACACCACTAGAACGTGTCTTTCCTACTCCAGATACCCACATTTATTTAAGATTTATCGACAATCCCCGTTATTATAATCGTCTTCTAGATGCATGGGAGCATAAGTATGGACACAATCGAGCAAAAGGGATTCAATTAATAAAGGAATTATGTAAAGATGGATATCATCTGGAAGTATCTGATGCCGCTTTAGAAAAAGTATTTAATTTGCATTGAATTTAAAGCAGTCGAAAATTGTTTGTTGTAATGCATTTTTTCTATAGGAACCGAACGTGGCTCTGACAGAAATTGATATGCTGCATGCCAAAAAGAGCGAAGATCAACTGAACGTTGTTCAAGTCGGTGACAGCGTCAGTGTAAGTGGTAGTGGTCAAGCTTCAAAAGCCGGTTCGCCCGATTCAACTGTTGACTCCATGTCGACAATAGTTACCGTTTCATCGGACTGGAAAGAGCCTACTGAGCAATATAAAAAGGGGCCAAAGGATCAGACCACGTAGGTTTAACAATGTAAGTTTCACCATTCATAATTAAAGAGATATACAGGGTGTCCCGCAATTGAGTGCAACACCCTGTATATTGCTTCATTATCAAGGCAACCAAAAGTATTTATGAAAATATAAAGTATTTTTTAAATATTTCGAACAATTTTCTGCAAAATAAATATTTCACTGATTGAGTAAATCGTCATAAATACTCCGCCGAATTTTGGGATTTATTTGTTTATTTTTCAACATTTTTATCATCGAAATCAATATTTCGCAACTTTTCCTTATTTGTTAATGAAAAGTGCGCAAGATGAATTAAAAGTAAACAATTGCTTATCCCCAACTCACACAGTGATTGCCAAGCAAACAATCTACTCGTTTTGTTGTTGCTTTCAATGGGAATCTCAAAAGCACTGAGAGCGAAAGCGGATGAACACAGATTGCAGCAACCAGATTTGTTAATTTTTTGGTTGCTGTACATGGCCGCAATCAGCAATCGGAACAATGTTGCTGGGTGGCGAAACTAATTTTTGCTTAGTTTAAGTGACTAAACAGCACTTTTGTTGAGAAACGTAGTACTTTTAGTTTATTTTATTTAATCCATCAGTTGTAATATACAATAAAATAATGGAAAAAATCGTTGCATGAAACCCTTATTCTAAACAAGTGAATTAATGAAGTAAACAAAGAAAAAGCCGACAAGAAAGTGTATTTTTCAATGCTTGTGGTTCATAATGACTATTTTCGCCACATATTGTTAAGCCAATTTTATTAATTCTAAAGCCATTTCTTCCAAATTAGCTTCTGTACCATCCATTTTACTTGTGCAACTTTCTGGAAAAACATTAATCTGTGTGATACTGATAAGTAGTGATGTGCAGCGACATTCGAGTTATCGAATCAATCGATCGATATTAAATTTTTGCGTAACAGTTTAAATAACGTAATAAATGTGTTAATAACAATTTAAAGAACAAGGGAACATTTGAGCAATATCAGATAAGCAATAAATATCAGATATCAGAACCGAAATAAAATGGAGGAGAAAAAGTAGTGTATTTCAAACAAATGTCAAAGATTGACGTGCCGTGTGAGCTACCAACAATCAAAATTTAAAAGAGCGTAAGAAAAGTTCATTGATTGCCAATCAAACAATCTCGTGTGAGTTGTCCATTAAGAGATCTTAAGGCAAAGCAATTGCTTAATTTTTATTCATCAGCCGTATGGATTCATTAATGAATTCAAACAAATTCTGGCAGATCAACGTCACTCGTTTTTATTTGAAAATGCAGGTCTTTATTTATTGCGATCCCTTTAATGCGGTTTTGCTGTATTGATTTTCAAAAAAGACAGAGAAAACAGATAACGTCTATATTTAAGGCCTAGTTTAAATTTTTTGAGTGCAAAAGCGGGCTTTTTTGAATTTAATTTTATTAAATATCGAAATAATTTTTTTCACATTTTTAGTTTAGCCTTAAGTTAACGATTTTGTTTTTTTTTTGTTTTTGCATCAATAGTTATTGTTATACAGCGTGTAAAAGTTGAGGTCGCAATCGAAAGGTCTCTTGCGGCTTGCATGATATCTTCTCTCCAGGGAGCAAAAAAAAAAAAATCAAAAAAAGGTTGTTTTTAGAGCAGTTCTGCTTTGTGAGTGAACCGACAAAAAGTTTAAAATTAAAAAAAAATGCCGCATAAATTTAAAAAAAACCCATTTTCGTGCACGAAATCGTGCACTCACAGCGTGTTCAATTTTTAAAAATAATAAATCAGGATTTGAGTTAATCGGACGAATACTTTTTGAATTAGAGTACAAGCCGTTTCAAAAAATGTCATTTCGAGAAAACTCGTTTAACGTTTTTGTTCGCCTTACTTTAATACTCCGAAAAACTTAAATATCTCTTAAACAGCCTCGAAATTTATTCTGAAATTTTTTTAACACATTCTTAAGATGTTTTTCAAAACAATAAAATAAAAAAAAAATTCTAAAATTTTTCTAAAAAAATTGAAACTGGCCCTTAAACAAAAAATGTTCGTAAATACTTCAGCGTTTTTCGTAAATATTTAAATAAATATATCAGCGTGTTTCGTTGGTTTTGGTTGCTTTGTTCATGACACTTGCCATGACAACGTAAATCAATTAGAGTTAACACGAGTAAAGAAAGCCTAGATGTTAAAACATTTAGCGATTTCTATTGAAACTGCAAAACAAAAACAGTCACCAAAATGTGTCTAACTTTGAAGTGGTCTACGGCGAACAAAGCTTATCTAAAAGTATTACAAATAGATAAATTTCCCTTATAACACTAAAAAAACCCCCAAATGTTTTCTTACATTGGAAATAATTTTTATCTCTTGCAGAATAAACAAAGGATAAAGACTGAATTTTGGAGTCCGAAGCCATCTTTGTTACAAACATTTTGATTCGATTTTGTAACAATAAGAACTTGTTAAAGAAAATAAAAAAATTGGATTTAGTAAAAAACAATTTGTAAATATAAATTAAATGGTATTTTGTCTTTTTTTTTTTTGTTTTTGCAGTTCATTTTAATATATAATATGCAAATGTTGCTGCTCCGCACCTAATACCGCTCAAACTGTAATAATTGTTTGCCATTATTATGCTATGTCTATACAGAGAGTTTAGTTTGAGTTTTCAGTGCAAAGTTGAGTTTTGCCGTTGAACTCAAAATAATCTCTTGAGCTTGCAGTATAATTAAGCGGAATGAAACTCAATTGAACTCAGTTTTCTTTCTGAGCTTATCAAAACTAAATATGAGGAGTGCCTAAAAGTGGGCTAATGTTCTAATGGAAATGTACGAGCAGATGCAACTGTTTAAATTGCAAGGTACGTTCAGGGTGTTGAAAGGATTTGTTTCGAGAAATGTCAAACTCAACTATACACAATTCTGCTGACGTATCTCTGTGTGAACAGCTTCGAATAAACTCAAAATAAACTCACTGCGTACAGTGCGTCACATAGCATTACAGTGCTTTTCCAATATATCCTGTCCTGAAAAACATTTATACTACGTTTACATTGCAGCATAAACTCGAAATTTGGCTGAACAAGTTTTCGTAACCTCTAAACTGTTTACACTGTCTGTTGGAGCTTAGGTCTGACGTAGGGCCGGCTCGGAGAGGAATGAAGTAGAAAGCAGAATAAAGCGGGCTAGATGTCAAAATCAACTGTTCATCGCGAACTTCTTTATGCTCACGTTTCGCAGTTGTTTTCAGGTTAAAACTGTTACAGGTTTTTTTGCAATTTTAAGACTTCGTTCACATTTTATAGTTTTTATTACAGTAATTTTTATAATATTTTCACTCAAATTATCACAAATTTAACACCCGCGATCGCACTGTTAGCAACTTGGAAACATAAAATATTTTCTTCATCCGCAATTTCTACGAAATTCGTCGTTTTGACAATTAACCAACCTTTTCAATATTCACTCTTCGTTGACGCGTCAGGGCACTAAGCAAAGTGGCCCTACCTTATAATTCTGCCATGATTGCGACAAGTTGCAAACAGTGCGGTCGCGAGTATTAAATTTGTGATAATTTGAGTGAAAATATTATTTAAACAATGTAATAAAAACTATAAAATGTGAAAGAAGTCCTAAATTGGCAAAAAAAGCCTTTAAAAATTTTAACCTAAAATCAACTACGAAACATGAACATAGAGAAACTCGAGATGAACAGCTGATTTTGACATCTAGCCCGCTTTATTCTGCTTGCTACTTTATTCCTCTCCGAGTTGGCCCTACCTTATAATTCTGCCATGGGTTAAGCGTATATAGCGATGCAAAAAAAAACGCACAATATAAGCCCACCAAATGCCAAACTAAGATCGCCGTTTGTGAGAAAATAGCAAGCCGCCACTACCTCATTATTTACATCATGGGTAATTGTATCATGTTTGCGATGTATTCTTCGTTCGTTCAGATGGTATACGTGAACACACCCATTGCGAACAAAAACAATAAAGCAAAATTGAAAAGTTTACCAAAATATAAAATATAAGAATACAAAACATTTATAAGACATTTGCACTAAAACAAAATCCAAGATTCTCATAGAAGAAAAAAGTGATGGCAACTAGGAATAAGCGCAGGAAACGTGAAGCAGGAAAACTCGTCGTTCTAAACGAAGAGGAACTCATCCGTCAGGTGGAACTAAGACCTATACTGTACGATAAGTCGTTAAAGGGATACCGCAAATCTGCGTTGCGTTATCAATATTGGAAAGAAGTTGGGGAAGTAGTAGGTGCTACAGGTATGTTGGTCTTTTCTTAGTTTATATCTAATAAACGCTAACACTTAATGCTTGCTTCCTTCCTTTAGTTGAAGAGTGTCGACGCAGGTGGCGTTCGCTTAGAGATGCTTTCTCGAAACACTATAAATACCTAAATCGCTCAGAAAATGGAGCAATAAACAAACGCAAAAAGTGGGTTTTCTATGACCAGATGAGCTTCATGGCACACTACTTGGACAATGCATAGTAAGAAAGTAGAATGCAAAAACCAAATCAAGAAATATTAATTTTTTTTTATTTATTTCATTAAAAAAGCTGTGAGATAGAAGATACACTGCTTGAAGATTTTCCTGATAATTCAGACGATGATCACACGATGGTGTTACACGAAGGTAACGAAAACTGCCCCTTGGCCGAAATAGACGCGGTTGACGATGGAATACTGCACCACATAGAAGTTGATGAAAAAATAAATGTTGCAACTCAATCCCAAAGTTCGACAACTATAAACGATGAAAACCAGTTTATTGCGAGTATTCTACATAATACAGCGATTACGCCACCGAGGGTTCCACATAATCAACCAACATCAGAAACAGAATTCAATGAAGCTTCAAGAAGAATGCCTCCTGAAAATTTGCAATCATCGTCATCGGTGGCAATGTGTTTGGATAGTGATGAGAAATTTCTTATGAGTTGTGCTCCGATTTTACGTCGTTTAACACATCGAAAAAATGCCTTTGCTCGTCTTAAGATCCAACAGATTCTGTACAATATTGAGTTTGATTCGAACGAAAGCTAATGAAACAATATGGATGTAATATATGCAGTTGGGTTGACGCCATGTGAATAATATATGTATGGTTCCATGAGAGGCAGCTAATAAAAATAACGCCAAAAATTGCAATAACGGGACTTAACCAAAAGGTAAACAGAATCACGGAAGTAGCTTACTGCAACAGAAGCGGAACTTAAATATGTGAGCAAGGTGATGCCTGCGTGCATAGTCTTAGTATTTGAGTTGAGACTCTATGAGACAACATTGAATTTGCTACAGCTTTATGAATGAAGTTTTTGGAACACACTTCACAAACAGATTACAAACAGATAAAGTTCATACTACTCTCTAAAAGCTTGCACTAAACCCGATGCTCAAAAAACTATTGGCCGGATATATTTTTATCGTTTAATTCAAGGTAGGCTCATATTAAAATGCCAAAAAGAAAAACAACTATAAAATAAGTATTTAAGTATCAGAAATGTTAAAAATATACAAATAAGGCTTTTCGGAAAATTTGGCACAGTTCTTTCTGTAATGAAATGAGTTTTTTTATTAAGCAATGGAAAGATTTATGATTGTGTAGCTGTTACATTTAATATGTATTTGCCGAAACTCTCCGCTAAATATGCCGATTTTGTTGACATTTGGAGAGATAAATTTTTTAAAAATCTGCTCGCGGCATTTTTGGCGGTTTTTTTTTTTTATTTGTTTATTACATTTAGCTTAGTTACACTTTTCTTAGTTGTAATGCAATATTTTTATTAGTGCTAAAGATATTTAATTTTAAAAATTTCATCTTGTGTATGGTGCATGGTAAAATTGTATCATGTGTATCGTGTAAAATAATCATTTCCAAAATTGAATCCTTGATAAAATAAGAAGGTTCTGACAGGAGGTTCTGAAGTAGTGACAGTTCTTTTATCGACCAGCATTTGTCAAAAACGCCTAGAAGAGAAGAAACTAATAAGCAGCAAAACAGGTGACAAGTTAAACTTTGGGTGTGAGTCAATAGGAAAATTTTAACTGGGAAAGGAAATAGCAAGTTGAATTAAATTTGTATTTTTTGCTGTGCCAAATGGACGATGAAATTTTGACGATTACAAATTTGTACGTTTTACATTTCGGTCGTGTTTTAGCGCTGAATGAACAGAATTCTACAGCAGCCACAGCTATCAAAATGCCAAACCAAGCCCTAGGCCGTACAAATGAAGCCAAAAATAATGGTACTGCTTTATGTCGCCAGTGGAGTTTCAATCACTCTCTCCTGTCAGCATTAAGGCACACACACAAACTACATTTTAATTATTCACAAGCTAAATAACAAGCATAAATCGAAGTAAATATAGCGCGGAAATTAACTTTTTTTCATATTTTTGATAGGCCAAAAATTCGGTTTTCGACTGACAAAATTTGCAGTAGCCCCTAGGGCTAGACCAAATTTTGACAGTTGTATCCACCTCACAAATATCATAAATTGCTCTACCAACTGTCAAAATTTGAACATCCAAGTGAAAGTTTCCGATTGACGCACACCCTTTGTATTGATTTTGCAGGTTGTCAAGGCTACTCGGTTTAATTATATCATGATTTAGCCTTGTGGCAAGGTTGATTTATAAGGTTTTCGCAGGGCTGATCGCACTCTCTTCTCAGTACCCATAATTGTCAAAACCAGCCAATTTTGCGAATGACTACGAAAGAAAAACGGTGATAATAGAGAGCACTTGCAGATTTTCTATGAGCTTTCAACTTCGATTTGACAATTATGGGTACTCGCTCTCTCCCTTGTGACAACCTTATATATCAACCTTGCCTTGTGGCTCAACTGTCATCTCTATGTTCAAGTTCTAAGACTAACTATTTCATAAATAACTGCCTTCCATATTAGCTATAATACCAAAAATTGAAATAAGTGCGAAATCTAAAGCGGGATACACATTAACTATCATGAATAATACTCAAAAATTCAACAAATATGACCGCTGACTGTCACTCAGCTACAAATAATTTTGTGGTTGACTGACGTAAAAGACTGGCCACATACGCGAACCTGCGTTAAAAGAGAGAATTTGAGCATGAGTGTCACTCATGATAGCTAATGTGTACCCCGCTTAACATGAGCAAGTGTCCGTACGTCCAAAAGTTTAGAGAAATCATCTAAAATGAATAGATGGCGGAAATAAAGATTTAGGGGCTTTTTGCAAATATTGCAAATAATAAAATACGTTTTATTTACACTATGGAATTTTATTGGTTGCGCTTTTTTTGTGCTGTGGAGGCGACCTTATTTTTTTTTTGTGTGCCTGGTTACTTTTGGCACTTGCAGTATGTCTTTAAAAAGAAAATTGATAACAATAATTTTTATTTTTAAGATTCGGCTTCAGTAGGCTTAAGAAGTGCTGCCAAGACTACAATATACCCGATCATATCTAATGTGAATTGCGTCGAATGCAATCTATGCCAACAAAAATATTGATGATGGATTGATTTAAACCAATCAACTTCCGATAATCGAAACCATCAATTATCGGTCAACTATGAAGTTCACCGTTCGATCCTCTTTTTGTAACTTTTCTTATTTGAAGGCAAAGGTAAAAAAATTGTAAAATAACTTTTTTCCTTTAAAAAAAACAACAAATAAATAGGAAAAACTACAGTCGTTCTAGCATGTCGGATGGATATCAAAAATTTTTGATTTTTTCTGTTGGTCGGACCGACATGTTGAACTTTTAAACTCAAGCGGTCCAACTTGGCGCATTTTTTCATTCTGTTTTGGTCGTCGCACAGTGAACATCGGCATCGGCCATTCGAAATACTGGTTTTTGGATAGAATTTATTAAATTTTGTAAAAGTTTTTCTTAAATATGGAATAATAAAATTGAAACACGAAAATAAAGTAAAAATATGTGTCAGCCAAAAAAAAAAGTTTTTCATTCCACCGAAGAGCTTCAATTTTGCACTGTGGGAAAGGCATAGCCTCATGCCCTGATTATGTCAAATACTAACACAAAATGTTCAACCACAGAAACTCCCCTCAAACGTAGGATAACCGAACTAATATACACAATTCGTGAGTTTTGCATAAAAAAGAGAGTTGAAAAGGTAAAATCTGATATAACCTTGAAAAACATGAAGTTTATTTATATCTCCATATTTATATCTCTTTATCTCTGTTGCAAATAACTAAAGGCTTAATTAGCCAAGCGTGACGTGTGTTGGCGTAACGGGACGTAGCATAGTGGGACGTTCGTCCGGAATCGTAGTGCAACGTTTTGAAGGTGCCGATTTGTAGCCCTCAGAAATTTTTCTACAAGCATTATCTAACTTATCCTCGTCAATGAAAGACTGCACACTTTTTATATAATATTAAATTTAACAAATTTAAAGTTAAACAAAATTGTTCGCTTGACTCACAGCTACCGAATTGCCAAAAAACGTAGCGTGGCGTAGAAATCTATTTTTTTTTTTTTTATTTATTTATTTATTTATTTATCATCAACGGAATATAAACTTCCTTACTGACTACTTGACTAAAATAATACATTTCTGAATTTTAAATTTATGGATTAACGTATGAATACTTAGGTGCTAGAAGTATTACTTATACTATGAAAATAGGAAATCAAGCAATTTTTAAATGCATTTCTGCTTAAGCCTGAATTAAAATCAACATTCATGCAGACTGTATTAGCCAGTTTTAAACAACGCGTTATCGGTTCATTGAAAGTATAATTTACTCTACAATATGGCACATGAAACAAATTCTGAGATCTGAGGTCCCGCGAAGGTACATGAAAGCCTATCTTAAGTAACAAATCAGGACAGTTAATGTTACAATATATAATGTCTCTGATGAACATGACAGCAAAATATTTACGACGCATTTTCAAAGTGAGGATGCCAAGGAGTAGACACCTAACGTTATATGCCGGCATTTCAATATTCCAATTTAGGCGCCCAATTGCTATTCTAGTGAAGCGTCTTTGAACTCGTTCAATTCGGTCAGATGACACTGAGTAAAAAGGATTCCATATAATACAACAATATTCTAATATTGATTTAACAAAAGCATTATATAGCGAAATGAGAGAAAACGGATCATTAAATTCTTTAGAGTTTCTAGTAATGAAACCTAGCATGGAGTTGGCTTTAGAGATCATATAATCAATATGTTTAGAGAAACTAAGCTTATGATCAAGAAAAACACCTAAATCTTTCATCTCAGTTACTCTTGATAATGTTACTTCGCCGAGCTTATAGGGGTACAGTAATGGATTTAAATTTTTATGAAAAGTTAAACATTGACATTTTGCAATATTAAGTGGCAATAAATTATTACGACACCAAGTAGATAGTCTTTTTAAATCCAACTCAAGTTCTGAGCATTCGGAAGTTGATTTTAGACGAGAAAAAATTTTTATGTCATCAGCATACATTAAACAATGTGAAAACTTTAGAATTTTAGGTATTTCATTAACAAATAATAAGAACAGTAGAGGTCCTAAATGACTTCCTTGAGGGACGCCAGAAGTAACATAGATAACATCTGAAAGCTCATTGTTAATACGGACATATTGCGCCCGGCCGGTGAGATATGACTTGAGCCATCTCAAAATAATTGAATGAAAACCGATTCTTTCAAGTTTGTTTATTAATAAATTATGTTGAACTCTATCAAACGCTTTGGAAAAGTCAGTAAAAATTACATCACACTGATATCCTTTTTCAAAGTTATTTAAAATATAGTTACTAAAAATCGTCAGATTAGTAACGGTTGACCTACCAGTCACGAAACCGTGTTGAAAAGGTGATATAGTCTCTTTTACAAGAAAAGTAAACCTGTTGTACACCAATTTTTCAAACAGCTTAGGAATTGCTGAAATTTTACAAATTGGTCTATAGTTGGAAACGTCGTTCTTGGAGCCAGATTTATGAATAGGAGTTATAAAAGATTTTTTCCATTCAGGAAGAAATTCACCACTATTAAGTGATTGATTAAAAATGGTGACAAGAGGAAGAGCTAGCGCATTAGCGCATTTTTTTAGGAGAATAGGTGGAAAACCATCAATTCCGGGCTGTTTATCTGCGTTTAATTGACTCAAACCTTCCACGACTTCGAGCACACTAAGTTGTAAATAACCTATGTTAATGGAATTATCAATTAATTCTAAGTTCAATTCAGGTGGATTAGAATCCGGACATGCATATACTGATTTAAAAAATTTAGCAAAAAGATTGCAGATCATGGGAAGATCTGATGTAGCAGTATCAAGGTATCGAATTGTATTTGGAATCCCAGCAGATTTTTTTTTACTATTTATGTAGTGCCAAAAGCTTTTACTATTATTTGTTTTTAATTTAGATTCTTCCTGAAATATATAATTTTTGTATAGAAATTTATTCAAATGTTCGAAATTTTTTTGAAGATAACGATATTTATCATAAAACTCCACATTGTGTGGGTCTTTTTTAAAAAGTTTATAAGCTTTATTTTTCTTATTATTTAAATTTATAAGTTCACTATTGAACCACTTGGGCTTTGATGACGTTTTTAAGTATATTTTTGGAATGAATAAATTCATCGCTTCATTAAGCTTACTACAAAAAAATTTAAAATTCGTTGACAAATTAGCGTTGTCCAAAACTGACATCCAATCAATATTGTATAAATATTGAGACATACTAATAAAATCGCATTTAGGAAAGTCGAAACTTAAACTATTATTTTGATTAGGTTTTAAATAGCTATAGAATTTAAAACTAAGGCTCAGTACTTTATATTCATGAACATTATCGATATTTATTTTAACAATTAATTGATCTAAATCAAACATAACATTCGACTCTGTTGATTGAGAAGCAGGTAGATGAATTTGCATAGATAATAGGGCTGCACGGACAGCAATTAGTACACCGCCGCCTCTACTACGGCCTGACACAAGAGCACAACGGTCTTTACGAAATACGTTGTACGACTGGGGATGAAAGAACTCAGAGTTATGATGATTTACGGTCAGCCAAGTTTCTGTGAAAACAATGACATCAAATTGCAATGAAGATGAGAATAATAGAATATTCGTAGCTTTAGTTCTGGAACCCCCAACGTTATGATAGCATATTTGAAAATCATATGATAAAGATGACGTGCTTTTTAGAGAATTTGTTATGCTATCTCCGATAACGGAGTGCTGATAAAGTTTTTTGAATTGTTATTAATTTGATGAAACATCTTTACTCGTACGAAATACGGCCAAATAGAGGCATCCATTACTCTATTCATTAAATAAGCTGGGAGACCAAGTTTGAAGTTCATAAATCTTAGATTATTTATATCGGCATCTTTCTTAGCTAGCCTGAAGCATTTAAAAAGAACTGCTGGTACATTTAGTTTAGCAGATATATGATTTATAATACTATCTGGGTTCGTATCAGCTCGGAATTTAGATATATGAATCCATTTCAGTTGAGGTAGAACATTAAGATCAGTACTTAAGTCTGTTCCGAAGATTTGAGATGATTTCGTATGACTTGTATGATCTTGAGCAAAATTATTGAATCCAGAGTTCGAAGCAGGGCGCAGAGCAGCAGTCGATTCAATAGCACCTACTAATGAGGCCGAAGTAGCATGTAAGTTATTATTGATATTAGTTGAGTCTTTAAGAGAATCGTGAACAGAATTAGATTTAAGAGTTGATGCGTAGCTTGTTGTGTTTAGAGCATTAGTTTGAACTGCAGCAGTCATGACAGAAGCGCAGAGGCCAGTTGTAGCAGCATTATAAGATGACAAATTAAGAGTTTCAGCATAGCTTGTTGTATTAGTATGATCAGCTATTGAGACAGTAGCGCTGAGGTCAGTTACAGCCGCATTAGAAGAAGACGCCAAAGAAGAGTTTGAAATAACAGCAACAGGCGAGGCGAGAGCGCGTGCGCGAGCACGAGTGCATATAACCTTATCGACCATCGTTAGAGGGATGGGAGGTATGTCAGAGTTAGTAGGAACCGGTTTTGTTTTTTTGCTATAAGATGCGATCGCTGCAGCAGAGTTTGCTTCATTTATTTTTGAATTGTTACAAAATTCAACAAACAATGCTTTAAGCTCTTTAACATCATGAGTCAGAGCCGCGATATGAGCGAGCAAGTTATCACCAGCCTCAAGGCATTTAGCACATTTAAAAACAATGTTTTTATGTTTAAAAAGATATTCTATGATGTTTTTATCAACTATGTCAATGCAGTTTTTATGAAACATATTTGTACAGAAATAACACGTAACCATTGAGCCAACTTCACCGCTTTGATTACATCTGAAACAAGTCTTAGACTTTAGCATTTTAGTAAAATGAAAATAATACGCGAGAGTGCGAACGAACCGAGTGCAAGCGCAGTCTGATAAGAACTTTTCTACAGACTCCTGTGCTACGTCCCGGCACGTTACGATTTCGGTAACGACTTGTACACATTTCTCATTAAACAGATTTTTACGTGATAGTTAGCAGCGTAGCGCTACGCTACCTTACGCTTGGATAATCAGCCCTTAAGTCGTCTCACATGTTGGATTGTTTGTCATAGGTTTGCAATAACTTATCGTTCTTACTCTTTCGCTCACATGAACAAATTGACATCGTATAATATGGGCCTTGCAAGTATAGTTATGGCATGCCAGTAAAGAATATGTATTAACTTTGAAAATTTTCGAAATAATCTACAAATTACGCTGCGACCAAACGTGATAGTAAATGTTCATTTGCGAAATGTCGTCAAAGGCAAAGGTTCTCGCAACAATTGGAGCTATTTATGAATTATAACAATTACTTAATAAACGAGTCAAGAGAAGAAAACGCCGAAAGAAGAGCAAGTATCACGACAAATAGAAGGTAAGGGTAACACCTCTTCTAATGAGTAGAATGGAGCACGACATATAAGCGCATTTGTTGAAGGATGGCAATTCCATCTATTGCCTTGCATTTGAGGTCACTCCGCCTGTGTAGGACATGTCTTTAGAAAGAAAATTGATAACAAGAGCTGGACATATTCCACATTTAATAATTTGTTTTCTGTTTAGTTTCACTTCCATTGTTCGTTTAACACTTCGACCACTTTATTATTTCCTTTGCTTATATTCATTGATGCTTTATATGGCAACACAGCCTGGAAATTTTTTGTTTTGAAAATTCCCATGGTATTTTGTAATTCAGCGTGGTATTTTTTAATTGTCGTGTGTAATTTGGAGTTTTTTCTCCAAATTTTTCACATATATTAAGCCATTATACGCATTAAACAATATTATGTCGTAAGTTGCGTATGTAAAATCCCTTAAATTGTTGTGCTATTTCTTAATGCGCATGGGTTTTTTTTTGAGATTTTTAAATGCATATGGGATTTTTTGTGGTATTTTTAAAAAGCGTGGTAAATTTTTTCTACCATGGTAATTTTGGTGGTATTTAATTTATAGTAGTATGGGAAAAATTGCAATTTCCTTGGGAATTGTTCCGAATTTTAACTGATTATCTTGGTATGAGTGTATTAGTGAAAAGTGAGAGTGTATTTAGTTTTTCGAACTTTTACTGGCTTTGAACTGTCACGTGTAGCTCACCCTCTAGCCACACGTGCCAGTCCGAAGACAGTAGCAGTTCGAAAAACTCAATACACTCTCACTTTTCACTAATACACTCACACCTTGACATCACTGGCAGTCCACTGGCAACAACTTTTACTGAGCCAGTTAATTTTGACAACCACAGCCAGTGCGAAATCGAAGTAAGGAAACAGTGGTGTATTTTCTCTTAAAATATTCTAACTTTAAATATGCACGTTTTTGTCGTGTCTTGTATGCAATTATTTCAATTGCCCTTATTTAAAACATAAAATATCATATGAATAAGTTGCATTTCATTTTGGCAAATATTGATAAACAGTTTTTACAAAATAATTAGTTCCCCATTTTTATCTCATTTAAGTTTCGTACTGTGTTGGCATAAAAGCATCACTGAATAAAAGCAACCGAAATAATAAAGTGGTCGTGCCTATGCCTTTGACGACAATTTTCAAATGAACATTTACCATCACGTGTGGCCACAGCGTAGATTTGTAGATTATTTCGAAACATTTTCGTAGTCAATACATATTCTTTGCTGGCCTGCTGGTAATTTCGAACTTTTTCGAAGACAATAAATATTCTCTACTTGCAACTGATTACTTGTGCGTGTGTCTACAGTATAACTGCAGCGCCATCTAACGGGAAAACATACGCATTCTTGATAGCAATAGTGATGCCAAATTCATAGTAGAATTATTTTGTTCGTTTTTTTTCAAGTCGGCTTTATTATGTGGAGAACTTTCTTATAAAATTTGTGAATTTGTTATAAAAACTTTGAGTGATGGCTCCACCTATAGATTTTGATAATTTAACTCATGAGGAATTGCAGAAGCAGTATTGCAAGTTGCTGGAGCTAAACACCCAGCTGCGAGAAATAAGTGAAACAGATGCTCAACGCATACATGAGCTGCAGCGTAATCTGGATACAGCTACTGCTGCGGAAGCTTACTTGGCTCAAGAGTTGGAGGAGTTAAATTCTTCATTTCACACAGTCGAGCAGAATATACAAAGAAGAATGGAACATAAACTCGAGGACTTACGTATCAAATACAATAAGATTTCAGCTGAAAACTTAAACTTACAGCAGGACTGTGAAGAACTGCAAACACAAAATGACAAGCTACTTGACCAACTTGAAAAGGTTTCAGCAAATTCAGCTCCTCAGGGTCTCGAAACCGTTTCCGAGGAGCAGCTAAAACGAGAACAACTGGAGCAAGAAAACCTTAATTTACTTGAAAAATTAGAAGAGTTCCAAGACGCCACAATTCGACATAGCATGACACTAGCAGATCGAGAAGTTAATAAAAATTCTTTATTATATGAATGGTTTGAATTTTAGTTTTGTCTTAGAAAAATATCGAAATTCTACGTGACCAAGTAAAGTGCTTGGAGGAGAACATGCAGTGTAAACGTGAAGAACTCGAAGAAGCAACCCAGCTATTAAGAAGTACACAAGAGCAACTTTTGGAGTCAAATGCAAAGATTGCCTTGCTCACAGCAGCACCAGGCAACAATGGTCAGTGAGCTATGTTAAACCAAGCTGTGCTTTGCTTATGTCTTACTTATTTTTTGTATCATTTACAGATAAAAAAGGAAATTCTTTGTTTGCTGAAGTGGATGACCAACGTCAGGCCATGAAGCAATTACTTGCGGCACAAAAGAAAAGCTATATGGAAATGAAGAAAGCGTGTAATGAAAGTGAATCTGAAATTCGTCGTTTGAAGAGGATAAACATGGCGATGCACACTGAGTTGCAAACTTGCAGTTCTATTTTCTGTACCTCGGATAAAACCTACCAAGGCAAAGCTTGCTCCTTCTGGAATTAATCAATTCACTGATTTATTATTATTCACAGAAAAACTTAAACAACGTATTCGGCAGCTCTTAAACCAAATTGAAGACCTCGTGAAAAAACTCAAATGGACAGAAGATCGTTTGAAGGAAGTAACCACTGATAAGGGTGTGGGTTGGGTTGGCTCAATGCTGGACTTTTGCAAGTATAAGTTTTCGATTTGTTTTAGTTAATTTTTTTCAAAAGAATTTGCATTTTATTAACCTCACAAAGTAAATACATAAATAATAAACTAATATAAATTTAACATTTTTAAGGCGAGAAACTGACGAAACGAAAAAACACCTGTATAGTGTTCGAATTCAAAACGCTTCTCTAGAAGAACAACTTCGAAATTCTCAGCAAGAGATGGCGCGGTAACATTTGAATATATTGTATTATTTTATAACTTTAATCAATGATAATATGCTTAGATGGCGTTTTGAGTCACTTAAGTCAAGATGCGTCATCATGGACAGAGAAAATCTTTTGACAGAAAATAAAATAAATTTTAAGCCAATCCTGGCAATGGAAATAAGTATCGATGAACGGGAATTAGAAACATCACGACCACGTATTCAAAGTGTATCTGCTAATAATACAACTAAGCCGCTTTCCACGGCTAATATTGAAGCAAAGCCTTCCCTCAATATTCAATCGAAGGTTATAAAAGCAGAAACATTTAAAGATGACACGTTATCAAGGAATCAGGTGGCTGAAATTGAAAACAAAGAAAATATACCGGCTGCACTGAAAGAGCAAGATACAAAAATCAAAAATATAGACGAGATCAATACATGTAATGTTCATAACAAAGCTCGCTCTGTTGCTAGCCCGTTTCCGAAAGTTCCGATAGAAACCATTCTCATAGAGGATGATTGTAAAGTTAAAACTCCACTTACTGCCGCAAGTAATCCTCCATCTATACTCTGTAAAAAACAGTCGCTTTTTCCAAAAGAAACAAATAAGACTGTTAAATTTTCTTCCACTGAATGCAAAAGCAATGACGGGACGCCAGTGAATAGAAATGATTCTAATGCCAATGCTCAATGCCATTCTCCTAAGAATGTGCTTAAGAAATCCAATGTAATAGTAAGACGAATATTTGTGAAATCTAAGCACCAATCCTGAATTTGCATGTACAGCTTTTAAATATTTGTTTTATTTTCAATTTTAAATGTAGTTAAATATAATACGCTTTAATTAACTAAATACTTTAAATAAACAGAATTATAACATTTCTAAATTTAAATTTACCAACATTAATCTCATAGGTGTTAATCTCACTCAAAGGTAATTTTTAAGACATCGTCTGCACTGTTTGCAAAAAGTTATAACAAAAAATTCAGTAAGAATTTTGAAAGAAAATTTTTTTAGTTTTGAAATGAGTTCAGGTAACATCGTGTAATCTCAGTCGGCTAAGATAAAATTTCATTAAGGATAAGAAAAAAGCAAATTGTGCTGTTATTGCTGTTATTATTGGAATTAGATTAGAGAGCTGTTTGGGAACAACGTCTTTAAATTAGTGGAAATTAGTTAAAAGTTCTTCGGCCACAGATATAATATTGATAGATGTGGTGATAAAATAACAACCTTAACAATTAAAACATGTCCTTAAAATGCATTTTTTTTTCTCGACTGTGTCTCAGTGCCTTTTAGTTTTACAAGAAAATCATGCCAGTTTCGAAATTGTATCCTCAAAAGCTTTTATTAAAATATTTTTCTAATATTTCGCACCATTATAGAGATGCAGTCACTTACAAAAATAGTCGTAATTTGGAATTCAAGGTTGTTGTAGAAACCAAGTGCTCTTCGAATCAGAATTGAAACCAACAAATATTTCGCTTTAGTATCATCGGATAATATTCGTTTCTGTGACATCTTAGAGACGCCGAAAATGATTCGAACATAAAACCGCAAAATTAGAATTCATGACGCCCAAGCGCAATATGGGCTTGTTTGAGGCACTCAATGTTGCAGCAACACTGCAGCCCCAATACACAAAGCCGGCTTTGTGAGGCCAGTGTAGAATGAATAAATGTATGGAATTTCGGTTCATAAAAAATAAATACTTCTAAAAAATAATAAAGAATAAAAAAAAAAATTGTATGTCAGCCGTGGGATTCGAACCCACGCCCTCGCGATTGTTCCATACAAGTTGAGAAAATTAAAATCTAAAAATAACCAAAACAAAAACAAGTAGGTATCATAGCCTCCCAATTTACATGTGTTCTTTACAGCAGCTCCGGTCAGTTGTGCTGAGGAACGAAGCTTGCTTCACTTCTCGCTGACTGCGGAACATGCGGGTTTCACTCCTCGCTGGCTCGTCACCTTCTCTCACGAAATGCTATAAAATTTATATTTGGGAAGTCTTCTCTCTCTATGTTTTTGAACTTAACTACTCTGTTTTATTTGGAACACTAGAGGGCGCTATAGTACAAATATTTTGAAAAACCTCGAAAAACTCCTAAACCGTGCATCTGATTTTTATGAAAATTGGTATATAGAGGTTTTCGGATACGGTGAGTTTTCATGACTTATCTACTTTGTTCTATCTGGAACACCAGAGGGCGCTGTTGTAGAAATATTTTAAAAAACGTCAAAAAACTCCTAAGCTCTGTATATCCGATTTGCATGAAACGGAAACGGTGAGTTTTTATGACTTATATACTCCTAAGCCATTTATACTGAGAAGGGCAGTCTCCCCCCCGATATGTATGCGTATGTATGTATGTATGTATTGTAACCATATACATATATAAATATATATACATATACATATACATGGGCGTAGTGAGGGTAGCAGAGGTGGGAAGTTGTCCCCCCTGATATGTGTGTGTATATACAGGTATATATTATCCCTAAATACATATATAAACATACATATACATGGGCGTAGTGAAGGTTGGGAAGGGGAGAGCAGTTTCCCCTTATATGTAAATGTTTTTACATGTATATACATGCATATATTATGCATATACAAACATATATACATATAGATGGGCGTAGTGATGGTAGGGCAGAGAAGGGTAGTTGTCCCCTGATATGTACATATCTATATATACATATAGATGAAGCTGAAGAAGTTTTACTTCAGTCGTGTGGTCTAAAGTACACATTTATTTTTTTTAGGTACTTTCTTGAGTACCAGAGGGCGCTGCATTACAAATCTCTTAAGAAATGGTAGAACACTCTAAAACTCCTCATTTGATTAGGATGGAAATTTTGTGTATAGGGATTTTCGAGTATGGAAAGGGCTTTGGCGCTATTTTTTTTTTGTTCGAAAACCAGAGGGCGCTATTGTATAAATACAACAAAAAAGCTCCAAACCACTCAGAGGTTTTCGGGTGCGGTGAGTTTTTGCGCTATGTATTTTGCTATATATTGAACACCAGAGGGCGCTGTACTACAAAATACAGTAAGGCGTTGCAAAAGGCGAAGGGTGCTATATGTCTTCTATTCTCTTTATGTGTATTTATATTCAACATTCTTATTTTCACATATCGGTGGCGACATGTTATAACTTCACTATCGAAGCGAACATCGAAGCGAAGTTTTCGCTCTGGCAGTATGTTGTAACATTTTCATTCGACAGGCGATTTGGTTGATTTCGAAGTTATGTTCGAACGTTTGACAGCTGCTGCACACATATTTTTTATGTTAGTTAGTTAGTTCCACCTCCCGTTTTTCTACTCTCTGTGTATGACTTCCTCATTTTTTTAAAAATTTTATTCTTTAAATCAGCCCACACCTGCAAGAAAAAAAATTAGGCTTTAAAATGTTATCTAAGTCTTCAAAATATTTATTTACTTTTTTCCAACTATCTTCATCTCTTGTAGGCGGCCCTTCAGCATTCAATGTAAGCGTAATCTCCTGCCATAAGCTATGAATTGTTTGGTTGTTGTTGGTACGCACGAACGCCCCACTGACCATATCGGGGTGCCGCTCCAAAAATTCCACTAACAGCTCAAACTGCTTTGAAGTAGTATTTTTTTTTGTAGAACTCCTGAAAGTAAGGTTAAGTGTAGCTAGTTAAGTTTAACTTGAAACATATATTGTTATTAAAGCATATACATTTATTTTTTCAATAACTTTAAGTCATTATTAAACAATTCTTTGATATTTAATTAACAAAACCATTTTTAAATGAATAAATACTTACATTTCTCTTGCTTCACAGCCGCCAAATTCAAGTGATATTTTATCGGAATTATCGCCTGTCGAAAGTGCTATAACATACCGACTTTCGATAATTTCGACATCTTCGAAACTTCCGAAGTTACAACATGTCGCCACAGGACAGCTGATGCCAAATTCTGCTGCATTTGAGTTCGCATCAACACATGCGCAAGTTCATTGCGTCGTACGTTGGCGTTACCCCCTAGCCACACGTGCCAGTCCGAAGACAGTAACAGTTCGAAAAACTCAATACACTCTCACTTTTCACTAATACACTCACACCTTGACATCACTGGCAGTCCACTGGCAACAACTTTTACTGAGACAGTGAATTTCGACAACCACAGCCAGTGCGAAATCGAAGTAAGAAAACAGTGTTGTATTTTCTCCCTAAAATATTCGAACTTTAAATATGCACTTTTCTTTCATGTCTTGTAGTGAAATATATGCAATTATTTTAATTGCCCTTATATGACACATAAAATATCATATGAATAAGTTGCATTTCATTTTGAAAAATATTGATAAACACATTTTACAACATAATTAGTTCCCCATTTTTATCCCGTTTAAGTTTGCTGCTGTGTTGGCATATAAAGCATCACTGAATAAAAGCAAACGGAATAAAAAAGTGGTCGAACCTTTGGCTTTGCCGACATTTTTCAAATGAAAATTTACTATCATGTGTGGCCGCAGCGAAATTTGTTGATTATTTCGGAATATTTTCGAAGTAAATACATATTCTTTATTAGCATGCCAGTACTATCACGTGTGGCTGCAGCGTTATTTAGACATTTCAATTTCCAGTGCCTACCATATAGGAACAAACTAAATTGTTTTTAAAAACAACTAATTAAAAAACTAGTTTAAAATAAACCAGTTTATGAACTACATCGAATTATATTAAGGCGGCATCCACTTCAATTCTAAATAGTTTTTATTGCATTATATATAAGTATTATTAATATATAAGTATCATTAATATAAGTAATTGAAATACTACTTAAAAACAAGTGATTGATAAACTACTTTTAATTATATTAAGGCGGCAACTACTCTGATTTTGACATGTATTAATTGCAAATTTTTATTAGATTACAAGTTTATATATATTTAACCATGTTATTTCATTAAATATTACTAACTTTAGGCCATCAGTAATAGTTTTCAATTGGTTATTTTAAAGTAATTAAAAAAATAATTTAAATATAAATAATTTAACAAGTAGTTGAAAATATATGCAGACGAAAGTCAATTGACTTATTTAGCGGACATCACCATACAAAATATGTTAGATCGTTCTATGGAAAAAAGTCAGAATTTCAACTAGTTGTGGTTGACAAAAAACTACTTTATCAACTACTTTTAAATTAGTTGATTTTCCTACAGGGTACTTACTGAAAATCTAGTATTTTATCCACTGGTTCAAGATATGTAGAGTTGAACAATATGGCCATAAGTGAACTTTATTCAATGAAGTTCATAGAAAAAAGATAATACGAGTAAGAGATGATATTGAGATTTTAATGTTTTGAGAATATGTTATAGAAAAATAGAGTCAGAATGAAATATGAAACTTTTCAAACTTGAAATAGCTGAGAAACGATTAAAATTGTTTCAAGAGCTGTTACGTAGCAGTTAATTTTGTATTAAATTTTAAATAAATTTGTTTTATGAAATTTTATTTGTAAATTAATTACGACCTTCTTTCATAAGATTTAAGTTATGTGTTTATATAACTCCAATAATTTTTTTTTCAATTATTAAAGGTTATATTTTATAGAGCTCCAGGTCAATGTTGCTTTCCGAAGAAAACGACTGAAGGAAAAACAACTAACAACAACAATACCCTATATAGAGTATCAATCACATAGCAGACTAGACAGGTGTTTCGTTGGCCGCTACACCAACTCATCAGTAGCCTTTTTTCGTGATTCTTGCTGTGATCCACAAAGCTCATATTTTTCTACTTGTTTCACGAATGCAATTAGTAAATTACCCTGAATTGCATGTACCAGAATACAAATGATATGAAAGCAGCTTAAAGTTCTTCTAATTTGTGAAGCATACTTTCATGAAAAAGTAAGTTTTATTATTCGAAGATAAATCAAAGCTTTTCTAAATACTCAAAGATTTTGTTGTGCTAGTTGTTGGTGCTCTTCTATTTCACAGTCGATCTTAGCTTCAGCAGTTAGCTGATATTAAACTATGACGACATGAAGATTTGTTTCTATTGAAAACTTAGATTTTTAATTTATTGTGTATAAACACACACACAAATAATCATATTTTCAACGGCCAGCAATTTGTTTACATTCGTGGAACACGAGTAAAGTTTAACCGTTTCGGGACGACAGGGATATTTTTATCCCAGAAAAATTTGAAAAATCATATCTCTGAAAATTCTCACACGATTTGGTTGAAAACCGTCCCAAATCATTATTTATATTCTTCTCTACAAAAAATTTAATATAGCTGTCAATATAACACATCAAGCTTATGTCAAAAGTCATAAATCAGTTCGCGCGGTTTGAGTTGCTAATAAGACCATCGACAAAAGCTCAAAAAACAAGTGTTTTAATTGTGGAAAAAAGTGTCATTTAGTAAAGTTTTACTCAAACAGTTGTTATTTTATAGAAAATATAATCGAAAACCAATAAAAAGATATTTTTCTGAATTTGCGGCTAAGGTAAGTTTCGTGGGATAAAATCATCCCAAAACTGTTTATTTGTGGGACGTTAACATCCCAACCGTACTCATTCACATTATTTTTCTCAGAAAGATATGGACGGAAAACGTAAACTGGCGACTCCAGAAATTGAGGATTTTCTTAATAATTCAAGCAATGATGAGGATGATCCATTTGCTGCTAGTGATTCTTCTTATAGTCCCAGTCAGAAAGGCAGTAGTGCTTTAGAAGAGGAAGAAGACACGGATCATAGTAATGAAGGAATGGAAATTGTTGATGCGAATGAAACTGCAAATGATATTTCCGATGACTCTGACGAAGAAATATTTGAATTGGAACGTCTGGATGAAGAAATTGTTTCTGATTGGCCAAACAATGTTATAATTTGGTCAAACCCCCTACCAACATTCACACCACGATTTACAGTTAGTGAAGATCGCACCGTTAGCCATGGAGGAATACCTCGAGGATTGAAGCCTGTGGAAATATTTTTCAAGCTGCTGCCTAGAAGTTTTGTTCATCACATTGTTCATTCTACTAATGAAAGGATTGATTGTTTCAATAGCAGCCATCCTAAAAACAAACGTGCAAAAACCGATTTCGGCGAAATACTTATATTGCTTGGATGTACCTTTGTTATGTCATATAATCGAGTGCCATCTTTGAAGGACTATTGGTCGAATAGCACGTCATTGGGTAATGCATACATAAAAAAAGCAATGTCCAGAGACCGGTTTTTACACGTTATGTCCAAACTTTATTTTTCTTCCTTATCATTCCAACCTGATCCAAAACCAAAAACTTATTTCGTTGATGATTTGGTAGATTGTCTAAAAAAAAACTTTCAAAAATATAGATCAGACTCTCCGTTCCAAAGCATTGATGAATCTATGACAAAGTTTCTAGGCCGCTCTACGTTGAAGCAGTATATGCCACTAAAAGCTGTAAAGAGAGGCATAAAACTATGGATGCGATGCGACAGTTTGACAGGCTATACGTACGATTTTAATATATATTCCGGAAAAGAAGACCATTCCTATCAATCATCCACATTAGGCGAACGCGTTGTCATGAAATTGTCAGCGACTATCAGACACCCTGACACAACGTTGTGCTTTGATCGCTTTTTCACGTCAGCAAAATTAATTAATAATATACCGTTTCCAGCCTTAGGTACTTGTATATCTAACAGAAAAAATTTACCAACTTTTACTGAGAAACTAAGCAGAGGAGAATATGTCTTCAAGAGCAATTCGTCTGGTACTTTGGCAGTGGTTTGGCAAGACACAAAACAGGTTATGCTGCTTAGCAACTGCCATAAAGCTTCAGTGGACACTGTTACAAGAAAACAGAAGGATGGCAAAAAAATAGATATAACATGTCCGGATATTGTAAAAACGTACAGAAATCTAATGGGTGGCGTAGATTTGGCGGACAAAATGAGTACGTTGTATGAACTTGACCGGAAGTCAACGAAATGGTGGCGAAAAGTTTTCTTTCGGCTTATGATGACATGCGCTGTCAATGCGTGGATAATCCATGCGGAAACAAATCATCCACGGCAAAAAAGAGAACCATTTTTGGGATTTTTAGTGGAGCTTTCCGAATCTCTCATTGACGAAGGAAGCAAGCAAGCGAAAATACGACGCAAAGTTCGAACAGGACCCCTCAGCACTATGAAAAAACGTATCAAACAAAATCTGGGGGACCATTTACCAACACGAACAAACAAGCGACAACGGTGCGTAAATTGTACTAAAAACGGAAAAGAAAGTCGCACAAATCAGCTTTGCATTGCCTGCAACTTGGCGTTTTGTAAAAAATATTTCACACCTTGCCATAGAAACTAATTAAAATAATTTTATGCTACAATAAATATTATAAAAAAATAAAATAAATTGAAATAAAGTAAAATATATTCTGATTTTATTATTCAAATTTTGCTTTTCAGGTGTGTTTGGGATGTTTTTGTCCCAGGACGATATCTCCTTTTCGGAACGTCCTAAAAATATATTATGAAATTACTTTTCTTAAAACAACATTAGGAGACTATATCTAAACTCTTTTTTAAGATTGATGGCCACAAAAGTTCTCGTCCCGAAACGGTTAACACAAAGTACACAAAAATTGTATTAGGAACTTTATAGTCAAAGTACTGATATTAAAATTTATGAAATATTACAAAATTTTCACAGGGCATTCTACTAGGGTATATGTCTCTTTGTAAGATATTACAATGATCCTCAGATTCGGCACTGCAAACAATTTTTAAATCATCAGCGTAGAGCAGGCTCTCGCCGAACTGGAATATTTGGGGTAACTCATTAGGTGTGTTTCCGTACTCTAAACTGTGTAAGATTTGTGTAAGTTCAAACTGAGAGAGTAAAAATGAAATGTGAGAATAGTTGCAAAAGTACGGAAACAGCTTCTAGTAAGGTTCAAGCACAAAACAGCTGATTTTGACTGCAGACATGTCAAACGTAAATTGCGCCAATTAAAATTATCGTAAATTTGTTTGTGAAGTTGATGCTTGTTCTTCTTGATGCTTGTTCTTACTTTACTCGGAGTCTTGAGTTCTAGCACTCTGTGCACTTTGTGTGCTCGAGAGAGCGGTTTTATGCTTGTTCTTCTTCTCCCATTTTAAGCACAGAAAGTACGGAAACAGAAAATAGTGACCCACAAGTTACACAGTGTGAGTACGGAAACACACCTATTAATAAACGGAATGAACAGCAGAGGACCCAAATGACTTCTAAGTGTCTACAATAACACGGTGCTTAACTAATTAAGGGGTATATTAACTTTGCCATTCTCTCTGTATGTCCTTATGTATGTTTAGTGCATAAAAAAAAAACAATAAAAAATATTCAGTATTAAGAAGATACAAAAAAAAAAGTACGTTTTTTGTAACATTCTAATGGGAAATAGACTAGGTTGGGTAAATGTCGTTGTGATTCCATTAGGATCTACCCTAAGTCTCTTAAAAATTAACTTCTTCCAGATCCCCAAAATTATCGAAAAAGGGGCTTCCTGAAAGTTTCTGTGGAAGAGATCGGGCATGAGCAAAGGAGATGT
This sequence comes from Coremacera marginata, assembly GCA_914767935.1. Taxonomy (NCBI): domain Eukaryota; kingdom Metazoa; phylum Arthropoda; class Insecta; order Diptera; family Sciomyzidae; genus Coremacera; species Coremacera marginata. The sequence goes on from OU612045.1 coordinate 8,214,226, forward strand.
GCGTATGTGACTTCTCCTCTTATCCATGCAGCTCCTACACAAGTCGTAAGCGTAACCGCGAATCACTGAAGCAAGTTTTTTTATTTAAACTACTTTTTTTGACTACGGTCTATGTTTGCGGATTGCGCTATATATCCACCAGAGCGATGTAACAAAATTTGTATATCTATTCCTTCTAAGGCGTTAGAAATCTGATATCTTACGATTCAACTAGAAAACTTTTTTGCATGCAGAATTACTTAAAACTAATAATATCCAGTTTTATTTTTCACAGGTAGCTATACGAAAACGCAACTATGCCACAAGCTACATACGGGAGCGTGTGGTTCTTATGTACATACAAGCCAACCATATACGCAGTTACAGCCGGAAATGATTGCATTTATCGACTTGGTAATCCAACAGAGGATATCGAGAACATTCGAAAATAATAATTTATTCACCATAAGAGGGTTGGTTACGACTTATGATTTTCCGCATGGTGTAAGAAAACCAGGTGAAAGCGTTTTTTTCACCTCTCTCACAAAAATTGTACCCGCATCTGTAAAAAACAGCAGAAATAAATGGCTGCGTTCAGCAGGTACAATCATGTTTCCATCATTGGCTGCATTCAGCGGAAAATTTGCTACGTAGCTGTTGAACAACTTTCGGGCTGAATGGTATGTTGCATAAAGTGCTCGCACAACACGTTCCCTGAGTGGTCGCCATCTTAGGTAGCGAAAATATTTTATGCTACTTCATGCTACTTCAGAGCGGCTTACGCTTACTTTATTTTGACAGATAAATATACCAAATAGAAAATTTATTAATTTCTAAATTATTAAATTGCTTAGTAGTGCTTTTAATTAAACCTATTTGTTTGAAACGTGTGCACACAGAACATAAAAAAATAAATTTGAGACAAAAAGCATTTATTGTCGAACAGCTGTTTGCCTTTTGACGTTTCGAAAAAAAAAATAGTTCAGCACATGGCAGAATTATAAGGTAAGCTCGTCACGGAGAGGAATGGAGTAGAAAGCAGAATAAAGCTAGATTGATGTCAAAATCAGCTGTTCATCTCAAATTTCTTTATACTCACGTTCGCAGTTTGTAGGTTAGAATTTGTTACAGATTTGTTTGCAATTTTAAGAGTTTCACATTTTATAGGTTTTATTACACTGCTATAATATTTTCACTCAAATTATCACAAATTTAACAGACGCGACCGCACTTTATGGATGTTTATGTTTGCAACTTTATGGGAGGAAATTAAATTGGTGCTACATCGCATGGCCAAGCCATCAACTGCTGCTGGCCACCATGCAGCTGGCGAAGGTACAAGAGGGCTATGCTGATGCCTTGAAGGTAACCTATGACACCTTGGTTTTGGTGTGCAAGGTTTTCTTCTCGCTTTACTTGCAAGATGTGCCAGAGTTTGTGCCAGACTTTATGCATGGCAGAATTATAAGGTAGGGCGGGTTGGCTCAGTGTCCTCACTCGTTAACGAATAGTGGATAATGAAAAGGTTGGTAAGTTGTCAAAACGACGAATTTACAAGGAATTGCAAATTAAGAAAAATTTTTATGTTTCCAAGTTGCAAGTGGTGCGGTCGCGTGTGTTAAATTTGTGATAGTTTGAGTGAAAATATAATTAAAACAGTGTAATAACATCTTTAAAATGTGAAAGAAGTCTTAAATTGGCAAAAAAAAAAACTGTAAAAATTTTAACCTAAAATCGGCTGCGAAACATGAACATAAAGAAACGTGAGATGAACAGCTGATTTTGACATCTAGCCCGCTTTATGCTGCTATATTTTTTGATAAATTTATTTCAATCTTAGGTTTAATAAATGGAAATAAATATTTCGGAAAAATATGACTTTTTTATTTTTACCAAGTAAAGAGCTTATATATCTTAAATTAATTTGAAAATTTAAAATTTTAACAAACAAAATATATTTTTAATGTGTAATAAGCATAAAATTAGTTCAATAAATAATTCCAATTTACTATGATATTTAAATAATCAATAGAGTTTTCATAGCACAATGACCATGCGCATTCTCTGTATATGTAAACCTGCGTAGTAGTAATACACATTTTTGTAGCTACCCTATAGGAAAATCAACTAATTTGAAAGTAGTTGATAAAGTAGTTTTTTGTCAACCACAACTAGTTGAAATTCTGACTTTTTTCCATAGAACGAACTAACTTATTTTGTATGGTGATGTCCGCTAAATAAGTCAATTGACTGTCGTCTGCATATATTTTCAACTACTTGTTAAATTAGTTACATTTAAATTATTTTTTTAATTGCTTTAAAATAACCAATTGAAAACTATTACTGATGGCCAAAAGTTAATAATATTTGATGAAATAACATGGTTAAATATATATAAGCTTGTAATCTAATAAAAATGTTCAATTAAAACATGCCAACATCAGAGTAGTTGCCGCCTTAATATAATTCAAAGTAGTTTATCAATCACTGGTTTTTAAGTAGTATTTCAATTACTTCATATATTGAAGTGGATGCCGCCTTAATATAATTCAAATTAGTGCATATACTGGTTTATTTTAAACTAGTTTTTTAATTAGTTGTTTTAAAAAACAAGTTAGTTTGTTCCTAAAGGGTACATTCTGGCTCTACAGCACATCTCTATAATACATCTGTATTGTTTATTGTATTTATCTCGCTGAAGATAAACAAAAACAATAATAAACGATAAGAATTAAAACAGCTGATATGCATATATAACATTAATGTAAATTTTACATACGTATTAATGACAAAAACAATATAAGCCGTTACTGAGAAATATTCGTAAAACAATTCATTCCAAGAAACAACACGATGTTGCGTTCGTGATTTCGGCACGAACAAAAGCAACACCCATCAACTGCTGCAACAGCAGCAACTGAAGCATCAAGGCATGATTTTTCTTATTATATAGATATAAGATATAACTGATTTTTGACATATATTTTATCTTTGTAAGATGAATATTAAAGGCTGTAAGTATATTCCAAAGTATCCTCCAAAAACGTTAGGATGTGCTTGGAAAAATTTGTAGAAAAGACCCCCAAAAATGACAAACGTGCTGTAAGATGTAATACTACATCAAAAATATTTTTACGTTCTTAACAAAAATGACAATGGTTATATCACGAAACACTTTGAAGTCATATTAACACAATCATTAACTATAAAATATAGTTTTATATATAATATAACAAAAAAGTTCTGTGTTGACTGAACAAAACTAGCTATCTTTTGTCAAAAGAGGAAAAAAGTAAAAATTTTAGATTTTCACAAACACATATGTATGTAAAAATCACTATTTTTATACTTTTGGTCAAAGAAACTATTTTAAACTATTTTGAAAACATTATTCCAATAAATTTTACATATAAACTGACTATAATTTTTACTTATTTTTACTCAAATATAAAAAAATACATATATCGCACACTACATACAAAACAGTCACAACTCAAAATTTACAAATTTTTACTTTTTAATGTAAAACTATTCGTAGTGATCATAAACATTGGCTGTAACACAACAAATACATTTTGTACACATCTTTTTTCTCTATAGATTAAAAAAAAACTTTTGTCTCATTGCCTTGTATGGAGTTTCTTCAAAAATAAAATTGTTTTTGGCTTCACCTTGAAATTTAAAAATTTTGAGTTGTGACTGTTTTGTATTCAGTGTGCGATATGTAATAAAAATATTCATAAAAACTCTGTATGAAATGCGTACAACATTCAGAAGTTTTATTTTCCCAATATTATTTTACGTCTAAAATGTGACCATAACATTTGTAAAGCTCATAATATTTTGGTTCAACACAAGCAAGTATTTCAAAAAGTAGTAGTTAAAAGTATCTCTATTGGTTTGTACTATGAAAAAGTATGATATTCCGGCAACTGCGTAGTTTTTATGTCTTTACAAAATTGCTCTCCTCTTTAAATAAGAGTGAGTAGACGTCAAATATCTTGACAACCTTATAATAATTGAATCATGCGGCAATGTTGTTGTCGTCGTTAATGTGTTTAAGCTATTATTCTTGTGAGTTGACGTCAAATATCAGAACAACCTAATAATAATTGAATAATGGGTACAACATGTTGTGTCTGATCAGGTATCAGTTTACGTTCCTTTTTTATTTCTGTGTACACAATTGTTTTAAAAGTGATCAAATAGGGGAAAATTTGTGTTTTCTCGTTACGAGTATATTTTGCGTTATTTATTTCATTTGTTATAAAAGCACACTTATTCTGAAAAAGCCAAATTTTTTACTGGAAATACACAATACGTTGAGCAAATGTATCAAAAATATAAAGTGCTGCGAAAGACAGACATTTTCCTATGTTGTGATTAGACACTGATATTTTTTCGTTCAGCAGACACACATTAACCGGTTGCACAAAAGTTGTACCTGCTGAACGCAGCCAATAAAATTTGCCACTAATCAACAGTTGCTCTCTCCCTGTCAGAATTTTTTGACTGACCAGGGGCAATTTAAAGTGTGGTGAAAAATTCGCTTCCACCAGGTTTCTTACACCATGATTTTCCGTATTGTTGCAAAAACTCGCTCCAGTCTCTTTTTGTTGTGATGCACTTGTAGAGTTTTTTTTTTAGAAGAATTGTTAGGGACGACATTAATTAACGACATTAGTTACATTAGGTTAGGTTAGGTATGAAGGGTCGTGCACCGTTACCGGCGCTTCCGCGGGGGCCTATAGGTCCATTACAACTTTTTATAGTTGTGGTACCAAGTTAAACCATTGTTCCGATTTGTTCCTCAAACCATCCCGTGCTTTTTATGAACCTCCAGATGTCTAGCAGTGGTGTGTTCACCAACTCTTCCAAGTCTTTGAAAAATCTGTTCCCCATGTGTCGGAGTCGACGATTCTGTAGACTTGGACATTCGCATAGTAGGTGAGTTATTGTTTCTATTTCCTCCGGGTCTTTGCAGCTCCGACAAAAGTCTGGCGCTGTTATACCTATTCTATTGGCCATTACCCCAATGGGGCAATGACCCGTTAGAACTCCAACAAGGATCCGGATTTCCCGTTTGACCAAAAGCAGAAGGCTTCTAGTTCTTTTCTCATTTAGCTCAGGCCAAAGCCGTCGAGATATGTTGCAGTCACCTCTGGAAGCCCAGTTTGTGTTGGCAATATCTCTGGCTTTTATTTCTATACTCCTTTTGACGACGCCTATTGGAATGTGCACATCTGTGTCAGCTCTGTTTGTACTTGCGGTCACTCCACGCCTTGCCAGTTCATCTGCTGCGTCGTTCCCTTCAATATTGCTATGTCCGGGAACCCAGCAGAGAGTGACGTTGTGGGTATTGCAGATACTGTTCAGTGCAAGTTTACAGTTTTGCACCGTTCGAGCCTTCGTCGTTTTACTGCTCAGTGCTTTGATGGCCGCTTGGCTATCCACAAAAATTACTACCCTTGTGGGGGTAAGATTTTTCCTGTAAATGGCCCGTGCAGCTTTTTTAATAGCATATATTTCTGCCTGAAAAACGCTACAGTAATCCGGGAGTTTGTAACACTCTTTGATTTGTAGCGTTTCACAGTATACACCCGATCCAGTTCCGTTTTCCATTTTGGAACCATCAGTATATAAATGGAGATTGCCGTAGGATTCTACAGCCGTTTCTTCACATTCTTGTCTGCTGGGAATGGATGTGGTGTATTCTGTACCGAATCTTACACTGGGTATGATATAGTCGGTTGCTCTTTTCGATTCCTCGGTTCCAAAGAGATTTAGAATAGATGCGTGTCCGAATTTGCTGCTTTTCCAGGCTCGTGATTCGTTGAGGCAATTCGCGCTCTTGGTCGCCGAACATTTAAGGAATTCTTCTACGGAAAGAAGATTTAGCATCATATCTAGACCCGCCTGTGGCGTAGATCTCATGGCTCCTGTTATTCCTATGCACGCTAACCTTTGAACTCCTGTTAGGAAGCTAAGGTAGCTTTTTTTATGCGTTATCGTCCACCATACGAGAGCACCATAGGCAAGGATGGGTCTCACGATCGCTGTATACATCCAGTGGATTATGTGCGGTCGCAGTCACCATTTCCTGCCAAATGTCCTCTGACAAGCGTACAAAGCGCACAGTGCTTTTTTCCTTCTTTCCTCTGTGTTGCGTTTCCAGCTCAGCTTGTTATCAAGGATAATTCCAAGGTATTTGGCTTCCGTGGAAAGCTTCAGAGTTACTCCGTTAAGTTTCGGTAATGTGAAACTTTCTATTTTTCTTCTTCTTGTGAACAGAACGAGTTCGGTCTTTACTGGGTTAACACCAAGTCCATTCGATTCTGCCCACCGCGATAGCTTATTCAATGCAGCAGACATTAGTTCGCTAATTGTTTGCAGGTATTTCCCGCATATTAGGATGACAACGTCATCGGCATAGGCTACCACTTTTGTTCCTCCAGTTGTGAGTGTGGTGAGAATTTTGTCAACCACAATTAGCCAGAGAAGGGGGGATATGACTCCTCCTTGCGGTGTGCCTCTTGTGGCTTCTTTCCTCACCACGCTTATTCCCATTTGTGAGCTTATACGTCTGCTATTGAGCATTTTATAAATCCATTGGGTTATTTTACTGTTAACTCCTTTGTCTACTAAAGCATTTCTTATAGAATCTGTATTTACATTGTTAAATGCGCCTTCGATATCTAAAAACGTTGCTAAAGTATATTCTTTGTGATGAAGGGTTCCTTCTATGACCGAAACCACCTCATGCAGTGCCGTTTCTACCGAAGGCATGTTGTACACTACAGAGATTATTATCGTTCACAGATTCTCTTATGTGAAGATCTATTATTCTCTCTAGCGTTTTCATCAAGAACGATGAGAGACTAATAGGCCTATAATCCTTTGGTGCTGAGTGTATCGGTTTCCCAGCTTTAGGAATGAAAACAACTCGTTAGTTACATTAATGTAACATAACTTAAGTTTTATGAAACAGTTTCAAAACATATAAATTACTAACAACTGCCATGAATATGTGTAGAAGGAAAAAACAAATGTAAAACTAGTTTATTCGTTATTATTCACCTCTCAAAGAACACAACTTCCTCCCATATTGCGTAAATTTATTACCTAAGTAACAGATTTTAAAATAACTAAGCCTGAATTAACACCTTACCAAGGAATCCCTTCAAACTATTTAACTTATTTCTATATATGTGCCTAGACACGAACATAAGTCAATTAATACAAGAACTGATAGTGTACATCTAACAGCTCATCTAATTATTTAGTTTACATATTCGAGCACTTTGCATTAATTGTTGACGACAAAGTGAAAGTGTCTGTGCATTTGCTGAAACTGCTGCCCCTACCCACAAACTCAAAAAACGCCCACAATAAATGCGAGCGTTAGGCGCACAGAATACGCTCGGTTCGATTTTATTCTTGCGGCTCCATTTGACACTTGTCAACATGAACGATAATTATAAGTGAATCTGTAGTGTTTCGATAAAATTTCAATTACAATTGAAGATAAATAGCTCATGGGAATATTTCTTATCGACTTTAGATGTATAGCTACCGTCACCACTTTGCTTACAACTGCGTCACTTGTTTACATCAACGGAGTTGAGTTTCATGTGATAATTGAGATGCGACCCAATAATGATTGAACTAAAATAAAAAATAAACTCTGGAATTATGCATCCATTATTGCTGATTCGTTTTAATGACCAGCTAGACTTGATTTTCCCATCAAGTGTTGAAAAATTCAGAATAATACACCAATAGAGGTCAAACTTTATTGTTTAAACTTTGAGATTCTCTTAATGTGGATGGTGTGAGAAGTTGTGTGGAACTATTTAAACCTTCTGTTAATGTTGATTCTTAATTTATAGCTTCCATTTAATCTTCAACAGCATTTGATGCTTTCTGGCCATGTTCAAATTGCTTGTGATTTCATTAATTAATTCAATTAATGAATATTTTGCAGGCGTCTTGCATTACGTCATATATCAGTTTTATTTTAATGCCGCTCATAAACAAAGCATATAACATTTGGCAATGAAGCACCAGATTTACTTAAGTGCAGACACATTTCACACACATCTCACACATCAAACACAGTTAAGTGCGAATCAATATCCGAGAGCATTCATCTGACCAACTGTCTTCTTCTGTCGGGCTGGTGATCTAAAACTTAATTAATTTCATGTTTGCACAGATTTCAATGTTTGGCGATCCAATTTTACACAGTTTGTCGACGTGTTTCTGTTTGTGTTGCAACAAATCGATTACATTGGCTGTCATTCGTTCTCGGGATTAGTGGCAGCAGTAGAGGGTGCCTAAATGGGTTATGTTTTCTGTTCGCAGTGAGTAGAGGAGGGTAGGTGGTGGAAAACAATTCACATTGTTTATTAGGCTCATTGGTTGCACGAAATGGTACGTTCGTCCGTACGACATACATACGACCCCCAAGGACTTAATTAAAGACATAAACAAGCGGGTGTCGCACTCCATAAATATAGCAAATCCAAACAAGCAGATTTTAATTGAAGTCGTTATGGACGAGTGTAGCTGCAGCAAAGCTCCATGGCATGTGATACAAACAAGTGGCCTAAATGATGAGCCAATGTTTTGAATCCAATTGAAATACGATGAGCATGTAGCAGTTAAGTGTTGTCCATGCAATTGGTAGATTATGAGGAATTAGCAATGTTAACTTTGTTCAAATTTGAAGTATCTTTGAAGCCTCTGAAGTAAGCAAGTAAGTCGTTGCAATTCGGTTGCACGATAAACAACATGTGCTCCGCTAGCTACTTCAAATGAAACAGATAACAATATTGTGGGTAGATTAGGATATAACAAGTTTCTAAGTTAACGAACAGAACAAGATAATGAATGAACAAGCAAGCAATATTTGCAGGAACTAACAACATACTTAAAGTCAAGATTTAAGTATTTGCAATTAGTTTAAAATAAAAAAATGTGGTGTGGCTAATGTTAGAATGTCAAAAAACTTCCGATATCAGCCAATCTTATGCAATGATATAAGATACAAGTACACTCAGAAAAAAAAGTACATTAAACAACCGTAAAACTAACATTTTTAGTTGACAAAAGTCTTCCGACATTAGAAAATGTTAAAATTGATATTATACGAATGTACTTTTTACATTACGAAACTTACGTTGAAAAATGTATAACTTAATGTTCATTAATATAGGTTAAGCCACTTGAGAGAAAAGCACTCTTTTTCTACCTTTGCTCGAACTGTCAAAGTAGCTGTTAGCTAAAAATTGTACAGATTCAGGTTTTTTTTTTCTTGATTTCCTTTTATCCATTCTGACAGTTCGACCGAGCTTCTCTCAAGTGACTTAACCTGTATTAATGAACCTTGGTATAACTGACAAGATAATAATGTTATTTTAACATTGAAAATTTCACAAAGTGTCATAACATCAATGTAGTAGTAGGGAGCCTTTTATATTTCGGGACTTGGCAACCCTGGTGTTGCAATCTGTCAACTGAAAGCTCTATCGCAAAGTTTGACATTTGTTGGCTTATATGTACTCAGAACGTTTTGACATACGAGCGCTATTTGTGTTGTTTATAGTAACTTAAAAGATTCATCTCGGTCTAAAAATGGAATTAAATCGTGAACATTTTCGTGCGATTATTTTTTACAACTTTCGACGTGAATTAACACAGCAACAGTGCATGGATGAACTTAATTCAATTTTTGGCGATGAAGCTCCATCAAGGACCAGTGTTTATCGATGGTATGGTGAATTCAATCGTGGTCGTAGTTCACTCCAAGACGAATTTCGTGAAGGTCATCCGAAATCAGCTGTTGTTCCGAACTGATATTGCAAGATCGTCATGTTACCTATCGTGAGATTGAGGCAACCTTAGGCATAAGTGGGACCAGCATACATTCAATATTGCATAAACATTTGACTGTCAAAAAAATTTGTTCGCGTTGGATCCCACACAATTTGTCAATCGCTCAAAAAAAGGCTCGTGTCGATTGGTCGAAGGAAATGCTCAAAAAATACGATCGCGGTGCTTCGAAACACGTCTATGACATCGTGACAGGTGATGAATCGTGGATTTACGCGTATGAGCCCGAAAGTAAACAGCAGTCGACTGTATGGGTGTTTCAAGATGAGCCAAATCCAACAAAAGTTGTTCGCGCACGAAGCACTTCCAAGCAAATGGTCGCCTGTTTTTTCGGAAAATATGGACATGTCGCAACCGTACCACTAGAACAACGCAGAACAGTCAACTCTGAGTGGTACTCGTACACAACCATTTGTTTGCCAGTTGTCTTCCAAGAAATCAGGAAAACCAACCGCCGAAGACGGATCACTCTTCACCACGACAATGAGAGCTCTCACACATCGGCTCAAACAACTGCATTTTTGAGCACCCACAACATCGATTTGATGGGTCATCCGCTATAGTCCTGACTTGGCACCGAATGACTTTTTTTTATACCCAACCGTGAAGAATAAACTGCGTGGACAACGATTTTCGACGCCCGAAGAAGCGGTTGCGGCATTCAGAATGCATGTTTTGGAGATACCTCAATCAGAGTGGCAAAAGTGCTTCGACAATTGGTTCAAACGCATGCAAAAGTGTATAGATCTTAATGGAGAATATTTTGAAAAACAATAAAATGATTTTCGATGATTAATATTTGTTTTTGTTCTCTAATCCCGAAATATAAAAGGCACCCCTCGTATTATTATTATTATTATTTTTATTATTATTATCATTATTATTATTATTATTATTATTATTATTATTATTATTATTATTATTATTATTATTATTATTATTATTATTATTATTATTATTATTATTATTATTATTATTATCATTATTATTATTATTATTATTATTATTATTATTATTATTATTATTATTATTATTATTATTATTATTATTATTATTATTATTATTATTATTATTATTATTATTATTATTATTATTATTATTATTATTATTATTATTATTATTAGTATTATTATTATTATTATTATTATTATTATTATTATTATTATTTTTATTATTATTATTATTATTATTATTATTATTATTATTATTATTAATATTATTATTATTATTATTATTATTATTATTATTATTATTATTATTATTATTATTATTATTATTATTATTATTATTATTATTATTATTATTATTATTATTATTATTATTATTATTATTATTATTATTTTATTATTATTATTATTATTATTATTATTATTATTATTATTATTATTATTATTATTATTATTATTATTATTATTATTATTATTTTTATTATTATTATTATTATTATTATTATTATTATTATTATTA